>JACDJE010000746.1:209248-229126 GCA_016647715.1 Pavo muticus | reverse complement strand
TTTTTTTTCCTCGCTCTTCCGTTTTTTTTTTTTTTTCCGGGGCCTGTGCCCCCCTGTCACGGACTTGTATCCAGAGATAAACTTCTACAGAACTAATCAGTGAGAATTTTCAAGAGTAATTTACTGCATTACGTACAAGATCATGGCTCATCTTAACACCTTATGGTGCTTCAGTTTCTATTTGGACCAAAAGCCTTGCTTTCCCCTACATGGGAGAGAAGAAATGCAGAGAGCTGTTTATGTGTGACTAAGTATATCTCAGAAATTCTTTCGAGTACACTCTTGTATTTGGAAACTTATCACTGAAAATACAGAATATATAAGGTTTAGAAACAACATGATCTAATAATAAACAAAGTAGAATAGAATGTTTTCTAAGATATGATTTTAAGATATACTTTTTCTATAACAACTTTGGAGTAAGTAGCTCTTCACAGGAAGAGCGATACAGGATGGCACTGGTAAACAGATCTGGGTCAGAAAATTCTGCAATTGCAATTTCAGTAACATTCATTTGGATTCCATCTCACCATATTTAAAAATCTAGAATGTGATTTTAAATTCTTGTTGAAATTTTATAGTCAATACAGAAAAATAGAATGGAACAAATTACTTCCTAGAGAGTAGATAGCTCCATTATCAACAGTCAGTGCTAGATAAAATGTAAAATCTTTTCCCCTGCACCACACATTGTAATGGTACACTTGGCTATTAAGTGATATATGGCTAAAGATATGTCAAGATCTACAAAGAAACTGTGGATTTAAAATATTGTTTGCATGAGGAAGCCAATCGTTTTATGGAAAGTTTTGTCCTCTCATGTTACTTTTTTATTATGTTAAGCTTTCTATGTGAGCTGATCCATTCTAGGAGGTGAATGCTTATTTTTCAATCCTCATGTAAAGAGAGGGTAAATTAAATAGACGAAATTTAAGCTTAAAGCAGAAATACATAACATAGTATTTGAGGAGTTGGGGGTTAAAAGTAAGTTATATTGTAAGACGAGAAGTGTATTAGTACAGAAGTAAACATATAACTTGGAGGGAAACAAGCAGCCAAACTGGTGAGTTGATGTTGCCAAATGTTTAGAGAAAATCAAAAAGGCTACAACAGATATTGATGTAAAAATTATAGGGCAAGATTAGTCCAATTAATAAATGGGAAAAGGAAGAAATTAATGAAGGTCTCAAGTAGTTGACCTTCTGCTTAAAGGAACCTGCTTTAAAATATCATGTCAGTGAGAAGAAAAAAAATTCAAGAACAATTTTGGCAATTAGAAAGTAATGAAGATCTAATAAAGGCATCTATTGATAAACAGCCAGAAAAGAACTTTGTTAATTGAAATGCATGCAAATAAGCTAGTCAGCCAAAGACTTGATTCAGTAAAAGGCTTAGCATGTACCTGTTTTTAAACAAGTGAACATTTTCATGGATGGCAATAGCATAGAAATACCTCTACAATTAAACTAAGCAGACATGTAATTATCTTGCTGAATCAAGGTTTATACGAGGTCAGAACAAGCGTTCCTATTTTTAAAAGCATCTGTATTACTTTCTAGAAATATATGAGAGCAGCTCCGAAAGTAATGCCTTAATGCCTGCTGCTTCTGGTCTCACGCATGTCTCTTAAGCTGCTCTCTGGGGATCCCTGGCACCTGTGGGTGTCTCCCTTTGTCCGGGGGCTACTTTGATTTCAGGACACTGCCCGGCACAACATGAACCCCCACTCTCCGGCAGAACGTGCCTGCACTGGTTGGACTGAGGTAGAAATCCAGATGAAGGAGCCAGAACCTTTTGAGGCTCCAAGACAGACCTCCTAGGGAGTGGTGTAGGTGTGCAGACATCTGGTTGCAGGGAATTCTAGAATCTGAAAGTCCCCCAGGGACCTGAGAGCAGAGGTGTCATGGGTGCAGCTGTGCCCATTTTGATCAAACTTTGATGCAAGTGTTCGATGGATTAGGAATTGGCTGGCTGGACGCAGCCAAAGGGTTGTGATTAATGGTTCTGTGTCAGGGTGGAGGCCGGTCACAAGCGGTGTCCCTCAGGGGTTGGTCTTGGGACCGGTGCTCTTCAACATCTTCATCAGTGACACAGACAATGGCATCGAGTGCACCCTCAGCAAGTTTGCGGATGACACCAAGCTGAACAGTGCAGTCGATACGTTGGAAGGAAGGGAAGCCATCCAGAGGGACCTGGACAGGCTGGAGAAGTGAGCCCATGAAAACCTAATGAGGTTCAGTAAGGCCAAGTGCAGGGTGCTGCACTTGGGTTGGGGCAATCCCAGGTATTTATACAAGCTGGGGGAAGATCTCCTTGAGAGCAGCCCTGTGGAGAAGGACTTGGGGGTCCTGGTGGACGAGAAGCTGGACATGAGCCAGCAGCGCGTGCTTGCAGCCCAGAAGGCCAACTGTGTTCTGGGCTGCCTTAAAAAAGGGGTGACCAGCAGGGAGAGGGAGGTGATTGTCCCCCTCTACTCAGCTCTTGTGAGGCCCCATCTGGAGTACTGCATCCAGGCCTGGGGTCTCCAGGAAGGATGTGGAGCTCTTGGAGCGGGTCCAGAAGAGGGTCACTAAGATGATTAGAGGGCTGTAACACCTTCTCCTATGAGGAAAGGTTGAGGGAACTGGGCTTGTTTAGCTTGGAGAAGAGAAGGCTCCGGGGGGACCTCATTGCGGCCTTCCAGTACTTGAAGGGAGCATATAAACAGGAAGGGGAACAGCTGTTTACGAGGGTGGATAGTGATAGGACAAGGGGGAATGGTTTTAAACTGAGACAGCAGAGGTCTAGGTTAGATATTAGGAGGAATTTTTTCACACAGAGAGTGGTGACACACTGGAACAGGTTGCCCAGGGAGGTTGTGGATGTCTCATCACTGGAGGCATTCAAGGCCAGGCTGGATGTGGCTCTGGGCAGCCTGATCTTGTGGTTGGCGACCCTGCACATAGCAGGGGGGTTGAAACTAGATGATCATTGTGGTCCTTTTCAACCCAGGCCATTCTATGATTCTATGATAAGTGGATAGGTTCTAAGAGAAATTCACCAAGCAGCATAATATTTGTGAGCTAGAGGAAATGGCTGATGTGTGGTATTGTGCAGTGACATGGGCAGACCAACAGTCTTGTGTTAAGTTCCTGCAAGGGGAAGAAGCTAAGCTACTGCTGTAGTTTGATCTGACAAGCAGCCTTTTTTCATACTCCTTTTTTCCCCTCCCCTCAGTGGGCTGGAGGAGAGAATTAGAAAAAAAAAATAAAAATAAATAAAAAATGTAGAACTTGTGGATCGAGATAAAAAAAATGTATATATATATGTTGACTAGAACAGAAAAGGAAGAGACAAATAACAGTTTAAATAATATTTTTTTTTAAATCTAAATACATATATATGCAAAACTAGTGATGTGCAAAGCTCACCACCTAGATAGTCCCTGAGCAGTGGGAGCCTCCCACCTTCCCTTTCCCTGCCAACTCCCTACAGTTTTATAGTCTTTTTACACATTATGTCAGATGGGATGGAATATTCCTTTGTCCAGTTTAGATCAGCTGTCCTGGTTCTGTCCCCTGTCAGCTCCTTGTGCCCCCTCAGGCCTCCTCACTGGCAGGACTGAAATGTCCTTGGATCTGTACAGCACTGCTCAGCAACAACTAAAACATACATAGGTGTGTAACCAACATTGTTCTTCTCCTAAAGCCACAATATAGGATCATACAAGACGTTATGAAGAAAACTTTCCCAGCTGAAACTAGGACAGCTAGCTTCCAACCTTGAGTGGACATACCACAGAAACATGCAGGCCAGTGGAACTGGGCTTTTTCAGCATAGAAAAGCTCCAGGGACACCTCACTGTGATGTTCAAGGGAGCTTCTAAGCAAGCGGGAGAACAACTTTTTACTCAGTCTGATAGTAATAGGGCAAGGAAAAATGGTTTTAAACTAAAAGAGGGAAGAATTAGGTCAGATATTAGGAGGAATTTTTTTACTCAGTGGATGATGAGACCGTGGAGCAAGTTGCCCAGAAAAACTGTGGATTTCCCATACCTGAAGGTGTTCAAGACCAGACTGGGTGGGGCCTTGGGCAGCCTGATCTAGTAGGTGGCAACTCTGCCCACAGCAGGGCTGTTGGAACTAGTTGATCTGTAAGATACCCTCCAACACAAGCCATTCTATCATTCTGTGATTCTATTATATGATTCTAATCTCTTGTGAAGTCTTGGACAATTGACTTAATCTTTGTAATAATTTATATTTTCTCTCTTTCCCCGATTCTTAAATATCATTCTTATGCTATAGACAGTTTGCAGACTGCTTAGAAGACCTTAGTTGCTGTATTTGGGTATATATTTTAACACTTACCAGAACACAACTTTGGAGATGGATCACAGTGTCATCATTTATATATAATTATTAACTGCTAACGCACCTTAAAAAATTAAGTTAAAAAATATTAAGTAAAAAAACCTCTTTCTTTCATGCTTAAGTGGCCAATAATATAAAGCATCTAAAAATAATGATTTTATAAATAATTAACCTTTAAAATATAAATTCAGTACTAATTTCATACTATTTCTCTCTACATGTTTTAAATACAGTTGCAGGGATACAGGATCTATATACCATTATGCCAAATCATATTTCTGGGAAAACAAAGAAACAAACAACAACAGCAAAATACAAGCTTTCGAGACACTAACATATTTTAAGTATTCTCTATATTAACTTGTATTGGATGGACTTGACTGGATAGCAATTTGCAGTCTTTCTTTTCTCTCAAATCTGGTTCTATCTGTGTCTTTATTTGACCTTGAGGAGAAATTAATTGATCAGGTTTTCTTTAGATGTAGAGGCTAGATATCTTTTTAAGGGATTAATCTTTAACCCCCTGAGGATGAAACACATCATACAAATGTGTTTCTGTATTAGTTATATGTCGCAAATCTTATAAAGATTTTATGGAGCATTGGGTTGTAGTTTGTATAGCAGCAAGGGAATCATTAGAAAATACTTGAGAGTTCCTATTTCCTTTGAGTCTCTTCCTCAGAAAAGCAACAGAGTTAATTCCCTTCTGACTTTGTCCCAAAGAACTGATCTTTTTGTACCAAGACAAGAGAAGAGGGTTCTCTATGAAATTAATACGTAAGACCTTGAATTGCCTTCAAATTCAATGGTATCACTTTATATTTCTTCAGCTGGCAGTATCTCAAACCTGACATAAATTTTATTTTCCCTGTACTATGCTAAATAGATGTAAGTCTTTGGGAGCATTATTGTTAAAGATTCTTTTAATTGTAGGCCTAATACTTTAAATGTCATTGTTCCTTATTGCATACTTGAAAAAAATAACTGAAAAGAGAACACACATCAATGTTGTTGGTGTATTTTATGCCATGTTATTTTTTTGGAGCCAAAATATTGTTTCTCATCTTCTACACAGGAAAATCTTCAGCTAACTCCAGTTCAAATCCACATTTATAAGAATTCTGTTAAGCTCTCTAATTAAAAAAAAAATACAAAGTTTTAACTCATTCCACCTCCCTGTGGCAACAGTTATTGTCCACTTTATTCTAACAGAGAGGCCTAATACATTCAGTTACCTCCCTTGTAATGAATAAACTTCAAGCTTATTTATTTATTCCAACAGAATATGTCTGAGACTGGTAAGGAATGTATTGTCTCAAATCGACATGAAACAATATTTTGTGGACAGTTTTACATTCAAATGTTTTCCTTTGGACAGAGCCAGATGCTGTTTGCTTTCAAATGGGAAGTCCCAAGAATGTTTTCTGAATAAGTCTTGACCTGGGAACAAATATTTCCAGCTTGATACAAGAAGTTAGGAGATTATACCATTATATCCTGTGAAGGCAAGATACAAGACAGTGTCTCTCTGCTTCCTCTTGTCTCTGCTGATTTAAATTTGCAAGGCCTGGAAGACAGGAACAAAAGAGTTTCTGCTGATATCCCCGAAGCCAGAAGCTGCCACTCCGAAGAGACCACTCTGGATTATAAATAAGAGATCATATATGTTTGTCGTTGTCAACTGACCATCATACCTTGAATGACCCACTACTACCAAAGATCAGCACCACCTGACACCAAGACATCACTGGATCAAGAAGAGATGAACTACTTTGCTTTGCTGTGTTTGTATATCTGTAGGTCTTTAGGTCTGTCTGTCTCTCTTTCTTTTTTATCCTTTATCTTCTTTTGCTCTTCTACTCTTTGTAGTAGCTGTTCCTTAATATTGTCTTAGAACTTTCAGCATAGAAATAACTCTTGCACAAAAGTACTTTTACCTGTAACACTTATTCATTGCTATTAGCAAATTAACCAACTTTACCTCCACATAGAATATTAGTTGTCATTAGAAAGCTCTCAATAAATTGTTTTGTTTTTATTCCTCTGACTCTTGGATGAGTCCATCCAAGTGTGATCTCTGCTGACTAGGGGAGGCACAACTCAGAAAAATATTCACTTCCCTTGAAAGCCACTGGATGAGACGAGACAGAAGGGACAGTAAGAATTGAATCTACTGGTTTATATTCTCAAACAAAACTTATTTCCTTTTCAAGAAGTGAAAAATCAGGAAAAATCCCTTAGCCTAAGTGGGAAAACCCGGGGAGAAAGCGATTCCGGCACGGACTCGGAGACATCAATATGGTTAACAAAGCTGAGCCATTTATTGTTAGACAATGCGAACTTTTATACACTCGAGTGCTGTGCTATTTTCGTACAGTTGCTAAGCGATGTTATCTTTAGGTTGAAGGTTCCCTTTCTCCCTGGGGCACAACATCATGGGCCAGAATGCAGCTTGTCCAACTCCCTCATTCCTGGCCGATCAAGGGTACAGAGCTCCTTCCTCCCATGGAGCCGTACGTGCTGTTTTGTTCGCAGCGGTCCAGAGATAAGTAGACATGCCCGCTTTCCTGGAGCCAATCCTCCACAAAGAAGCAACCAACATCACTTGTTAATTAATAAAATTGCATGAGATTATTTCACTCCTAAATGATCTTTAACCTTGTTAATACATTAACATGGTGTGACATGGCTTTCCAGTAGCAGTGTTGACAATATAGGTAAGAGATTTTGGTATGGATAGCATATATGGAGTACTTCCTAGCTTATCTTTGAAGTAACGTCCATTGTTTTCTCGGATCTAATGCATACTGCTTATTCTGAATAAAATATTATGTCTGTCGCTTCTCAGTGACTCTTACTTTTTTCCTCCATTTAATACTAGTATTTAATCATTCCCTTTTAGAACATTTTTGCTCTAATCAAAGCTTTTCCAGTAATCCAAGTTTTTCTAGTATCAAGGAAATTTTGCTTTCTCTGATTTGCCATTAACAATAGACTAGAGAACAAAGGGTACTACCAAGAACAAACAATGTAAAGTTGAAAATATACATATGTTTTCTATCCTTTCAAGAACCATGCGAATCAGTATTCTTCCTTTTTTGACTATGATAGCCAATCTGACAGAAAACAACACTGAAAGAAAGAAAATATGTTAATATAAATCCCTTTTCTTTGTTGTTATATTCACACTTCCAGTCAGTGTCTCTCCAGCTCTGCAGATCAGCAGCTCCAGCTTCACTGACTTCCTAGAGATGTCTAATATTTACCAGATGTATTTCCAAGACTTTCATCACAGGTGGTCAGGGAACAGGAATGGTCATTTGGCCACTAGGAACTGTTACTGCAAACTAAAGCTTAAAACATCTGAGATTAGTTCTGTTCCAGACAAATGGCAGGACCCTGTAGTGTCAGTTTAAGAAAAAGCCAAGAGTCATCAGCAATAATGGCAAAAGTCATATTTACCAAACTACATCACAGTGAGTTTTGTACCCTTCGTGGCAAAGAACTCAGGATACATAACTGTAAGCCTCTCTTATTCTGTTTGAGGAAAAAAGGCTGTTGTGAATGCTAGGACCCAGAGAAGAGCTGAAAGGATGAGTAAAACATCAGAATAAAGGAGCACATGACGGAAAGTATACATGCAGCTGTCTTAACTGCATTATTGATTATACCTTTCTGTAATAGTTAGCTAATCTGAACAGTAAGTGTAACTGTGGCAAGAACAATAACTTGTACTTTGATTAGACAATAAGAGAATTAATGAGATTAATATTATCTTTTGTACGTCTTCACAACCATACTAAAATGTTAGATGTAACATTTTCTGCATGTTTCTAAAAAAAAAATATTGTTTACAGTTCACAAAGATAAGCTTCTCATCTCTAATCTATTTTAGAACAGTCTTTTTCTAAACACTAAAATATACTTCTGTGATACATTTTTTTTGCTCAGGCTCAGGCTTGGATCCTCAATATCCAGCATGATAAAGGTACTTTGTCTACATTACCAAAAAGATATTCTGAACCTGAGTTTCTCTCTTGGGTAAGTGAAAGTTAGTGCAGACTTGTGTAAAGGTTTGTGTTAAAATGTGCTCATGGATAACCAAATTCAAACTTTAGATAAAACTGTAATTAGAAAAGCACAATGGTTTAATCTATAGATTCATTCTCTCTCTTCTGAATCTCTAACAAATTCCAGAAGGTATTTGGAATCAAACTTTGGAATCAAAGTTTTAAAATACAGGGGTCTCCAGGTGACCCATTAGAACCACTTTAGTCTTGAGAAATGATACACATTTTACAGACTACCATTGTGTATAAACAGAAGATACCTCGGGAATAATGGTAGGAACCACAAATTTCCCTTCTCACACACAAATGGCTTAGAATTTATTATTACAGAAAACTGTACATCGAATCCCACAAATAAATCCAGTTTTCATTCTCTGACAGTGGCAGGATCTGCCGCTGTGGGAAAAGTATGGAAAACAGTAAAAGTATAGGATAATTGTTTCAATGGCACAATTTCTGAGTTGCTGGCAGTTAATAGTCAAAAAGCTCCTTGAGCCTTATATTGTACCCGGATGATCATGTGAGCTTCCTTTTACTTGATCTCAGTTTAACATTATCATTTGCTTCCCTGCCTACACAGGAGACTAGCTTCAAAAGCAAGGATGAAATTCCTTCATCTAAGATGTGCCACACCTTTGTAAATAGGAGTTTTTTAGTTGAGGTAGAAATCTAGCTAGTCAGATTTTGCAATGCATTAAAAAGTGTGTGGCCAGCAAGTCGAAGGAAGTTATCCACCTTCTCTGGTCTTCCCTGATGAGGCCATGTCTTTGAGTACTCTGTCTAGTTCTGGACTTCCAGTTCAAGAAAGACAAGAAAATACAGAGAGAGTCTGACAGAGGACCAGAAAGATGACTAAAGGCCTGGAGCATCTCCCTTATGAGGAAAAGCTGAGAGACTCAGGACTGTTAAGCATGGAGAAGGATGAGTGAGGATCTTATCACTGCTTATAAACACCTAATATGAGAAGGAGTCGAGAGGACAGGGCCAGGCTCCTTTCAGTGATGCACAGTGACAGGATAAAGGGCAACGGGAGCAAACTAGAAGATAGGAATGTCTATAAAAACCTGAGGAAAAATGTCTTTACTTAGAGGATCACAGAGTACCGGAACAAGCTGCACAGAGAATTTATGGGATCTCCTTCTCAGGAGATATTCAAAACTCACCTGGATGCTTTCCTTTGTAACCTACTGTAGGGGACCTGTTTTAGGAGAGAGGCTGGACTAGATGGTCTCCAGAGGTCTCTTCCAACATCTATGATTCTGTGATTCTGTGATATGGGAGAGGTTGAGTTAATCCTTTGGTTATCTTGTGAAAGACTAGGTTCTTGTCAAGTCTTAAAAAATGAATAAACAAGAAAAACAACAGCCCACCACCATTAGCAGAACAACTTACTGTCTAAACACTGGATAGATGCAACAACTGTGAAACATACAGACATACAAATCACTTACAAAATGTATTTGAGTAAAGGTATTATGATTCAGCCGAAGGCTTTCTAAAGATCATTATTTTAGAGCACCTTCCTAATCTCTTCGTAATTCTCTGTGTCATCCTTTTAATGCTACTAAAGATACTTGGCTCTCTTCAGCAGATAAGAGGTAATGTTGAAGCAGTGTCAGTCACAACTAGAAGGATAGGAATCTAATTTTAAAAAGGAATTCTTTTCAACATATGTGTGCATAGTTGACTCACATGAATATCTCTGGAAGTAATTAATAAAATGAATGCTTATTTTTAGAAAATGATTCAATGAAGAAAAGATAGAATCAGAAGCTAATTTGATTTTTTTCTGATTTGGGTTCTGACAAATGAATCTCTCAGAAAAACACAGAAGAACATTTAGTTTGTGCTAAAAGGTTAACGATTTTTAATCTATTAGTAATTCTATTTTTGAAAATCTAAAGAGATTTTCAGGAAAGAAAGAGTTTATGTTTTGAAAGTATAATTTTGAAAATAAATATCCAGATTAAAAATAAGAAAAATAAAAAAAAAAAAAAAAAAAACAGAAAAGTAACAACAACAAAAAATGAAGGGCAGACATATGATTTTAGGAAATGAAATAAATAAAATCAAATATAAAGATTAATGAGGAGAAACATCCATAAGGTTAAACTTGTAAATGGAGCAGAGGACAGTGAAGCTAGTGAAAGTACACATATTCCAGAAATTAGATCGTACTAGGAACATTCCCAGACATCAGAACTTAATTTTCTATATTTTAACGCTGTTAGAATCGTTCCTGAGATGATCAGCACTGTGAGATATAGCCATTAACATATGAGGTCATAAATGTGTGTTCTTGGACCATGGCCTGGAAAACAGCTTTGTACCAATATCTTTCTAAGTAGTTAAAGAGGTTCTAGCCACATTATAAATTAAAAAGACATTTCAAAACCTTATACTATTCTTTCTATTTTCTTTTGTAACATTGAGGAAGCATGAGGCCAGATCTGAATAACTTTATCAGGTGAATGGTTTATCCCCAGTAAGTAGTTAATAAGCGTTTTCAGAATTACGTGCAGTTTGTTGTCTCAAGTCTTTTTTCTTTCATACTGTTATATGACGAAGATACTATTTAGTAGTCTATAATTTTAAAAGGAAATGTGATTTGAAAATAATTTATTTGTTACAGTATTAGAATAATTTCTTTTCTTTTTTAATTTTTTTGAACTAGAGATAATAAATTATACCAGCTTCATGAAACAGCTGTATAATTTCTATGAATTCGAGAAGAAAAAAAATTGAACACTTAGGTACAGAAGGTACGGAAGCTATGGAACACTAACAACTTTCCTAGAAACTGAAATCTGAAACTTTCTGAGCAAGCTTAAGTTGTGAACTTTTATTGAGTTTCTATTTGATGTATTTATTCCATATTTTGTTCCTTTGAAAACCCAGCAGTGCTTTCCAAAACCTTGTTATTTCTCTCAGCTTCAGCTGGATGCAGTCAGAATAGTGAAAGAGTTTTGATAAAAAATAGTTTTCTCTGGCATACCTTCAAATTAATTTTATAAAATTGGAAATATGTTTAATTAATTATAGGTTGTTAAAGCCCTCCTTCTTTCTGCATACTGCATGTTGATGCTGTGGCCTATGATGTTTTTATTTGATGTGCTAAGTTCACAATAAGGCGCTAGAAGCCTTGGGGAATTAAAAAATGTGTCAAGGAAAACAGCAAATGATGTGCAATCTTTTTGATCCAACACACAGATATCTATTATATGTGATTGTACTAAATATCAATGCAAGGAATGAATAGATTCTGTTTGTTATGAAAAACTAAAACATAGAAACTATGTATATTTTTCTTTTTTTTTTATCAACAGATGTTTCTTCTTTGATTTATTTCCTTTCAAGTTATTTTCCTTCTCAGCATACAATCAACCCCTGTTTTGAGTATTGGAAATCCTCTGAAATATGTTTGGTCATAGGTAGACAATGATCAGGTAGCAGATGAATAAAAATGTGTTGTGAACTGACATACAGTGATACAGTGGAAGCTCTAACACGATAATCAGACTGAATAAGGCAAACTTAGAGTCAGTAACAGAGTAAATGATGTGTTAGGATAATCAGGCACTGACAGGATGGATGCCCTGCAGCTGAATCTCTCTTCTATTCCAGGAAGATTTTGTAATGGAGAATTAAGCATTGTCTACCTCAGGCTTACTCAGTCAGAATGTATTTCTGCAGATTAAACTGCTGATGTGACAAATAAAGGTGCAAGGGAAAGTCTTATAAATCCTCAGTTCATGCGGGCACGAGTCCCTGCACATTGAGCAGGCAGGGTCAATGCCATTCCCTGTAGACAGCAACAGATAGAAAAGATTATGCAGGTAAAGAACAACAATTGATAGAAAAACAAGTTCAACATTATACTGTAGGGTCTGGTGTTACTTTTGAGAAATGAATCCCTCAGGGCTCTGCAAGGAGAAGCACTGATATGCAAAATTGCTAAGTCTTTGAAAAGTATGTTACAATGGAAAAATAGACATAAAAAAGGTAACTGGTCGATTCATTACCATATAAGGCCTCACTCACTAATAAAAAGGCTAATACTAAACAGAAGACAAGTAAGTAGCATATCAGAAAAAGCAACCAGAAAGGATGAAAGTCAGGTGCCTTTTAAAATTTACTGTATGCAGCTCACATATGTAATCCAAAAATTTCCCTCCCCAGGCAAAACATATTTTGAAAGTTCCAATTTAGAAACAATTTTATAAACAGTCTTCTAACAGCTTTGTAACCAGTCTGAAATTGTAAAACAGGTAGGATTCAGTGATTCAGTTTCTTTTCTACGTGGCTGTCAGCAACCTGTAAATTAATAAAGATTCAGTTAAAAAAAAAAAAAAAAGGATGAAAATGAAATAAAAGTGTGGATGTTATTTTATCCTAATTTACCTTTAGTCCTTGCAAGAAGCAACATCACCGTTTTTAAGCAAACAGTTCCATGAATGCTGGGACTAATTACGTGTGATTTTCTGGATTAGTAATTTTCTGGTGATTAGCTTTTTGTCTAAGAAGGTGTAAATTTCAATCAAGAGGCACAAATTCATTACTACAATTGAGGTAATTTTAAGAGATCTCTACCCATCCCCCCTCCTTTTTTTTTTTTCTTTTTTTCTTTTTCTTGTTATTGTCTATTAATGATTGTGTCTAGTAGTGATGGTGTTGACTGCACTCTGAGGTTCATCAGGCACAGCTCTGCTAGCTGGTTGAGGGAAGTAGTTGTCTCATTCAATTCTGCACTGGTATGGCCTCACTTTGAGCATTATGTGGTTTTGGGCATCAGAATATAAGAATGATACAAAACTATTAGAGAGTGTCTAAAGAAGAGCAGCACAGGTGGGTAAAAGTTTAGTGCCAGCAACAGGGGGGCAACATCTATGCCTGCCTCCAACTGGGAGTGAGGTGGGTTGCGTGTATATATTCACTAGGAAACACCATTCTGTATCATACAGTGAATAGGATGCTCCTGGTCCAGGCAGAAATATCAGGGGAGTAATTTTAAATTTACAATAGTAATACAATTCTTTCTGAACTTGGTAAACTTTCACTTAGTAACTACATTTTTAGTTAGGCGTAGTCAGTATCTGATTGTATCTGCAAAATTTCACATATGATTTGTTGTTTCCTGGCAACTTTGGTTAGAAATCTCAGCTTTTAAGCAGATCAATTTACTCTGAAAATCCTACAAAGAATCATAGACATGAAAATTAATAGTTAACTAGAATCTATTGTTTTCACTGAAGTCAGATTTCAAGAGTTCACATAGTGTAGCTTTTTTTTTTTCTTTTCTTTTTAATCCGAAAATTGGAGAAGTAATTATTTTAGAAATAATGAGTTACTATGGAACTCTGAACTAACTACAGCTTTGAAGGTGATGTTCCTGCACCATTTTTCTGCAGTTAGCTGCCCAAAGAAGGGCTAAGAGACATTCACATTAAAAGCCAAATTTTATTAAAATAAAAGAATAATTAACATGTTAAAAATAATCTGCAACCTTCAGATTGTTCAGATTATTCAGATTTCAGAAATGAAAAAGGATTTATGCACTGTTTTTGCTTATGCATTATACATGTCCCTTGTTGAGTCTGCTTCTGGACATTGCTTTTGTTAATCTTCTGATTTTCCTGTGCTGACAGCTCTGCACAGTCCACTAAAATGTTTTGTTTTGTTTTGTTTTGTTTTGTTTTCATTTCTGAAGTAAAACTATTTGCTGTTTACTCTATTTGGCTGTTTCTCAGTCTTACATCATCTAGAGGATGCTGTATCCTGCTAATAATCCTTTTATCTTACTCCTCGTGCTGTAGTTTCAATTTCCTCTTCCATATATGCAGTGTCTTAACATGTAATGAATAATCTACTGCATCTATTCCTCTTTATACCACTGACCATACAGCCCTCACAGGTAGTAGAAATACACCCTGTACAGTTAATAGAATTTCAAAAACTGGTTGACTAAACAAAGTAGGTAACTATGTAGCTCTGAAAGTAATGTCTGCTACCTATTTCCATGGAAAAGACAACAGATACGAAGACCACAATAGCACTATTTGATATACCAAATTCTCAGTTACAAAACACTATGTCAACACAGACACAACCATTAGCTATGCAGTTTCACCAGTGATAACTTGAGCCTGCATGCCGCACTCATAAAAATCTGCAGCAGTGAAAGACCCGCTATTTCACAGCTGCTATGACACACTAGCTGCTAAGAAAATGATGCCCACACAGCCCTTTCATTGGCCAAAACAGATGGAAATGAGAAGGTGCAAAATCCAGATTATACCATTATTTTGGACAGTCCAGCCAAGATTAGCAATGTGATCCACCGTCTTCTAACTGGCATGGATACTGGTGTTATCATGTTGCAAGAGAAAGGTTGTCTTCTTTGGTCTCATTCTGGAAGTTTGAGCCTTCAGCTTAGTCAGCATTGTAATGCAGCAGTCAGAGTTGATGGTTACTCTGAGTTAAATAGAATCATAGAATCATAGAATTGCTCAGGTTGGAAAAGACCTTAAAGATCATCGAGTTCCAGGAAATCAAGAAGGATCGCTCCTTTCCTACCCTAAAATACAGTGTCCATTACTTTAACTGCTGAGGGTTGAGTCTTGAACTTTTTTTTTTTGTTGGAAATTCACGTCACTGCTGTTTTGACTCCATCTCATAGTGGTGACACCGGATCTTGTCAGCAGTAATTATGCAGTCCATGAAGATGTTGCATTCAGCCTTGTAATGGTCCTCACAAACTTGCATACGGTGTTCTTTCTGCTCTTGTGTCACGAGTCTTCACGGGACCCATCTGGTGTAAACTTCACTTTATTCCAGTGTTGCCACTATAATTTCCAGTGTACTGAAGCCAATACGCATCTCCCTGCACACTTCCCTGTTTGTAATCTTCTGATTCACACGGATGAGCTGGCTGAGACACTCTTCATTTCATGGTGTGACAGCTGTGCATGGTCAGCCAGAAGGTGGCCTATCTTTCACATCATTGTGACTGCTACTAAAAGGCACCACTCATTGCCTCACTGTGCTCAAATCTACTGTTTGTTCTCCATAAATGTTCAGCAAGCATCAGTAAGTGTCTAAAAGTGCCATTTTTTCCACATTCATTTACACACCTTTACTTCATATGCGCTGCCATGTCAGACACCATTTTGTCATACTGCCCCTCTGCTGCTATCTATTGCTATCTCTACTGCCGTATAACCATCGTATGCCTCTGACACTCATGGCCAATGTAAGAAAATAGAAAGCATTGCTTTCAAAGAAGCACTCAAATAAGTTCTTTGAATAGCTCTTTATGCTTCAACAACTATATTGACTACTTGCCCATTGATTGTGATGGACGTTTAGTCTCCAAGCTGAAATATAGTTGGTGATGTGAGACAGTAAAATCTGAGTTTCTGAAACTGTGGTCTGAATTCTCCTGAAATTTTCCTGGTGGAAACCCCTATTTCCATAGTTAATAGCTTTGGATGAAGAATGCTTTCTTCAACATATCCTCATCATTCTTTGTAAAATGTGAATTTGCTATGCATTATATTGTCTGTAGTTCTAGTGAATACAAATGTGCAACTGAATTAAAGAGTAATCTGTACATTACATACTGCAGGTATTTCATAACCAGCTTATCAATCAGAAGTTAGACCTTGGTTCTTATATGGTTACATTTTTATCTTTTTCACTAATTTGAAAATACCTATTCTAAGTAATTTTCTAATGTCTTTAATAATGACCTGAGTGATGAGATAGCATGGATAGAGTACACAATAACTGAGTTTATTAGAAGTTTCTAAATAGGGAATAGAAGTTGATACGCTGGACAGCATGTCTGCTATGTGAAGGGATCACAATAAGCTGAAAAAATGAACTGAAGAGGACTACGTAAAATGAAGCCTGTTTCATAAAGATGTCCTCATGGTCCTGATGGACAAATTTTACAAGAATTTGCAAATAAAGCCAGTCATGTTTTGAAGTGAAGATAACTGCTAAAGTAAAGTTATTAATCTCCCTCTGTTTGGTACAAATGGGATCATGCTTGGAGTACCACATCCAGTTTTGACTTCCCTTCTACCAGAAGGACTGAATATACTGGAGCAGGTTCAGCAAAGTACACCCTAATGGTCAAGGAGTTGGGACACAAGACATACAAGGAGAAGCTAAGACCTTGGCCTGTTCTGTGTTAAGAAGAGCAAGCCAAAGAGAGATCTTACTGCTGTCTCTTAAGGGGAGAATAAATAAAAGACAGAGTTTAATACTTTCAAAAGTCTACAGGCACAGTGATGACACAAATAATGATATGAGAATTCTAATCAACATAAGGAAATACATTTTTATCATGAAAATGGTCAAACATGAATAGGTTGTCCAGGGAGGCTACATAATGTCCATCTGTGGAGATACTCAAACTATTCTAAGCATTTTGCTCTAAATGCTTGGAATCTGAGCAGGACGCTGGACAAGATGACTGCTGGAGGTCCCTTCCAATTAACATAATTCATTAGACAGTGACATCATGTTCACTTTAATCTGACATATAATTCACGCTGAAATAAATGGATGAGTTCAATCTTACCTACCACATTAACCACTTGTTCCAACTGCCTCCTTTGTGCAAAAAGTTCTGTAACAGTGTTTGTGATAAATCTGGATTAAGGAACTGAACAGTTTTCTATCAAGGTTTTAATTTTCAACATAATTCTAACACATCAAACTGAAGGCTGTATAATCCAATTGCTGGCATAGTGATCCATTTTTATGTCACATGAAAGACATTGTGAACAATATCCTAAGTAGCTAATTGTAAGACTAGTTCTAATCAAGAGGCTAGAAGAATTCTGAGTGACTGACAGCTGGGCAACAAAAATCATTTTTCACTTGGATACGTTGTTTGTTTGTTTGTTTAGTAATTATCACTGATTCTTCTTAAATCTTCAGTTCACTGATTTCTCTGTATAGTGCTGTATAGTGCTGAATAGTGCAGGTAGGACTCCGGAAGATAATTTGGGTGCAGAAAGGTAATGTGTACACTGAGGAAGCCCTACAGTCCAGAAACTTAATCTGCTTTCTGTAAGATAGTCTTCAACAAATTCCTTATATGTTAATATGCTTCCTCTGCTGAAATCTTCCTTATCTGCACAACAATATTTTAACAGGGTGGCCTGAGGTGTTTGTTTTTTTTTCTAGATCTGAAAACTATAAGAATTCTCCTAATGATCTTCCTTACACATTTTGAAATAATCTTCCTTAAGGTTTAATTACTTTTTTTTCTCATTGTCTTATTTTCATAATCTATGGTAACATATTCATTATATTTTTCTGTGATTTTTAAGTTTCTTAAATTCTACATAATTATAAAGTATTTCTTCCATATTTCTGATATTATCTAATTTGGATATTGTGATTTTGTAGCATTTTTTGTCCATCGAGCTTCTTGTTCCTCACAGTTTGGTAACTATGTGTGTATGCATGTACCAGTTGGAGCTGGTGTATTACATTTACTGTCACAGTTGCTTTGAGTCATATCTTGTGATATCACTAAAAATGTGCCATGGTTGATGCTTGCTGTATTTATTTGCTTAACATAATTTAAGTACCTTAAAGTACAATATAGATATCTTTATACACACACACTTTCATTAATCTTTCCAAATAATCTCTTATTTTAATTATTTCCTATGAAATATTTATTTTTAAGTTTGAGAATACGGAGTTTTTAACATGACTTTGTAGTGTTTTAAGTGGAAGTTTACGTCTCAAGATTTTTGTAGGGACATTATCATTTGCTAATAGATTTACATGTGTTGTCTAAGGACTTAAATGTTAAATCTCTCAGACTGAGTAAAATAATTAGGTTTTAAACCAAAATAATTTTTATTTATTTGATCATTTGCACCTATATTATTATGTGGATGTATATGCAGACATTTCAAGTATATTTGTCACTGTGTATTTCTTTGCTCTGGTAAAAATTTGAAGCATAAAACAATTTGTTTGTCTTAGTTATCCATCGGAATCTTCTCAGAAAAACTGTATGTTGTGCTTTTTCAGAGGACTGTCTTATTATCTCTGTTCAGGTGTATGACAGTGTCTCGACTTTCACTTTTTCTGGATCCAGTTGATCATCAAATTCATCATGTTTTGTTTTTATTTGTCACAATTTTTTTACATAACTTCTACACTTTTCTGAAGGCAGAAGACCTCTATCTGTGATAATAATGATTAATATTTGTGCTACTTTTCAGTATGGAAAATTAAACTGTTTCAATTTTTTTCAGAACCTTCAGTCAGGCAGAACTTCTTAATTGGATTTGTCCAGACCTAATCCTTAGAGTGATTTTCTTAATATAAACATATAAAAGATAAAATTCATGAACAATAAAAACTAACTCTTTTAGCCTTTTTCAAAGATGTAGACTTATCCTGTATATAAGTAATGCAACTAATACAGAAGATACTGTCTGTAGCATTTTAGCTAAGTTTTGATTATTTCTAGTGTTCGAAAACCCATTAAAAGGGGAAGAAGTCTCTTCTTTCACTGGATAGATTTAGCCTTTTATGAACTGTTAACATTTGTAGCTAAATTAAAACATTTGGCCTTGAGTCTTAATTGTTGAAAACTGGCGTAAGCAAGAGATCAAATGCAAAATGTTATGAATGCTATTTATATAATGTGATTGTGATAAAAGTAAAATGGAAATATGTTTTAAAAACAAAACACAACAGAAAAGTTACAGAAGAAGGCCCATACTATTAAAGGAACGACTTCTCATAGTATCAATGACATAAAATCAATAAATGAAAAATTAAACTGATAATGCAGCAATTAATTCCACTTTGTATTTAGTTTCAATTAATTACACCTCCTTCCCCTCTTTTTCCTTCTCTCTCAGCCTCCCTCCCTCTCTCTTCCTCCTTTCTTTCTTTCTATCTGAGCATAATTTATTTCACAATCCCTCCTTTCACAAATTGAAAGCTGTTATGCATTATGAAAATAAGGCAGAAATCTGTTAAAAGGTTTTGTTCAGTGAAGAATGCCTCCTCAGATTTGAACTAACTCAAGATCATAGTGTAGATTTTAATGTACAATTGTGTTAAGAATTATCATTTTAATAGAACTATGAAAGGCAGACGAAAAACAAAAATGAAGACCTTTCATAAGACTTATTCAAATTTACAGTAAATAGCAATATAAAAGAATATATATATATATAAAGATACTTTTCACAGAATCACAGAATCACAGAATCAGTAAGGTTGGAAGGGACCTATAAGATCATCTAGTCCAACCATCCACCTATCACCAATGGTTCTCGCTAAACCATATCCCTCATCACAGCATCCAAACGTTCCTTGAACACCTCCAGGGTCGGTGACTCCACCACCTCCCTGGGCAGCCCATTCCAGTGCCTGACCACTCTTTCAGAGAAGTAGTATTTCCTAAT
>JACDJE010000746.1:142535-188174 GCA_016647715.1 Pavo muticus | reverse complement strand
GCTTTATGCAATTCTTGCTGCTTTCCTATCTTTTCTATCGCCCGCCTTCCCTTCCCCATCACCTTAATTAGTAATAGTATTCGTCCTCCACTTCCCCATCTCCCTAATTAGGAGTTGTAATAAACTGGTTGGACCAACATTTGAACCGTTGCTTCTTAATCTCACGTCGGGTATATATACATTAAAAGAACCTCATCTCCCTCCTATAAATTGGAGCGAGACAGTGCTCTACAGTTTAGCTTAGGTGACTCACCTATGCTCCATTCTGAGAACTGTATGCTCATTTCTCCTAGCTCCTAAGGAAGCACTTTAACCTACAAACTTCAGGAAAGAAAGGAGGAAGAAAGAGAAGAATTACACTCTGTTTTGCTGCTGACAGTCAGCAGACAGTCATAGAAAGTAAGGTTTGTGAAGAACAAATAACATTCAGAAAGAGATGATTTTCAATTTTCTGTTTTACTGGCCACTGGCTAACAGGAAAGAATTCCAGAGTTCTGATTTTTCTCTTGTGACTTTTTATTCAAGTGAATAAAATACAACAATTAAATTTTGCTATTAGACTTTTTTATTCCTCTTAAATGTTGTTTGTTTGTTTGCTTGCTTTTTAGTTGCAGCCTTAATATAAATACTTCTGTAGTATTCTGTATTCTTCTATTTAACACAGAGTCATGATTAGTGGTGCAATGGAATATTCTCTAATTTGAAGGTAGTATTTGGAACACTGGATCAGATGCACATCAATTTTAAGGTGGAGTGCTAAATTATTTTAAATTGTGGTAATTCAAGTATTTTCAGGAGATGACTCTGACTTCCTGTGTCATCCTAAGCCTAGAAGAATCAATAATTTTCCACTTGAGTTCAAAGATATTTGGATTTCACCTTGGAACTTTATCACAGTATGAAGTGTCATATGTCTAAGCAAGAAAATATTAGGAGTGTGATTATCTATAAAATACCATGCCATGTTAACATACATGAGAACACAGTGAAGTACTGCTGTTACTCCATCTTGATTATAAATTAACAGGTAAAGAAGTAGAAAGCTGGTTTATCTTGACAGCTCCTTCATGTCTTCTTCTGTGAGTTTGTCATCTATGCTAGTAGACTCAATATCCTTAGAGCAGACTGTTGGAACGGAGCTAGCTGACACATCATCTATACTTATGCCAGTAAATTATTATTGTCTTCAGAACAGCATGGCAGCATGCAGCATGAAAACTGCCTGCTAATTGCTTTTTTTTATAAGTCTCAGTCCTAAATGTGGTTATAGCTTGTCTGTTTAGTATCCTCATTCCTGCTACAGATATTGCTATTAAGATAGTTGATGGTAAATAAGCGGCTAACTACAACCTAAAACGTTGTCAAAGGTGGCAAATATAAGCAGCTATCTGGATGGGGAGGCTTTTAATAATTAAACAGCTTTTGAATTTATTTTCTTATTTTGTGTGTGTTTGTGTGTGTGTGTTTTTTTAATTGTATATTGCATGTAACTTGAAGCTGTTCCACTTTATACATTCACACATCTTTTACAAATCCTACACAGTCTTCAGTTTCTTAATTTCTGTTTGTGCCTGTTCTCAAATGGAGAATAGTAGTTCTTTATATCAGATTTTTCTTTTGGCTGAAATAATTTTCATTTTGTTGTGGAAATCAGAGATCTGAATTATTAATTAAAATGATCATTAATAATGCAGTTCACATGTTGCAGGGAGAAAGCTGTTCAATTCACTTGGTTTGAAAGAAATCAGGATAGAAGTGGTTTATTGATTTATTAACAACATGTAATTAACCAGCAGTCAGTGAACTATATGCACTGTGGAACAATGTCCTAAAACCCATTCCATAATTTACAGCAAGAACTTTTAATCCCTCCCCCAGAATCACACAGCAACCTCTCTGGAGTAGGTACAGGTACTCCAGACTTTTGTCCATTCAAGATGCACATAAATTACATCTTATACCTGTCATGGTTTTATGATTTTTGGTTATCGGTATTCCACATCATAACATCATGCAGTGCACTGGGAGGTAAATGTTCTGGGTAGCTGTCCCAGAAGAGAAGAACTACGTTCCCCAGAAGCCTGTTCGCTGCGCTGTTATTGTTTCTGCTCGGGGGAACAGATATAAGACCTCGGTAGGTCATCTGACGGGGCTCTTCTCGTCAGACTCCCTCCCTGCTCGACTGGACTGCGCATCTCTCCTCAGCGTTATGGTGAGGCCTACCCAGCTTTTGGACAATCTCTCTCTCTCTCATTATATTTGATTTATTAGCTTCAATTCTAATTATATTGTATTATAGTGTGTTATCTTGCATTCCGATACTATATTTAGTAAATTAGTTTGTTTCTCCTCAGATCGTGCCACTGTTTTTAATTATTTTGGGGTCCCCTGTTTCCCTTTTCCGGAGGCGCGGATTTTGCGAAATCTCTCCGCCCCATTAGTCACGGAACCGGGCCGAACCAGTCCGTAAACCGTCGACAATACCTTACTAATGCACATACAGGTGTGCAACCCATGAGGCCACACACATACAACTGATATGTGAGTTCCCATTTCTTGCACTCCACAGTGTTACCTCACTAGCTTGAGTGCAGCTGCTTACAGCAGTTTCCAGGGAGGATGCTGCTGATCCCAGCCTGGGCATGGGTCAAATTGCAGTGAGGTGACTTCTGGCAGTATCAAAACACATTTGAATGCTGCTCATGCACCCTCTTTTCACTCCAGCACAAACTGACATCCTTCTTTAATACTTTCAATCTAATTCACTTTTTTTACAAATGTCTTGGTGAACCGGTTATTGCTTAATCCAGCTGATAGTCATTTTAAGCAAACTTCATTATAGTAACTTTCTCTGCAGTGCTACCAGTCTGGAGGCAAAAATCGCAGGCAGCTTTGGGAATTTCCCTTCTTAAAGCTGAGATGTCTTGAGTGCAAATACATACATATGTATTTAAAATAAATACGTATGTATTTAAAGTTACTAAAGTTAAAGTTAAAGACATTCAGTATTTAAAAAATACATGGAATTTTAAATACACAAGCAGTTATAGAAATTTTTCTTATCGTACTGTTGGAGGATATGATTCTGAGCAGTATTGACCACTGTAGTAGCCAATATTCATAATCCTAGGTATAAGATGTTTCATCTAATATAAAATATATGAATCTGAGCTAGATTTTCTGTGTCTCCTTATCAACAGAGGACACATTTAGGGTATAACTTCTTTTGCTAATTTTAGAATTTTACTTTAGGATAAGAATTTTGCTCTAGCAGTGCCTATTTCACTTTACTAATTCCAAAGGGATCTTCTGTGACTGCTTCTGATGCAGATGTCAAAATAGAAGGCTGCTATATTTTCAAAATCCCATTGCTTTTACCCTGAATATTCCTGTACAGTCCCTAGTCCCAGTTAAACTAACCTTTACAACAAAGATATAGACAACATTTGTAATATTTATCCTATTTAAACAACAATTAATCTTATTTAGTTAACTAACCTAGCTTAGTTTGGTAATAAGGGAGACAAACTGTTCTGAAGACCACAAGAAGCAATGGGGAAAGTGAAGATCTGTAACACATCATCTCCTTGACACATACAAGGAAGGTGCTAGCTGCATAGCATGTTGGATTGTTGCTTGACCTCACCAAAGATCAGTACCTGGACTTCACTACAGCAACACTCAAATGTGGTCAAAAGTCACTCATCCATGGCTTTGCTTCCCAGTAGACATGGAGTTGATCTGATGCATCCTGTACTTGTTGGCAGTAAAAAAATAACCTCTGTAAGGGCTCCCTTATTTGACTATAGCCCTGTCCATCCCTTCAAAAGACCACTTACTGAATGAACTGGAAATAGTCACTCATTCTACTGGCTTTGTCACTGAGTGGGAAATGGCATTGTTTGTTGTGAAAAAAAAATTATTCAGTTATCTAAATATAGACATTTATATGCACCTTGATCTTGTCTGCTTTCCCCAACATAGATATTTGGTGCCATTTGAAGTATCTTATGGCATCAGTCACATCTAAATAGGGCTACACATTATTAAAGTAGTCTGTGGATCATATGGGAGACTTACATGCTTCAGAAGTATATTTTGAAGGTAGGTGGGAAATGCTGAGATCTCTACATTACTACACTAACCTCTGGCAACTATATTGCCTCACAAGTGCATGCTCTCTTCATCAGTTGCAAGGGGATTATTCTTGATTACCACTACATTTGATCAAACCAATCCCACCAACATAACTTTGCTTGCATTGTTATATTTTTGGACTTTAAAATGACATGACTTAAAGTTAAAAACCTTTTCTAAACGCCCAGCTTGAGCAGCACAAGAAACAATCAGTCTCAGGAAGCATTTCATGTTGCACAGTGAATAGAGGCAGTAAGATTTATACACAGATATTTCTGATTTGCTGAAAAAATATCTTTCATTTCTAGATACAGCAAAATACTGTTTATGTTTGCAGATTCTTTCTCCTTGGTCTTGATGCTGAAGTTTTTCATTTGTAGATGTGATTTTATTTTTTTTTTCATGTAGGACCAAGTATCCACTTTACTTCTGAAAGATTCCTTACATCTATCACTCCTTATGCCATGAACGAAAGCAACACATTTGCGCTTCTGAAAGTGATCATTTTCCTCCATGCAAAGTGTTGTAGAAGTGCTAGTCTCCACACTGATTATAGTTCCTACAGAAGATAATGACTGTATTCCTATTATATGGACATTTACTGAGTCCTTATTTTATGTAAGGTGATTTAAGTTGTTTCTGCATGTGCCATTAGAGCATGTGTATTTGATAGTGCTAAGGGAGTGCTGGTGTAAAGAACAGACTTTTACTTTCCCATCTGTACTGTCTTTGAAATTAAATGTACCTGGAAATGAAGCAAGAATTTATTTTGAAGAAAACTAGTTGTTATATTACAAAGGGAAGGCCAGAACGAGTATTTTTTCAAATATGATTTATCCACATTTGAAGGTAAGATCCAAAAGTTAACTAGGAAGTTAAACAGATGACACTATGGTCCTCAGCTCTTTAATGCACACATCCTGCTCTCTCCAGGCCAAACCTCCCATCTTCTCTTAATATAAAAATTTGCAACTTACTATAATATTTCATATCACGGGCAACATTATTTGATGCCAGAGGGAAAAAAAAAAANCAGTAATCAGACTGTACTGTAATTTTATTATTATTAGTAGTATTTTAATAAATATTGTTACTCCTATAAAAAAATGTTCACATTTTTACACTGCTATCTTGAGGTCAAGCAAAATTACTTAGCCTGAGCCTGATCACAATACGACTTTGGCATTGTTGAGTTTAATCCTTCTTTGCTGCCCTGAGAAGCCTGGTTTGTATTGAACTGCTTGCTACTGCAATAGTATCAGTGCTGCATGCAATCATTTATCAATTAGGAATGCATTAACTCTTTTAGACTATTTAACAGAAAGGGTTATTCTGTCTTGTGAAATGGAACATCACAGTCAGAAGTTATGAATGAGTTATGAAAAGTATGAGATACATCTATGTATTCATGTTCACAAAGAGTACTGGTAGCACTGGAAAGAGAGGTTAAAAGACGTAATTTAATGTATCTCTGTGTAAATGGCAGGAATTATTTTATTACATTACACTCAAGGGAAAAAAAAAAGCCAAATAAGGGATAAGTGCACAGCCTTAAGGTTCTCACTATTGAAAAAGATACTAAAATGAAATTGATTGTCTTAACCTTAAGGCCAGAATGTTGTCTCTGAAAAATGCAACAGATTAATATCAAATTGTTCATCTTTCTTACTGAAAAATGAAACATCATTCATTCACACACATTAGTTCTATTAGTTATGGTAGACATTATGGGCAAGAGTATATGCTATATAATATTAAAAATAACAGTGATGTCAAAATTAGGAAAAACCTGAATTTCCTTATAAAGAGGAAAGATGCTCTTTATCTCCCTGAAGGAGTCAGGAGAATTTATATGCATTTTACGGGGTAAATGGACACAGAGAGAAAATGTCATGGTATAGATATTCTTATGTGAAATGTGAATTGCAGTTCTGCATGCATACAAATACATTCAGGGTTGACTGATTTTGAGTAGTATAGAATGCAAGTGATTTGTTGCAGCCTTAGAAATTACTGTAGAAAAAAGGTGGAACACAAAATGATTTCTAGTGGTCAAATAATATGTTTGAATTATTTTATCAGTAGTAGTGCCTGGTAAGAAAATATCCATAGAAAGATGAGAGAAGTGCAAATGAAAAGCAATGACAATTGACACTCTATTAAATGTCCTGGCTGACAGGACCTTCCTCTCTGTTTTCTCCACTCTGATCCCACTCTAGTTTATACTGTAAAGTTCAGGAAAAAAACAAAAGTACATAACAGCCATTTTTTAATTGTCTGAGATTTACAGTAGTCCTACCTGGCACTGGCATTATTTTCATGTTACGGGTGAAAGGCATTTTGTTACAGAGCTAAGGGCTGTTTAGACTGTTTTGCAGATATTTATAAACAGGATGACAAGCTGAAGTTTTATGTTTTTCCTTGGAAAATTAACATCAAGAAAATATAATTCTGAGCTCTAGATTTATTTGCTAAACTCATGACTGTTTTGATCACTCACTTGATTAGCCAATGACTAGGGATACTAGCACTAAGCAAAAAAAAAAAAAATTCCTGAGTAGTCAGACAGTATTTAATAGAGTTATTGTTTTCAAAAGAGACAGATATCAATTTCATAGCTCAGCTCAAGAAGTTCAGTATAAATACTACAAAGGAATCTGCTTCTTCACAGGTCACTAGTTAAATTCCAGATCTGAGGTGTGTAACTATTATCTGATTAAAAATGTGTTACTATATCATTACTGAAAATAACACAGCGTTGTAATAAAAAATTAAAATTGTGTAATCACTGAAGGAATCAGTCAACAAAGATGTATAAACACACAATGCTAGAACATGAGTAGTTATTACAGCATACATTCTCTTGAATTCAGAATTTAGTCATTAACGCTCATTATGTTCCATTTTGGACTGCATATGGTATTTCAGATACCCAAATAGATGCTATTTCAGGTACCCAAATAGAAAAATTGTTGAATATGAGACTTTCAAAAAAGAAACACTTCTAGCTATAACATTTTTTAAAAATATTTTTTTGTTCTCAGAAATGATTAGGTTACTTGATCAGGCTGAAGAGAACATACTGTTTAAAGAATAGTGATTCTAAATTAATTTCTTACTATATGATTTTCACATTGTTCCATTTTAAGACAGATTATTTTCAAATCAAAGTTATTTCTTAATGCAGAGAATCGTGGAACTTCACATATATCCTTTGTGTTTTAAAACATAAATGTCAACAGTAATTTTAAATGAAAAACAGTATCTTATCACAATTCTAAAGATATACCTAATCAATATAAAATCTATTGGAACTTTAGTAATATTTAATTATAATAGCTTCAATACAAAACTATTACAATTATTTAAAAGGAATTGTTTAGTTTTCTTGGCCAACTAAATGCTCTCAATATTTCAAGTTGTGCACATGTACCCCTTTTATATTTCATAAATATTATCATAAGCTCCACACAAGCAGAAGTCAAGATTTTATTATGAAGACAAGACAGAATAAACTCATTCATTGAAGCTAAAATACAATTACTTGCTTCAGGAAAACCTGACATAGCTGTTCTGTTATTTTTGTTTGTTGCAAAAGGTGCAAGAATGTAGTTATCAACTGTCATATGAAATCAATACAGTTGAAATGCCAGAAGATAAACTGTTGGCAAACAGGTAAAGCAACAAAAACATTGTAGGAAACTTCCCATCAATTAATAACTTTAAGCATTAATACAAGTGAAATATTAGATTATATTTGTCAAATTTCAGCTCCTACCTGCTTCTTCTATATATAGATTTATATGAGTAACATAACAGTAGATTTTATATAGAGCTATACTATGAACTGTCCACAAACTGCTATATATCATTCAGCCTATAGTAGCATAATTCAGTGTCTGGAATTCTTCACTCCGAGTATTCAAGCAAAAAAATAAGCATATTTTATAGAAGTATGCAAAGGAAAAAAAAATAGATTTTGTGCTTGTAAGAGATTATTATTTTTATACCATTGCCTCAAAGTTTGCTGAGGAACACTGATGGACAAGTCCAGGCAAGCCCTGGCCAGAGGTTGAGAAGTCTTTTGTCTGGAGAACACTGATGGACAGATCTTGGGCCTGGGTTACGAAATCCTTTGTCTGGAGAGCACAGATGGACAAGGCCAGTGGCAACGAAAGGGAGATAAGCCGCAGATTAATAGCCGATAAATGGCTGGAAAGCACTCTTTTGTGTGGGCTTATCTCGAAGGAGATGGCCCTCTCAGGAGGTGTTGCACATGACTCTTGCCCAAGCACCCAGGAATGTCAGGTAGGCAGAAGAAGAAGGATTAAAAAGGGACAAACAACCATGTTTTTTAGGTTTTCTGACAACAGATGCCTCATGAAGACCAAGGAGGTTTTCTGACAACAGAATTCCTCATGAAGAAGAACAAGGAAGGTTCCTGACAACAGAAGCCTCACGACCTGCCTCTCTCCCTCCTGGACTTGCTCTGCGCTCTACCTGCTTGCTTCCTAAGGCCGGCCATGCTGCTGCTGCTGCTCTCTCCCGAAGAAGAAAGGTGTCTGCCATCAGATTCCTCCCTACGGAATATCTGCATGCTGACGGACTCTCCTGGGCTACCGGAGACCTGCTGCTTTCTCCCGGACTTGCACCGCGGCTTCTCCCCGAACCTACCCGGTACCTGCACCGTCTTGCTGCCTGGGACCGGCCACGCTGCTGCTGCTCTCCTCCCCTGAGCCTCTGCCCCGGACCATCGGACAACGCGACCTCTGCTGGATCCTGGTGGTGACTATCCCCGCTTTATGCAATTCTTGCTGCTTTCCTATCTTTTCTATCGCCCGCCTTCCCTTCCCCATCACCTTAATTAGTAATAGTATTCGTCCTCCACTTCCCCATCTCCCTAATTAGGAGTTGTAATAAACTGGTTGGACCAACATTTGAACCGTTGCTTCTTAATCTCACGTCGGGTATATATACATTAAAAGAACCTCATCTCCCTCCTATAAATTGGAGCGAGACAGTGCTCTACAGTTTAGCTTAGGTGACTCACCTATGCTCCATTCTGAGAACTGTATGCTCATTTCTCCTAGCTCCTAAGGAAGCACTTTAACCTACAAACTTCAGGAAAGAAAGGAGGAAGAAAGAGAAGAATTACACTCTGTTTTGCTGCTGACAGTCAGCAGACAGTCATAGAAAGTAAGGTTTGTGAAGAACAAATAACATTCAGAAAGAGATGATTTTCAATTTTCTGTTTTACTGGCCACTGGCTAACAGGAAAGAATTCCAGAGTTCTGATTTTTCTCTTGTGACTTTTTATTCAAGTGAATAAAATACAACAATTAAATTTTGCTATTAGACTTTTTTATTCCTCTTAAATGTTGTTTGTTTGTTTGCTTGCTTTTTAGTTGCAGCCTTAATATAAATACTTCTGTAGTATTCTGTATTCTTCTATTTAACACAGAGTCATGATTAGTGGTGCAATGGAATATTCTCTAATTTGAAGGTAGTATTTGGAACACTGGATCAGATGCACATCAATTTTAAGGTGGAGTGCTAAATTATTTTAAATTGTGGTAATTCAAGTATTTTCAGGAGATGACTCTGACTTCCTGTGTCATCCTAAGCCTAGAAGAATCAATAATTTTCCACTTGAGTTCAAAGATATTTGGATTTCACCTTGGAACTTTATCACAGTATGAAGTGTCATATGTCTAAGCAAGAAAATATTAGGAGTGTGATTATCTATAAAATACCATGCCATGTTAACATACATGAGAACACAGTGAAGTACTGCTGTTACTCCATCTTGATTATAAATTAACAGGTAAAGAAGTAGAAAGCTGGTTTATCTTGACAGCTCCTTCATGTCTTCTTCTGTGAGTTTGTCATCTATGCTAGTAGACTCAATATCCTTAGAGCAGACTGTTGGAACGGAGCTAGCTGACACATCATCTATACTTATGCCAGTAAATTATTATTGTCTTCAGAACAGCATGGCAGCATGCAGCATGAAAACTGCCTGCTAATTGCTTTTTTTTATAAGTCTCAGTCCTAAATGTGGTTATAGCTTGTCTGTTTAGTATCCTCATTCCTGCTACAGATATTGCTATTAAGATAGTTGATGGTAAATAAGCGGCTAACTACAACCTAAAACGTTGTCAAAGGTGGCAAATATAAGCAGCTATCTGGATGGGGAGGCTTTTAATAATTAAACAGCTTTTGAATTTATTTTCTTATTTTGTGTGTGTTTGTGTGTGTGTGTTTTTTTAATTGTATATTGCATGTAACTTGAAGCTGTTCCACTTTATACATTCACACATCTTTTACAAATCCTACACAGTCTTCAGTTTCTTAATTTCTGTTTGTGCCTGTTCTCAAATGGAGAATAGTAGTTCTTTATATCAGATTTTTCTTTTGGCTGAAATAATTTTCATTTTGTTGTGGAAATCAGAGATCTGAATTATTAATTAAAATGATCATTAATAATGCAGTTCACATGTTGCAGGGAGAAAGCTGTTCAATTCACTTGGTTTGAAAGAAATCAGGATAGAAGTGGTTTATTGATTTATTAACAACATGTAATTAACCAGCAGTCAGTGAACTATATGCACTGTGGAACAATGTCCTAAAACCCATTCCATAATTTACAGCAAGAACTTTTAATCCCTCCCCCAGAATCACACAGCAACCTCTCTGGAGTAGGTACAGGTACTCCAGACTTTTGTCCATTCAAGATGCACATAAATTACATCTTATACCTGTCATGGTTTTATGATTTTTGGTTATCGGTATTCCACATCATAACATCATGCAGTGCACTGGGAGGTAAATGTTCTGGGTAGCTGTCCCAGAAGAGAAGAACTACGTTCCCCAGAAGCCTGTTCGCTGCGCTGTTATTGTTTCTGCTCGGGGGAACAGATATAAGACCTCGGTAGGTCATCTGACGGGGCTCTTCTCGTCAGACTCCCTCCCTGCTCGACTGGACTGCGCATCTCTCCTCAGCGTTATGGTGAGGCCTACCCAGCTTTTGGACAATCTCTCTCTCTCTCATTATATTTGATTTATTAGCTTCAATTCTAATTATATTGTATTATAGTGTGTTATCTTGCATTCCGATACTATATTTAGTAAATTAGTTTGTTTCTCCTCAGATCGTGCCACTGTTTTTAATTATTTTGGGGTCCCCTGTTTCCCTTTTCCGGAGGCGCGGATTTTGCGAAATCTCTCCGCCCCATTAGTCACGGAACCGGGCCGAACCAGTCCGTAAACCGTCGACAATACCTTACTAATGCACATACAGGTGTGCAACCCATGAGGCCACACACATACAACTGATATGTGAGTTCCCATTTCTTGCACTCCACAGTGTTACCTCACTAGCTTGAGTGCAGCTGCTTACAGCAGTTTCCAGGGAGGATGCTGCTGATCCCAGCCTGGGCATGGGTCAAATTGCAGTGAGGTGACTTCTGGCAGTATCAAAACACATTTGAATGCTGCTCATGCACCCTCTTTTCACTCCAGCACAAACTGACATCCTTCTTTAATACTTTCAATCTAATTCACTTTTTTTACAAATGTCTTGGTGAACCGGTTATTGCTTAATCCAGCTGATAGTCATCTTAAGCAAACTTCATTATAGTAACTTTCTCTGCAGTGCTACCAGTCTGGAGGCAAAAATCGCAGGCAGCTTTGGGAATTTCCCTTCTTAAAGCTGAGATGTCTTGAGTGCAAATACATACATATGTATTTAAAATAAATACGTATGTATTTAAAGTTACTAAAGTTAAAGTTAAAGACATTCAGTATTTAAAAAATACATGGAATTTTAAATACACAAGCAGTTATAGAAATTTTTCTTATCGTACTGTTGGAGGATATGATTCTGAGCAGTATTGACCACTGTAGTAGCCAATATTCATAATCCTAGGTATAAGATGTTTCATCTAATATAAAATATATGAATCTGAGCTAGATTTTCTGTGTCTCCTTATCAACAGAGGACACATTTAGGGTATAACTTCTTTTGCTAATTTTAGAATTTTACTTTAGGATAAGAATTTTGCTCTAGCAGTGCCTATTTCACTTTACTAATTCCAAAGGGATCTTCTGTGACTGCTTCTGATGCAGATGTCAAAATAGAAGGCTGCTATATTTTCAAAATCCCATTGCTTTTACCCTGAATATTCCTGTACAGTCCCTAGTCCCAGTTAAACTAACCTTTACAACAAAGATATAGACAACATTTGTAATATTTATCCTATTTAAACAACAATTAATCTTATTTAGTTAACTAACCTAGCTTAGTTTGGTAATAAGGGAGACAAACTGTTCTGAAGACCACAAGAAGCAATGGGGAAAGTGAAGATCTGTAACACATCATCTCCGTGACACATACAAGGAAGGTGCTAGCTGCATAGCATGTTGGATTGTTGCTTGACCTCACCAAAGATCAGTACCTGGACTTCACTACAGCAACACTCAAATGTGGTCAAAAGTCACTCATCCATGGCTTTGCTTCCCAGTAGACATGGAGTTGATCTGATGCATCCTGTACTTGTTGGCAGTAAAAAAATAACCTCTGTAAGGGCTCCCTTATTTGACTATAGCCCTGTCCATCCCTTCAAAAGACCACTTACTGAATGAACTGGAAATAGTCACTCATTCTACTGGCTTTGTCACTGAGTGGGAAATGGCATTGTTTGTTGTGAAAAAAAAATTATTCAGTTATCTAAATATAGACATTTATATGCACCTTGATCTTGTCTGCTTTCCCCAACATAGATATTTGGTGCCATTTGAAGTATCTTATGGCATCAGTCACATCTAAATAGGGCTACACATTATTAAAGTAGTCTGTGGATCATATGGGAGACTTACATGCTTCAGAAGTATATTTTGAAGGTAGGTGGGAAATGCTGAGATCTCTACATTACTACACTAACCTCTGGCAACTATATTGCCTCACAAGTGCATGCTCTCTTCATCAGTTGCAAGGGGATTATTCTTGATTACCACTACATTTGATCAAACCAATCCCACCAACATAACTTTGCTTGCATTGTTATATTTTTGGACTTTAAAATGACATGACTTAAAGTTAAAAACCTTTTCTAAACGCCCAGCTTGAGCAGCACAAGAAACAATCAGTCTCAGGAAGCATTTCATGTTGCACAGTGAATAGAGGCAGTAAGATTTATACACAGATATTTCTGATTTGCTGAAAAAATATCTTTCATTTCTAGATACAGCAAAATACTGTTTATGTTTGCAGATTCTTTCTCCTTGGTCTTGATGCTGAAGTTTTTCATTTGTAGATGTGATTTTATTTTTTTTTTCATGTAGGACCAAGTATCCACTTTACTTCTGAAAGATTCCTTACATCTATCACTCCTTATGCCATGAACGAAAGCAACACATTTGCGCTTCTGAAAGTGATCATTTTCCTCCATGCAAAGTGTTGTAGAAGTGCTAGTCTCCACACTGATTATAGTTCCTACAGAAGATAATGACTGTATTCCTATTATATGGACATTTACTGAGTCCTTATTTTATGTAAGGTGATTTAAGTTGTTTCTGCATGTGCCATTAGAGCATGTGTATTTGATAGTGCTAAGGGAGTGCTGGTGTAAAGAACAGACTTTTACTTTCCCATCTGTACTGTCTTTGAAATTAAATGTACCTGGAAATGAAGCAAGAATTTATTTTGAAGAAAACTAGTTGTTATATTACAAAGGGAAGGCCAGAACGAGTATTTTTTCAAATATGATTTATCCACATTTGAAGGTAAGATCCAAAAGTTAACTAGGAAGTTAAACAGATGACACTATGGTCCTCAGCTCTTTAATGCACACATCCTGCTCTCTCCAGGCCAAACCTCCCATCTTCTCTTAATATAAAAATTTGCAACTTACTATAATATTTCATATCACGGGCAACATTATTTGATGCCAGAGGGAAAAAAAAAAAAAAAGACCACTGAGCACACAACATATGAGCACACAGTCTTCTTCAGCAATATTGGAATACAGCTGAGAGAAGACAGCTCTAGGTTTTATGTCCATGTGTTTTCTTATTATTGCTATCTAGAAGTATCAGTATAACCATTCCCAAGAAAAAAAATAAAAAATCAGAAAAATAACTAAAAGCATGCCGGGACCTTAGCTGCCTGCATTCAAGGCCAGCTCATATTATGCAGTTGAGTGGTCTTGGATCAGACATGAAGAGAGCTGTGTGAGAAAATTTGTCATGAGCCTCCTTCTTTTATAAGGTTTTTTCAGGGTTGGACTCTCTCTCCTTACAATAGCTATGCTGCAGCTATGTCTAAGCCTGATCTTGTACCTCAGCTATCTTGATTCTAGGGCCTAGTTAATAAAACATTTATCTGATATATGGATGAAGGATTGCAATGACTGTGAAGCAGGCAAGTAATTATATGAAAAAAAAAGGCTTATATTTTTAACCTGGACAGGTTTGATTATCAAGTAATCTTTGGTGTATCTACTATATGGAAATTTTTTTCAGGCTTTTGAGATAAAAGATGATATTATCCTATAAAGCTAGAAAGGTCAGTGAGATACTTGCTATTTGAATGCTACTGTGGGAAATATGACTTCCTCAAGGCAACAGTTTTACTTTTGGAACATATTTGCATACTTTTAAAATCATTATTCTTTGTTCAGAGTGTTTGTGGTCTATGCCTTTCATCTCACTCTTGGTCAAATGTTTTTTCTAAGCTGCTATATTACGTCCCATTTCCTACCCAGCCAAGAGAAGTAACAAATTAATTCTATGAACTGGAATATTATTTTTATTCACAGTTTTATTGCAACACTTACCTGAGGTACTGATTTCTTTAGCACTGAATGGAAGTGGATATAAGATACCATGAAGAATAAATGAAGAAGTTTCCTTCTGTGATATGTTAAACTGTATTGTATCATATATTTTAAAAATGTCTACCCTATTTAAAATATGTTCTTTGTGACATTTATAGAAGTAAAATTTATAGAAGAGGGAATTTCTGCAGTGTCAGAATCAAAATGAAATCAATTCCTTCCAAAGACTGTCCTCCCAAAGCCTGGGAAAATGTCATATACTGTTTTTCAACCCACTCTGTCCCCCTTCATCAGAAAATAAAAATAAAATCATTATTATTTCCATCCTCTTTTTTGTAAATATCATGAGAAAGAGGACTGTACAAACAAGGTAATAGTGGTGTCCTACATATTTCAGAAAAAAAATTTTCTTATTATGTACTATCCAGTAACAAATTCATTGTCTTTAGCCACAAATACAACATTCAGAGAATAGTTACCACTTGTTAATAATCCTATTCCATGAATATCAATTTATTTGTCCTTTCTCTGATTATTTGCATAGGTCAGAGTCAGTTCCTATCTCTTTCTTTGCAACATTCGTGAAAGATACTTGTATTACAGTTTTGCTGATAGACATAGTTAAGCTTTTTTCTGTACTGTTTTCTATCCTGAATAATTTGATCACTTCAGGGTATATCTAAGTTGTGCATAATTTTACAAGATCTGAACAAGGAATTTACATGACAGAAAGCAATTTTGCCTTGAAAAAACTATTAAGAAAAAATAAGATGCAGTAAAGTAGACGTTCTCAGATTGTTTATTAAAGGACAGTGAGGCAAACTGAAATAGGAACAATTTGTGTACTTAGGTGCACATTCCTTCCAGAGATACTGTTGGTCAATCTGAAACAAATAAGCAATGCCCGCTACTTATTCCATTTTTTTTGTGGCAGGTAGAACATAGCAGGGGGTGAAATTAATTCATCTTTCTGTCATCAAGTAAACTAAAAGCAATTTCAGTCTTCCCATGTGGTCACTTGAGGTGCTTGTCGTGTTCAAGCTAATGATATCAGGCACCCTCAGGTTGTTTAAGTATTCATGAAGTAATTAAATTCTCATTAACATATAAATAAAAGAAAACTGAAAACAAGTTTAGGAGGCACCTAACATCTGTTCTAATGCTTTTAAGTATTAAAATGCACCACATACAGAAGGAAAAGTGCATTCTGTTCAGGGAAGTATTTTGCATAGATTATTTATAGAAACTGTAATTAAACTGATTTGGCATATTAAGTAAAGTTAACAGCAAAGCATTATTTAGGTAGTTCATGTGTCTTTGCCACCTAAATCAGGGACTAAAAATAGGAAAGGGAGTAGTAAAATTAAATTCTGTTTGTTCTGAGATCCAGAAAAAATTACAGGAATGATTAAAAAAATGCTCCTTTAGAATTGGAGAAATGAAAAGTCTCACTCACAAGGCAGGCATGCTTTCAGGTTCTCATTCAAAATACATTGGGTTGCTTGTTCTTTTTGTTGTTGTTGTTGTTTTTTTAATAAAGTAAAAACACACAAAAAAGTTGTTCTACACAGTGACTCATAGGTTAACCTTCACACATCTTCAAATTCTGAGCTTAATACAGAATTATATCATGCAGCTTGAGACTTCGGTACAGACACAACCTTATATTCTCAAATGAACTTATCCCTTTAATAATGAACAGACTACTTCCTTATATACAATTTTTTTCAAAAATGTGTTAGAATAGATATTTTACCTACAAGCAACGTATGTGCCCACTTCTCCATATCATGACTCTGCAGATTTCTTTATGTAAGAAGCAGCCAAACATATTTTATTAATCTTGAGTCCTGGTTTGAGATTGAGAGGCTAGAAAACTGCAAAGGAGAGAGAGATGAATCTTCAATAGAAGAATCTTCAGAATGAGTAAAAATAGCCCTTTCATCAAACAGAGTCAGCTGTGGAAGAGTGCATTCCTAAGAAATAAAGCTTTCAAATATATATTTCAATTGCAATATACAGAATCGATTGTGTTCTTTTCTCTTTGAAACAATCTCTATCTTGTTTCTGTAATCTCTTTGAAAATGTATTTTGCTGGGGTGTTAATTCATTGTGCTCTTACTCTAATAGTAAAAGGCTCATAAAATATATGCTTTATTGCCTTTACTTTCAGTAGAAAGGAATGCATATCCAGATAAATTTAACACTTCTTACTCTTTATTTTATGCAATTTATTTGAAAAATCAGTATTTCATGTCTTAGACAAATTTTGCATGCTTACCATGCTTCTTCTCACTGTGATGCCTACTGAGGGAAATGTATGCCAATTATGCAATGTGTTTGGTGCCTTCTGAAAAGGATGTATTGCAAGAAAGGGCACACAGACCTACCTGAAGGAAAAAGATAAACATTTTTTTTTCCTTTTTGACTCTAACAGACAAAGAACAAGTAATTTAAAAGTAGATGCATTTTGTTATCATTATGCACATAAGCAGCTATTATTTTTTAATGAAGAGTGCTATACACCACTTGTATCTAAAGTTAAAAGCAACAAGTGAAAGGTGAAAGCATTCTCCCCTTTCATTCAGTTCAAAACCTGTTGGTAAACTCATATCAGTACCAGAAAATTGTTATGATTAGCAGAGAATAATGTTTTGTTAGGCATTATATCCATGACAAAAAGAAAAAAAAAGAAAAAAAGAAAAAAAGAAAAAAAAAAAAGCAAGCCCATACCACAGAAATATGTACATATTCCTATTTATCTTAGATCCTTATTGCAATGAAGACACTAAATGAAGCCTGGATAATTGCAATCTCATATTGGTAAAAACTCATGAAAAATTAATTTGGTAACTTGTAAAACAGGAACTAAGACGAGTATCTGCCCCAAAATAATTATCTATGCTTATACGTATCCCTACTGATGCTAGATTATCTCATAAAACACATGGAAAAATACAGCTTACACAAAGTCTAATCATTTTAGGAAGCAGAAGATAGGGAGCAAACTGACAAAGTCTTTCCATATGAACATAAACAACTAATACTGGTATAATCTCTTTTATGTGTGAATGTGTACTGAGCAAGCTGTGGCATGTAAATTACAGCTTATCTTTTATTAATATGAGGAATGGTTGTTCCAGGGTAAAGTTTTGATGGAGAAAAGATGGTAGATTCAATACCTCTTGACCAACACTACATATGTTCCACAAAAATGTTACCATTATAGTTAAAAAAGACACACACACAAACAGAGGATATTACTTTCACATAAAAAAAGATCCATTTATTTTTTGAAGCAGAAAACATGCAGTTATTAAATACTTAATTTCATTTTTGTACTGTATTTAAATAGTTTGACTAAATTTAGATTCAAAACTTATTCAATTTACATGAAATCGCGTGAATAAAAAAATAAAAATATTTATGCATTGTGTAACTAAGCAGTTTATATCATTTTTTAAATATTTGTAGTTAAATTAAAAAAAGAACATTGAAAGGAAAGGATAAATAGTTATTATTTTTGAATCTCAGAGCTATGACACAAATTCTTGATGAAACTATTATTGTTTTAGACATTCAGGAGAACACTAATTTGCTTTCCTACTAGCCAGTGGAGCTACAGAGAAAATAAGAATGATGAGGAAAAACTGTACAGAAGTTAGTGATAAATGACATTTTCATTATGATCATGATCATGCACAGAATATATTCAGATAGTAGTAATGACAAGCAGTATATTTTGATAACTTTCACAGGGCTTTTGTAGAATAGAACACCGCAATACAGTAAAATATATTTTTTTCCACCTTAAGTAATAATACAAGGGCTGCTCTGAAAGTAGTGCCTCCTATTTTAATATGTTGGCCCATGACATCAGAGGCAGATGTTAGTGGTAGGGCAGTAGAAGAGGAGCCTTCCTTCCAATTTCTGTTAAATTTTATTGTTGTGTGACAGATGGTAGCAGAGAGGCAGTCTGACAAAATGGCATCTGACATGGAAATGCATATGAAGCAAAGGTGTATAACTGAGCTCTCCCATGTGGAAAAATTGGCACCTATTGACATTCATCAACACTTGATCAATGTTTACAGAGACTGAACAGTGGATGTGAGCACAGTGTATTGGTGGGTGCTACATATCAACAGTGGTGACAGTGACAATGGTTCACTTCCGCTGGTGCAGATTTTTACAAGCACTGTATATAGGTCTTACATCACTGGCAAAAATGCACAGCTAATGGTGGTGACCATGTTGAAAAACAGAAGCTGAAAATTTTCTCTATCAAATAGAGTGATTGTGGTTTTTGTATCTGTTGTAGTTTCCATGGAAAGAAATAGGAGGCATTACTTTCAGAGCGACCTACATATATGCACATACAATTCAATTCAGCAGTTCTCAACTATATCCTTTTCACCCATGGGTAATGCTTCACTCCCCTAGAATTCTGACACCAGGATTAATAAACTTCAAGGTTTACAGGCAAACTTACTAGTAAAGATCAAGACAAGGTGCTGAATGTACCTTAGAATTCTGTATACCCTTTGTCACTAGTTCCTTGACTTATATGTGGTGCTACCAAAACTAACACCAGTCTACATACTATTAATAAACTATGTTATTTTATGAGTAACAAGTCCCATTTAGCAGCTTACCTAGTTGGTGTGGGATTATTGAGACATGAGTGACCTGCATCAACATTTTTTTATTTACATCCTTCAGAGATTCTCTCTTACAGTGTTGCCTTTCTAATAGATGTCAGGATGATTGTAGCTCATTAGAAGTACTTCTTCCAATTGTTTGAAGAAAAATATTTTTTGCAAATACCCACGAAGATCTCCTGTGTTAGTCTCTTTTTTGGTCTTTGTTTGTAAACTCTCAATTTGCTGGTTACCCATTACTTTCAAATGAATTCATTTCTTCTTTCCTCTCGTTTACAGCCTATATCCACCCATAACTTCATTCAAATCATGAAAACTATTTCAGTGTGTTTTTATAATCCCAATAATCTATAATCTTCAGTTTTATTATAATAGGTAACCTTATATTCAGCATCTTGCTATGAGCAAAAGGAAGTAAATCATACACAGTGCCCAGGATGCACTGTTAATTTAATTTAAATCTTAACTTCTAATGAAAATACAGCAGTCATTACTAGACAGTTACATTAACACTGTGCAAATTAATACATAAAGAAGGCCTCATTTCTATTAATAGATTACAATATTAATTGTAGTAAAAGAAACATTATTAATATCAATCCTTTCTCTCTGGTGTTATGCTGTGACAGCCTAGGGATTTCATAGCATATGAAGCATTACCAAAGTTTAAGACACAATAGGTCAGGCAATAGCATCATACAAAGACATGAATAATGGATAAGAAAACTATTTTCTAAGTTAAAATGGCCATGTGTTTGTAGAAGTTAAAAAATAAAAAATAAAAAAATAAAAAATCCAAAACAAAGCTAACATATTTAGAATTCTTCCAAACTGGAACTGGAATCTCACTTGGGATTCAAGATTTATTTATTTGTTTGGTGTTTTGTTTTTTTTTTTTCCCCTCTCCTGGAAGCTAACCTAGACTTTTTTTTTCCCCTGAAATATTTAATTTATTCATTTATTTTAGCATATGGAGAAGGAAATAATGTACAGAATTTCTTTTTGTTATTGGTTATTGTTTGAGACTGGTAAGGAATGTCTCAAATCAACATGAGGCAATCAGTGACACTTTGTGGACATGCTTTTACATTTGAAAGCATTTCCTTGGAGTTGTTTGCTTTCGAATGGGAGGGCCCAGGTGGGTTTATTGGCTGAAGAGGTAGTCTGTGCAAATGATTCCAGCTTGATACAAGAAATTAGGAGACAATACTACTGTATCCTGTGAAGGGAAGATACAAGGCTAGCATCTCCCTGCTTCCTCTTATCTGCTGATTTAAATTTGCAAAGCCTGCAAGACGGGAACAGAAGAGTTCCTGCTGAGATCCCCAAAGCCAGAAGTTGTCACTCAAAAAAGAGCACTTTAGACTATAAGTAAGAATTTGTAATGTCATCATTAGATCCTTCTTCCTGTTCATGTTTCTCTTTTATTGTTTAATTGTTTTCCATTTTGAGAACTGAATGATAAATAGTTGGATTGAATTTTACTAAGAGCTCTATGACGGCAGTGCAGAGTGCTTCATTACTGTGCAACTAATCACAAAAGGCTCTTCAGTGTTTGGACTGTCATTGAAATAATTATTATTACAAAATTTTTAAAACCCACTATTTTTAAATCCACAGTTCAGAAATTTTACCAGGAGAAATTTCACAAGGCTAAACTTAGAATTTTGAGTTCTGGCATTGAAAAAAAATTGGTAGGAGTTGTGCCTTTCTACTTTCTTACTGCTTATACTGAAGTGGTCTGATTATTTTTATGCACTTGCAAATTGCATTGTCAGGAACAGACAAATCTAGTTAAGGATTTAAGCTAAAGTTTTGTTCCTAGGTCCAATATTGTGATCTAAAATCCCCTGGTCTTTTTCTAACTTATTCTAGGAATTCTTACTCTTGTATTTACTATTTACTATTTACTCTTGTATTTACTATTACTTGTATTTACTATTGTTGAAACTAAATTTCTATACAGAGCCACTGTGCCCTACTGTGGGGACTTAGTCTTGACAGGTACAAAACTATTTAGACTCCATCATAAATCTGAACCTGATCAGGACCAAAACCATCAAAACTGTCTATTTTACAAAAATGTCCAAAAGCTAGCTCAAATAAAGACTTTAGGATTTGCTTTGATTGATGAGTGAAACTGAAGGTAACTGAAGGTCCAGGCCAAGCATTCAAGACTTTCGACCTAGACGCTTCTTTGGCTAACTTGTCCCAAGCAGGATGTCAAAGGAAGAATCCTGTGTCAGCTGTATCATCGTATACTTTTGTATACTTTCCATAAACTGAATGCTGACTAGTAGTTGAAACAAACCTTTGACTTGCTCTTTGAGGTTCTGGAGGTTTTTTCTGCTCTATGGTAGCTTAATGCCTAAAAAGCTAGCTTAAAACATATGCATTATCAGTTAATGCAGATGGAAGAACATCACAGGGACAACCAACTGTTAACATTCTCATTATGATGAAAAAAAGTAGAGAAAATTAAAGAAGTGTCTTATTACTGATGACTACTCGTCATAAGACATCTCCAGTCCACGTGGGACTATTAAAGTACTTGTCATGGTTTCAACTGGGATAGAGGGTTTTTGTTTGTTTGTTTGTTTGTTTGTTTGTTTGTTTTTAATAGAGGTTTGTATGATGGCACGTTTTGATTTTTTTTTTTTTTGTTAAGAAGAAGAAAATAGTGATGACACACTAATGTTTTTAGTTGTTGCAGAGAAGTGCTTACACAGAGTGAAGGACTTTTCTTCTTCTCGTGCTGCTCTGTCAGTGAGGATGCTGGGGGTACACAGGGAGTTAGGAGAGTACACAGCCAAGACAGCTGACCCAAAGTAGCCAAAGGATATTCCATACCATATGATGTCCTGCTCAGCAATAAATGCTAGTGTAAAGAAGGAAGATGATGTCTGGAGTGATGGTATTAGTCTTCCCAAACACATGATGTCTACTTTCCTGGGAGTGACTGAACATCCGTCTGCTGATGGGAAGTAACAAAAGAATTCCTTATTTTGTTTTGCTTATGTGTACAGCTTTTGTTTTATCTAGCAAGCTGACTTAATTTAAACCCATGAATTTTCTCACTTTTACCTTTCTGATTCTCTGTCTTGTCTCATGTGGGCAGAGGAAGCCAGCAGCTCTGTGGTGCGTAGATGCCTGTCAGTGCAAAACCGCAAGAGTGCTTTGCAAAGATGATCTAATAAATGTTAATAAATATCTGGTATAAAATATTGAGGATAAATCTATATCTTAATCTTAAACCTTCTGTGGCTCAAATTTCTGATACAGCATGTCATTTCTATTAACTGATATATCTATACATTGTTTCTGAAGGGAAATGCTACATTCAGAAAGAAGATAAATTATTCTTTCAGAAACAGTACTTCCAAACTTCTAGGAAGTTTATTTGTAAAACATAGGGTGGACCCTATCTTGACAATTGTTAACACTCACTTCTAATTTTCAAGAAAGATATTCTTACATCTTACCTCTTACCTCACAGTACTTTAGGTAAGGATAGGTCAAGCACATCCAAAATCGTTTCTGTTAAAGCTGTGTGTCTGCACAGAAGGAACAATTCAAGATTCAGACTTTCAGTAAGAAAGAACTTGAACTACCTAGTCTCCAACAAGGAAATATTTGGTTTCATTCTTGGAACTAGAAGTATTTTATATTTTATCCAGTGTCATACAGACTGCATGGACTCAGACTGAAATATCTGCCCCTAAGCTGGGTGACTGAAGAAACAGCTTATTTCCCTTTCTCTTTTATTTCTGTCCTCAGTGAAACTTGTTTTGTTTTGTTTGTCCCAATGGCAAAGCCAAAAGTACAGAGAAATAACAGCCTCAAATACTTACTGTTATATCTTGCAATTTAATAGTTAAGACATGCTATTAAAAATGGAAATTTAAACTTTTAAAATAGCAACCTCATATCAGAGGTGAGTGAACTAAACACTAGAAATTATCATTACTCTTAAAAGAAACAGGAACTCTGTATTTAGGACAGCACTTTCAGCCATGAAGGCCAACTAACTGAAGTCACTATCCTTTGGTCTCAGAATGAGCCAACATAGAGAGTGACAGTTCTTGCTTTCTAGCTGCAGGCAAGCTTCTGTTCAGCATAGTATCTGCTGGAATCTCATTCTGAGGTGGTACATCTTGCTAGACATCATACAAGAAGCCCATACACCTACCACAGATTACTATATTCTATTTCAGAGGCAAACATTTAAAAATCTACATGCTTGCAAACTCAGGATATGTGTCCTTATTTTTTAATAGGTCTAGTCCAAACTATGTACTTTATAATGACAAGCAGTCTATTGCTTATCTTTTTTTCCTTTTGTTCTCTGTCCAAACAGAGGAAATTCTTTCTTCAGCAGCATCTTCAGGATGGTACAGATAATTATACTGCAGTTATGCCAGGTAGGCAGAGACTAACATCCCTAGTTATTATTGTAGGACCAACTGGCATAAACAGAGCATGACTCCATTCTGGAGGGAGAAACATAAAATAGTTCTCTGGGGGAAGATCTCAGGTAAAAGATGCTGCACTCTATACGATGTGTAAAGCTCATGATGTACATTTTTTCTATTGCTTTCTATTTGGTGTCATGGATAAAGTATGCTTAGCGTACAGTTCTTTCCCCTTTAGTAAATCTCTGGTAATAGGTTTTTTTGTTTGTTTGTTTGCTTGTTTGTTTGTTTTTTGTGGCTATAAGCCAAATCAATATCAAAGAATGGTTTTGCTTTAAATATGACTTTTTTTTCTTTTTTTTTTTTTCCCCAAGCTGTAGAGGGTTTTTGTTTGTTTGTTTGTTTGTTTGTTTGTTTGTTTTTAATAGAGGTTTGTATGATGGCACGTTTTGATTTTTTTTTTTTTTGTTAAGAAGAAGAAAATAGTGATGACACACTAATGTTTTTAGTTGTTGCAGAGAAGTGCTTACACAGAGTGAAGGACTTTTCTTCTTCTCGTGCTGCTCTGTCAGTGAGGATGCTGGGGGTACACAGGGAGTTAGGAGAGTACACAGCCAAGACAGCTGACCCAAAGTAGCCAAAGGATATTCCATACCATATGATGTCCTGCTCAGCAATAAATGCTAGTGTAAAGAAGGAAGATGATGTCTGGAGTGATGGTATTAGTCTTCCCAAACACATGATGTCTACTTTCCTGGGAGTGACTGAACATCCGTCTGCTGATGGGAAGTAACAAAAGAATTCCTTATTTTGTTTTGCTTATGTGTACAGCTTTTGTTTTATCTAGCAAGCTGACTTAATTTAAACCCATGAATTTTCTCACTTTTACCTTTCTGATTCTCTGTCTTGTCTCATGTGGGCAGAGGAAGCCAGCAGCTCTGTGGTGCGTAGATGCCTGTCAGTGCAAAACCGCAAGAGTGCTTTGCAAAGATGATCTAATAAATGTTAATAAATATCTGGTATAAAATATTGAGGATAAATCTATATCTTAATCTTAAACCTTCTGTGGCTCAAATTTCTGATACAGCATGTCATTTCTATTAACTGATATATCTATACATTGTTTCTGAAGGGAAATGCTACATTCAGAAAGAAGATAAATTATTCTTTCAGAAACAGTACTTCCAAACTTCTAGGAAGTTTATTTGTAAAACATAGGGTGGACCCTATCTTGACAATTGTTAACACTCACTTCTAATTTTCAAGAAAGATATTCTTACATCTTACCTCTTACCTCACAGTACTTTAGGTAAGGATAGGTCAAGCACATCCAAAATCGTTTCTGTTAAAGCTGTGTGTCTGCACAGAAGGAACAATTCAAGATTCAGACTTTCAGTAAGAAAGAACTTGAACTACCTAGTCTCCAACAAGGAAATATTTGGTTTCATTCTTGGAACTAGAAGTATTTTATATTTTATCCAGTGTCATACAGACTGCATGGACTCAGACTGAAATATCTGCCCCTAAGCTGGGTGACTGAAGAAACAGCTTNATGTTTTGTTAGGCATTATATCCATGACAAAAAGAAAAAAAAAGAAAAAAAGAAAAAAAGAAAAAAAAAAAAGCAAGCCCATACCACAGAAATATGTACATATTCCTATTTATCTTAGATCCTTATTGCAATGAAGACACTAAATGAAGCCTGGATAATTGCAATCTCATATTGGTAAAAACTCATGAAAAATTAATTTGGTAACTTGTAAAACAGGAACTAAGACGAGTATCTGCCCCAAAATAATTATCTATGCTTATACGTATCCCTACTGATGCTAGATTATCTCATAAAACACATGGAAAAATACAGCTTACACAAAGTCTAATCATTTTAGGAAGCAGAAGATAGGGAGCAAACTGACAAAGTCTTTCCATATGAACATAAACAACTAATACTGGTATAATCTCTTTTATGTGTGAATGTGTACTGAGCAAGCTGTGGCATGTAAATTACAGCTTATCTTTTATTAATATGAGGAATGGTTGTTCCAGGGTAAAGTTTTGATGGAGAAAAGATGGTAGATTCAATACCTCTTGACCAACACTACATATGTTCCACAAAAATGTTACCATTATAGTTAAAAAAGACACACACACAAACAGAGGATATTACTTTCACATAAAAAAAGATCCATTTATTTTTTGAAGCAGAAAACATGCAGTTATTAAATACTTAATTTCATTTTTGTACTGTATTTAAATAGTTTGACTAAATTTAGATTCAAAACTTATTCAATTTACATGAAATCGCGTGAATAAAAAAATAAAAATATTTATGCATTGTGTAACTAAGCAGTTTATATCATTTTTTAAATATTTGTAGTTAAATTAAAAAAAGAACATTGAAAGGAAAGGATAAATAGTTATTATTTTTGAATCTCAGAGCTATGACACAAATTCTTGATGAAACTATTATTGTTTTAGACATTCAGGAGAACACTAATTTGCTTTCCTACTAGCCAGTGGAGCTACAGAGAAAATAAGAATGATGAGGAAAAACTGTACAGAAGTTAGTGATAAATGACATTTTCATTATGATCATGATCATGCACAGAATATATTCAGATAGTAGTAATGACAAGCAGTATATTTTGATAACTTTCACAGGGCTTTTGTAGAATAGAACACCGCAATACAGTAAAATATATTTTTTTCCACCTTAAGTAATAATACAAGGGCTGCTCTGAAAGTAGTGCCTCCTATTTTAATATGTTGGCCCATGACATCAGAGGCAGATGTTAGTGGTAGGGCAGTAGAAGAGGAGCCTTCCTTCCAATTTCTGTTAAATTTTATTGTTGTGTGACAGATGGTAGCAGAGAGGCAGTCTGACAAAATGGCATCTGACATGGAAATGCATATGAAGCAAAGGTGTATAACTGAGCTCTCCCATGTGGAAAAATTGGCACCTATTGACATTCATCAACACTTGATCAATGTTTACAGAGACTGAACAGTGGATGTGAGCACAGTGTATTGGTGGGTGCTACATATCAACAGTGGTGACAGTGACAATGGTTCACTTCCGCTGGTGCAGATTTTTACAAGCACTGTATATAGGTCTTACATCACTGGCAAAAATGCACAGCTAATGGTGGTGACCATGTTGAAAAACAGAAGCTGAAAATTTTCTCTATCAAATAGAGTGATTGTGGTTTTTGTATCTGTTGTAGTTTCCATGGAAAGAAATAGGAGGCATTACTTTCAGAGCGACCTACATATATGCACATACAATTCAATTCAGCAGTTCTCAACTATATCCTTTTCACCCATGGGTAATGCTTCACTCCCCTAGAATTCTGACACCAGGATTAATAAACTTCAAGGTTTACAGGCAAACTTACTAGTAAAGATCAAGACAAGGTGCTGAATGTACCTTAGAATTCTGTATACCCTTTGTCACTAGTTCCTTGACTTATATGTGGTGCTACCAAAACTAACACCAGTCTACATACTATTAATAAACTATGTTATTTTATGAGTAACAAGTCCCATTTAGCAGCTTACCTAGTTGGTGTGGGATTATTGAGACATGAGTGACCTGCATCAACATTTTTTTATTTACATCCTTCAGAGATTCTCTCTTACAGTGTTGCCTTTCTAATAGATGTCAGGATGATTGTAGCTCATTAGAAGTACTTCTTCCAATTGTTTGAAGAAAAATATTTTTTGCAAATACCCACGAAGATCTCCTGTGTTAGTCTCTTTTTTGGTCTTTGTGTGTAAACTCTCAATTTGCTGGTTACCCATTACTTTCAAATGAATTCATTTCTTCTTTCCTCTCGTTTACAGCCTATATCCACCCATAACTTCATTCAAATCATGAAAACTATTTCAGTGTGTTTTTATAATCCCAATAATCTATAATCTTCAGTTTTATTATAATAGGTAACCTTATATTCAGCATCTTGCTATGAGCAAAAGGAAGTAAATCATACACAGTGCCCAGGATGCACTGTTAATTTAATTTAAATCTTAACTTCTAATGAAAATACAGCAGTCATTACTAGACAGTTACATTAACACTGTGCAAATTAATACATAAAGAAGGCCTCATTTCTATTAATAGATTACAATATTAATTGTAGTAAAAGAAACATTATTAATATCAATCCTTTCTCTCTGGTGTTATGCTGTGACAGCCTAGGGATTTCATAGCATATGAAGCATTACCAAAGTTTAAGACACAATAGGTCAGGCAATAGCATCATACAAAGACATGAATAATGGATAAGAAAACTATTTTCTAAGTTAAAATGGCCATGTGTTTGTAGAAGTTAAAAAATAAAAAATAAAAAAATAAAAAATCCAAAACAAAGCTAACATATTTAGAATTCTTCCAAACTGGAACTGGAATCTCACTTGGGATTCAAGATTTATTTATTTGTTTGGTGTTTTGTTTTTTTTTTTTCCCCTCTCCTGGAAGCTAACCTAGACTTTTTTTTTCCCCTGAAATATTTAATTTATTCATTTATTTTAGCATATGGAGAAGGAAATAATGTACAGAATTTCTTTTTGTTATTGGTTATTGTTTGAGACTGGTAAGGAATGTCTCAAATCAACATGAGGCAATCAGTGACACTTTGTGGACATGCTTTTACATTTGAAAGCATTTCCTTGGAGTTGTTTGCTTTCGAATGGGAGGGCCCAGGTGGGTTTATTGGCTGAAGAGGTAGTCTGTGCAAATGATTCCAGCTTGATACAAGAAATTAGGAGACAATACTACTGTATCCTGTGAAGGGAAGATACAAGGCTAGCATCTCCCTGCTTCCTCTTATCTGCTGATTTAAATTTGCAAAGCCTGCAAGACGGGAACAGAAGAGTTCCTGCTGAGATCCCCAAAGCCAGAAGTTGTCACTCAAAAAGAGCACTTTAGACTATAAGTAAGAATTTGTAATGTCATCATTAGATCCTTCTTCCTGTTCATGTTTCTCTTTTATTGTTTAATTGTTTTCCATTTTGAGAACTGAATGATAAATAGTTGGATTGAATTTTACTAAGAGCTCTATGACGGCAGTGCAGAGTGCTTCATTACTGTGCAACTAATCACAAAAGGCTCTTCAGTGTTTGGACTGTCATTGAAATAATTATTATTACAAAATTTTTAAAACCCACTATTTTTAAATCCACAGTTCAGAAATTTTACCAGGAGAAATTTCACAAGGCTAAACTTAGAATTTTGAGTTCTGGCATTGAAAAAAAATTGGTAGGAGTTGTGCCTTTCTACTTTCTTACTGCTTATACTGAAGTGGTCTGATTATTTTTATGCACTTGCAAATTGCATTGTCAGGAACAGACAAATCTAGTTAAGGATTTAAGCTAAAGTTTTGTTCCTAGGTCCAATATTGTGATCTAAAATCCCCTGGTCTTTTTCTAACTTATTCTAGGAATTCTTACTCTTGTATTTACTATTTACTATTTACTCTTGTATTTACTATTACTTGTATTTACTATTGTTGAAACTAAATTTCTATACAGAGCCACTGTGCCCTACTGTGGGGACTTAGTCTTGACAGGTACAAAACTATTTAGACTCCATCATAAATCTGAACCTGATCAGGACCAAAACCATCAAAACTGTCTATTTTACAAAAATGTCCAAAAGCTAGCTCAAATAAAGACTTTAGGATTTGCTTTGATTGATGAGTGAAACTGAAGGTAACTGAAGGTCCAGGCCAAGCATTCAAGACTTTCGACCTAGACGCTTCTTTGGCTAACTTGTCCCAAGCAGGATGTCAAAGGAAGAATCCTGTGTCAGCTGTATCATCGTATACTTTTGTATACTTTCCATAAACTGAATGCTGACTAGTAGTTGAAACAAACCTTTGACTTGCTCTTTGAGGTTCTGGAGGTTTTTTCTGCTCTATGGTAGCTTAATGCCTAAAAAGCTAGCTTAAAACATATGCATTATCAGTTAATGCAGATGGAAGAACATCACAGGGACAACCAACTGTTAACATTCTCATTATGATGAAAAAAAGTAGAGAAAATTAAAGAAGTGTCTTATTACTGATGACTACTCGTCATAAGACATCTCCAGTCCACGTGGGACTATTAAAGTACTTGTCATGGTTTCAACTGGGATAGAGGGTTTTTGTTTGTTTGTTTGTTTGTTTGTTTGTTTGTTTTTAATAGAGGTTTGTATGATGGCACGTTTTGATTTTTTTTTTTTTTGTTAAGAAGAAGAAAATAGTGATGACACACTAATGTTTTTAGTTGTTGCAGAGAAGTGCTTACACAGAGTGAAGGACTTTTCTTCTTCTCGTGCTGCTCTGTCAGTGAGGATGCTGGGGGTACACAGGGAGTTAGGAGAGTACACAGCCAAGACAGCTGACCCAAAGTAGCCAAAGGATATTCCATACCATATGATGTCCTGCTCAGCAATAAATGCTAGTGTAAAGAAGGAAGATGATGTCTGGAGTGATGGTATTAGTCTTCCCAAACACATGATGTCTACTTTCCTGGGAGTGACTGAACATCCGTCTGCTGATGGGAAGTAACAAAAGAATTCCTTATTTTGTTTTGCTTATGTGTACAGCTTTTGTTTTATCTAGCAAGCTGACTTAATTTAAACCCATGAATTTTCTCACTTTTACCTTTCTGATTCTCTGTCTTGTCTCATGTGGGCAGAGGAAGCCAGCAGCTCTGTGGTGCGTAGATGCCTGTCAGTGCAAAACCGCAAGAGTGCTTTGCAAAGATGATCTAATAAATGTTAATAAATATCTGGTATAAAATATTGAGGATAAATCTATATCTTAATCTTAAACCTTCTGTGGCTCAAATTTCTGATACAGCATGTCATTTCTATTAACTGATATATCTATACATTGTTTCTGAAGGGAAATGCTACATTCAGAAAGAAGATAAATTATTCTTTCAGAAACAGTACTTCCAAACTTCTAGGAAGTTTATTTGTAAAACATAGGGTGGACCCTATCTTGACAATTGTTAACACTCACTTCTAATTTTCAAGAAAGATATTCTTACATCTTACCTCTTACCTCACAGTACTTTAGGTAAGGATAGGTCAAGCACATCCAAAATCGTTTCTGTTAAAGCTGTGTGTCTGCACAGAAGGAACAATTCAAGATTCAGACTTTCAGTAAGAAAGAACTTGAACTACCTAGTCTCCAACAAGGAAATATTTGGTTTCATTCTTGGAACTAGAAGTATTTTATATTTTATCCAGTGTCATACAGACTGCATGGACTCAGACTGAAATATCTGCCCCTAAGCTGGGTGACTGAAGAAACAGCTTATTTCCCTTTCTCTTTTATTTCTGTCCTCAGTGAAACTTGTTTTGTTTTGTTTGTCCCAATGGCAAAGCCAAAAGTACAGAGAAATAACAGCCTCAAATACTTACTGTTATATCTTGCAATTTAATAGTTAAGACATGCTATTAAAAATGGAAATTTAAACTTTTAAAATAGCAACCTCATATCAGAGGTGAGTGAACTAAACACTAGAAATTATCATTACTCTTAAAAGAAACAGGAACTCTGTATTTAGGACAGCACTTTCAGCCATGAAGGCCAACTAACTGAAGTCACTATCCTTTGGTCTCAGAATGAGCCAACATAGAGAGTGACAGTTCTTGCTTTCTAGCTGCAGGCAAGCTTCTGTTCAGCATAGTATCTGCTGGAATCTCATTCTGAGGTGGTACATCTTGCTAGACATCATACAAGAAGCCCATACACCTACCACAGATTACTATATTCTATTTCAGAGGCAAACATTTAAAAATCTACATGCTTGCAAACTCAGGATATGTGTCCTTATTTTTTAATAGGTCTAGTCCAAACTATGTACTTTATAATGACAAGCAGTCTATTGCTTATCTTTTTTTCCTTTTGTTCTCTGTCCAAACAGAGGAAATTCTTTCTTCAGCAGCATCTTCAGGATGGTACAGATAATTATACTGCAGTTATGCCAGGTAGGCAGAGACTAACATCCCTAGTTATTATTGTAGGACCAACTGGCATAAACAGAGCATGACTCCATTCTGGAGGGAGAAACATAAAATAGTTCTCTGGGGGAAGATCTCAGGTAAAAGATGCTGCACTCTATACGATGTGTAAAGCTCATGATGTACATTTTTTCTATTGCTTTCTATTTGGTGTCATGGATAAAGTATGCTTAGCGTACAGTTCTTTCCCCTTTAGTAAATCTCTGGTAATAGGTTTTTTTGTTTGTTTGTTTGCTTGTTTGTTTGTTTTTTGTGGCTATAAGCCAAATCAATATCAAAGAATGGTTTTGCTTTAAATATGACTTTTTTTTCTTTTTTTTTTTTCCCCAAGCTGTTATTTATGGTAAGGCTATTTTCCATAGCTGCCTTTTGTTTCTGGTAGGTAGAAATATATTCTGTAGCGTCTTCTCCATCGAGACGATGCTTGGGCTGCAGCTCAGTGACTTGGACGCTTCCCTCAGCATCAAGTAGGTTGACGCCAGATTCAACAGCAGCACAGCGCAGCCAGAAAACTACACTGGGCAGAGACACAGTTTGTCAGGCACAATGACACGCTCAGCACCCCAACTTCCATCTCAGCTTTCTTCAGACCTACACCCCCCTGCTGGTGAGCGCATGCTTTTCTTCCCAAGCCTTGAAGATAGTTGTGATTGGCCATCTGATGACTACAGCCCTGCAAAACATGACACAGACTGAGTGCCCCTGTAGCTGGATGATTTCATGCAGCACCTGTGCTGCTGCCTGAAGAAACACCTTGACCATTTCCTCTTAGGATATGAGAGGGTGCCTAAGGATGTGGTTTTGCTGTAGGCCTTCTGAACAGCTGGCCTATTCAGCCTCTTACAGCACCTAGTACAGAAGCCGGCCACCCATGCCCAGGTGCTGCACAAGTTTGAGGAGGTGTGAGATTGGCTTACAAGAAGGTTGACCCTGGAAGAGGTCTCTACTGATTCTGGGAGAGATTGTCTCACACAGAGCTGCATGTTTGGGACTCACACATGTTTGGTGGCAGATGATGATCTGCTACCAGAAGGAAACAGAGGTCAAGATGCGACCCCCAGACTGACTGAGATTGTAAAGGGCCTCTAGAGGTTACCCAATCCTAGAAGAATAGCAAGGAGAACTAACTCTTTACAGCAGATGCTAATCTAAATTTTACAATACTTAAAAGTGCTAGTGTTAATAGCCTGTTTATTGTTTTCTGAAGATTTGAAACTAGAAATTTAACTGATCACAGCCAACACAGGTGCATGACAGGAAAGCTCTGTTTAACAAACTTTATTTCCTTTTATGGCAATGTTACCCATCTAGATGACTACAGGAAGAGAGTAGATGCAGTTTTTTGGATTTTGACAAAGTTTTCAATGCTGTTTCTCAGGGTAACTTTCTAGACCAAATGCCAGCTATATAAAAACTTAATAGAATGGGTGAACAGTTGACTGATGGGTCAGGCTCAAAAGATTGTAGTAAATGGAGTTACATCAGGCTAGTTGCCAATCCCTAATGGGGTTCCCCAGGGCTCCATTTTAGGGTTAGTTCTCCTCAGTGTTTTTATAAATGACCTGGATACAGGTCTTGAATGCATACAAAGTAAGTTTGTGGATAACACTAAACTGGGAGGAGGTGTTGACTCCCATGAGGGCAGAGTGGCCTTGCAGAGAGATGGTGACAAACTGGAGGGTTGAGCAATCACCAGCTAGCTTCAAGGAGTTCAAAAAGAGCAAGTGCTGGATTCTGCGCCTGGGACAGAGCAGCGCTGGATCTACAAACAGACTGGGGGACAGAGGCTGGAGAGTAGCCCTGCAGAAAGGGATCTGAGGGTTCTGGTTGACAGCAAATTGATTGTGAGTCATCAGTGTGCACTGGCAGACAAAAGGGATAGCCATACCCTGGGGTGCATCAGGCCTAACACTGCTAATCAGGCAAGGGAAGGAACTGTCCCACTTTGCTGTGTGCTAGTATGGCCTAACCTCAAGCACTGTGTGCAGTTTTGGACACCACAATGTAAGAAGGACATAAAAGTACTGCAGACTATCCAGAGGAAGGCAATAAAGACAGTGAAGGGTCTGGAGGACAAGGTGATGAGCAGCTGAGGTTCCTAGGCTCTTTCAACACAGCAAAGAGGAGACTGAGGGGAAGCCTCATAGCAGCCTACAGCTTCCTCACATGGGAAGTGGAGGGGCAGCGCTGATCACACTAGTGACAGCAGTGGGACCAAAGGGAATGGCACGGAGCTGCATCAGGAGAGGATCGTCTTGAGTGTTAGGAAAAGATTCTTCATCAGAGGATAGTCAGGCACTGGAACAGACCAGGCCCAAAGCATTTTACGCTCTGATCTGGAAGTCTGGGATGCTACTCAGAATACACCCCCAGTGATTCAGGTGGAGACAGTTAGAGAGCTCCTCCTCCACCTGGACTGTCACAAGTCCATGGGACCGGACGGGCTACACCCTCGGGTGCTGAGGGAGCTGGCGGGGGTGATTGCCAAGCCGCTCTCGGCTATCTACCAGCACTTCTGGTTATCTGGAGAGGTCCCAGAGGATTGGAGGCTCGCTGATGTGACTCCCATCTACAAGAAGGTCTATAAGTAGGATCCGGGGAACTACAGACCTGTCAGCCTGACCTCGGTACCAGGGAAAGTTATGGAGCAAATCATCTTGGGTGAGATCACACAGCACGTGTGTGGTGTCCAGGGGATCAGGCCCAGCCAGCACGGGTTCATGAAAGGCAGGTCATGCTTGACCAACCTCATCTCTTTCTACGACTGGGTGACCAGACTAGTAGATGAGGGAAAGGCTGTTGATGTATTCTACCTAGACTTCAGCAAAGCCTTTGACATGGTCTCTCACAGTATTCTTCTAGGGAAACTGGCTGCCCGTGGCCTGGACAGGTATACCCTTCCTTGGGTAGGGAACTGGCTAGAGGGCCGTGCCCAACGGGTAGTGGTTAACGGAGTTAAGTCCAACTGGCGACCCATTTCAAGTGGTGTCCCCCAGGGGTCGGTACTGGGGCTCATCTTGTTTAATATCTTTATTGATGACCTAGATGAGGGGATTGAGTGTACCCTGAGTAAGTTTGCAGATGACACCAAGTTGGGAGGAAGTGTCGATCTGCCTGAGGGTAGGGAGGCCCTTCAGAGGGATCTAGATAAGCTGGATTGCTGGGCTGAGGTGAATGGGATGAGGTTCAATAAGGCCAAGTGCTGGGTCCTGCACTTTGGTCACAATAACCCCAAGCAGCGCTATAGGCTTGGGGTTGAGTGGCTGGATGACTGTGAAGAGGAAAGGGACCTGGGGGTTGTCGACGGTTTACAGGCTGGTTCGGCCCGGTTCCGTGACTAATGGGGCGGAGAGATTTCGCAAAATCCGCACCTCCGGAAAAGGGAAACAGGGGACCCCAAAATAATTAAAAACAGTGGCACGATCTGAGGAGAAACAAACTAATTTACTAAATATAGTATTGGAATGCAAGATAACACGCTATAATACAATATAATTAGAATTGAAGCTAATAAATCAAATATAATGAGAGAGAGAGATTGTCCGAAAAGCTGGGGAGGCCTCACCATAATGCTGAGGTGAGATGTGCAGTCCAGTCGAGCAGGGAGGGAGTCTGACGAAGAAAGAGCCCAGTCAGATGACCTACCAAGGTCTTGTATCTGTTCCCCCGAGCAGAAACAATAACAGCGCAGTGAACAAGCTTCTGGGGAACGTAGTTCTTCTCTTCTGGGACAGGTACCCGGAACACTTTAACTCCCAGTGCACTACATGATGTTATGATGTGGAATACCGATAATCAAAAATCATAAAACCATGACAGGGGTGATGGTTGATGCTCAGCTGAACATGAGCTCACAGTGTGCCAACGTGGCCAAGAGGGCCAATGGCATCCTGGCCTGCATTAGAAATAGTGTGGCCAGCAGGAGCAGGGAGGTAATCATCCCCCTGTACTCAGCCGTGGTGAGGCCGCACCTCGAGTATTGTGTTCAGTTTTGGGCCCCTCACTACGAGAAAGACATTGAGGCCCTGGAGTGTGTCCAGAGAAGGGCAACGAAACTGGTGAGGGGCCTGGAGCACAAGTCTTATGAGGAGCGGCTGAGGGAGCTGGGATTGTTTAGTCTGGAGAAGAGGAGGCTCAGGGGAGACCTCATTGCACTCTACAACTTCCTGAAGGGAGGTTGTGATGAGGAGGGGTTTGGCCTCTTCTCCCAGGCAACAAGCAGGACCCGAGGAAATGGCCACAAGTTGTACCAGAGGAGGTTTAGATTAGACATGAGGAAGAACTTTTTCTCTCAGAGGGTGGTCAGGCATTGGAATGGCCTGCCCAGGGAGGTGGTGGAGTCGCCGTCCCTGGCAGTGTTCAAGAGGTGCCTGGATGAGGAGCTTCAAGATACAGTTTAGTAGTTTGTGATAGCAATGGTAATGGGAGGATGGTTGGACTAGATGATCTTGCAGGTCGTTTCCAACCTTGTGATTCTATGATTCTATGATTCTATGATTTTATGCTGGCATTCAGGAAACCTTTGAACAACAGTCTTAGATGTATGGTTTGATTTTTGAGTGGTGCTGAGTAGTCCCAGGAGTTGGACTCAGTGATTCTTTGTGTGCCTCTTCCAGCTAAGGATATGTTTCTATGCTTCTATTATTATGATGTCATGCTGAGCAATAGCAGCTGGTGGGGGAAAAAAATGTAAAGGAGGATCTTCGGCGTGATGGCATTTGTCTACCCAAATAACAAGATAAAGCCCTTAAAATGGCTATACATTTGCTTACTGATGGGAGGTGATAAATGAATTCCTTTATTTGTTTTGCTTGCACACACAGCTTTTGCTTTATTCCTTCTGATTCTTTTCTCCCTCTCAGTGAAGGTGTTAGGAAGCAAGAAGAGAAGTCATGGAACCACAGAATCATCAAGGTTGGAAAAGACCTCCAAGATTATCCAGTCCAACCGTCCACCACCAGTATTTCCCCACTATACCAGAAGAGAGGTTGAGGGAAATGGGATTGTTTAGCTTGGAGAAGAGAAGGCTCTGGGGAGATCTAATTGTGGCCTTCCAGTACTTGAAGGGAGCATATACACAGGAGGGGGAGCAACTGTTTACATGGGTTGATAGTGATAGGACAAGGGGGAATGGTTTTAAACTAAGATGAGACATTTAGGTTAGATATTAGGAGAAAGTTTTTCACTCAGAGGGTGGTGACACACTGGAACAGGTTGCCCAGAGAGTTATGGATGCTCCATCCCTGCAGGCATTCAAGGCCAGACTGGATGTGGTTCTGAGCAGTCTGGTCTAGTGGTTGGCAACCTTGATCACAGCAGGGGGGCTGAAATTAGATGATTGTTATGGTCCTTTTCTACCCAGGCCATTCTATGATTCTATGATTCCATGTTTCTTAGTACAGCATCTAAACATTTCTTGAATGCCTCCAGGAACGATGACTAAATCACTTCCCTGGGCAGCCTATTCCAGAGTCTGACCACTCTTTCAGAGAAGAAATTTTTCCTAACATCTAACCTGATTCTCCCCTGGTACAACTTGAGGCCATTCCTTCTAGTCCTATCGCTAGTTACACAGGACAAGAGGCCAACAATCACACTGCCCCAACCTCCTTTCATGTAGCTGTAGAGAGCTATAAGATTTACCCCGAGCCTCCTCTTCTCCATATTAAACAAACCCAGTTCTCTCAGCCACTCTTAATAAGACTTGTGCTCCAGATCCCTCACCAGCTTTGTTGACCTTCTCTGGACATGCTCCAGGGCCTCAATTTTTTTTTTTTTTTTTTTTTTTTTTTTTAGTGAGGAGCCCAAAACTGAACACAGTACTCAGATGGAGATAAGAGATGAGTGGTGTCCCAAAGGGGTCAATGCTGGGACCAATATTCTTTAATATCTTCATCAGTGACATTGACAGTGGGGTCGAGTACACCCTCAGCAAGTTTGCAGTTGACACCAAGCTATGAGAGCTGTGGGGTGCAGTTGACACACCAGATGGATGGGATGCCATCCAGAGTGACCTAGACAGGCTTGAGCAGTGGTCCCAGGTGAATGTCATGAGGCTCAACAAATCCACTGGAACAGGTTGCCCAGAGATGTGGTTGATGCCCTGTCTCTGGAGACTTCAAAGGCAAGGCTGCATCAGGCCCTGGGCAACCTGATCTAGCTGTTCATGTCCCTGTTCATTGCAGTGGAGTTGGACTAGATGATCTTTAAAGGTCACTTCCAACTCTAAGGATTCTATGACTCTTACGATTCTACGATTCTATGATTCTATGATTCCACACAAGGTGCAGCATCAACAGAGCTGAATACAGAGGGAGGATCATTTCCCTTCTTCTGCTGGCAACACTATTTCCAATACAAGTCAGGGTACCGTTAGCCTTCTTGGCTACCACGGCACACTGCTGACTCATGTTTAGCTGAGTGTCAACCAGCATCCCACTCTGCCCCAAGCCTGCAGCATTGCCTAGGATTGTTGTGACCAAACTGCAGGACCCAGCACTTGGTCTTGATGAACTTCATCCCATTGGTCTAAGCTCAGTAATCCAGCCTGTCCAGACCCCTCTGAAGGTTGATTCTACCTCTAGGCACATTGACATTTCTTCTCAGCTTGATGTTACCTACAAACTTACTGAGGGTGCACTCAATCCCCAATTTAAGTAATCAGTTAAGATATTAAACAGGACAGGGGCCCAGTACTGAACTCTGGGGAACACCACTCATGACAGGTCATCAACTGAATTTGACTTCATTCACCACCACTCTCTGGGCCCCATTTTCCAGCCAGTAATTTACCCAGCAAAGAGTATACCTATCCAAGCCACGAGCTGCCAGCTTCTTTAGGGCAACTATTGCTGCTTAGTTACCTACCAGAATTAGCTTAAAACAATATGAACTAGTAAAAATTTGCATATGTTTAATATTCCATGTTTTCAAGACAAAAGAATGTATAGAAAATGTGTCTATTCAGTGAAGAAGAAAAAAAAAGGAAAAAATGCATATTCTGCTTCTGTAGGTAGTTGCTTGAATATATTTCTTGAAAAAAATCAACTGCAATTTCAGTTTGTTTTGCAATATGACTGGAGAAAGTGCTTTTTTTTGTTTGTTTTTTGTTTCCAGGAAATAAAATTCATTGTATATGAATATAATATACACAGCATATTGACATTACTAGATTCTGGTCCACAGGGACTCCTGATCAACAGGCTCTATCAATATAATTTATTGAGGCTGTGCCACCAGAGAGAACAAAGAATTTATCTTGTTTAGGTATATATGACAGACAAAAGAGTCAATTTTTGCCTAGCGAATAGAGACAAGAAAGTATGCATTTTGATCTGCTAAAGCACTCAACCTAAAATCTCCAAGTGTAGTTAGCAGAATTTGATTTCAGGGCAGTTACTGTAACAGGAAGATCATGTTCAAAGGCAGAAACAAGTATCCTCATATCTTCAAACAGAATCACAGAATCACAGAATTGTGGGGCTTGGAAGGGACCTCAAGAGATCATTGAGTCCAACCCCCTGCTACAGCAAGTACCCTACAACTGGTCACACATAAAGGCGTCCAGACAGGTCTTGAATATCTCCATAGGAGGATTCTCCACAACCTCTCTCAGCAACCTGTTCCTGTGCTCCATTACCCTTACGATAAAGCAGTTCTTCCACATGTTTGTATGGAACTTTGTATGTTCAAGTTTTAGGCCATTACTCCTTGTCCTATTGCTAGGCACCACTGAGAAAAAGCCTGGCCTAATCCATTTGCCTCTCACTTCCCTTTAGATATTTATAAACATTTATCAGATTTCCCCCCAGTCTTCTTTTCTGCAGGCTGAACAGACTCAGGTTACTCAGTCTTTCCTCATGCTCCAGTTATCATCTTTTTGGCCTTCCCTGGACGCCTTCTAGGAGATTCCTGTCTTTTTTGAATTGAGGAGCCTGGAACTGGACACTGCAGTATAAATGTGGCCTCACCAGGGCAGAGTAGAGGGGGAGGATCACATCCCTCAACCTGCTGGTGACACTCTTTTTAATGCACCCCAGGATAACATTCGCCTTCTTGGCCACAGGGGCGCTCTGTTGGCTCATAGCCAATCTGTTGTCCACCAGGACACCCAGGTCCTTCTTCGCTGAGCTCTTCTCCATTCATCCCCTAACCTGTACCAATGCATGTGGTTGTTCCTCCCCAGATGCAAGACTCTACACTTACCGTTATTAAACCTCATCAAGTTCCTCCCTGCCCAACTCTCCTGTCTGTCCAGGTCTTGTTGAATGGTAGCACAGCTTTCTGGCAAGTCAGCCAAACCTCCTGATTTTGCATCATGACCAAATTGTTGAGTGTTGACTCTATCCCTTCATCCATGTCACTGATGAAAATGTTGAACAAGATTGGACCTAGCACCAATCCCTCCTGACTACTCCAGATAACCTTCTTTTCTTCCTGCTGAACATGAGTTCAGTGAGCTTGGAAGGGCAATGGCGTCCTGGGCTCCATCAGAAAAGGAGTGGCCAGCAGGGACAGGAAGGTGATCGTCCCTCTCTGCTCTGCCCTCATGAGGCCCCATCTGGAGTACTGCATCCAGTTCTGGTGCTCCCAGTACACAAAAAATGTGGACCTGTTGGAGAGGGTCCAGAGGAGGGCCCTCAGAAGATAATCTGCAGACTGGAGCACCTCCCCTACGAAGACAGGCTGTGGGAGCTGGGCTTGTTCATCCTGGAGAAGAGAAGGCTGCAAGGAGACCTCACTGCAGCGTTCCAGTATTTAAAAGGGGATTACAAACAGGAGGGGAATCAACTTTTTGCTCAGGTAGATAGTGACAGGACAAGGCGGAATGGTTTTAAGCTCAAGGAGGGAAGGTTCAGATTAGACGCCAGGGGAAAGTTCTTCATCAAGAGAGTGGTGAGGTGCTGGAACAGGCTGCCTAGAGAGGCTGTGGATGCCCTGTCCCTAGAGGTATTCACAATCAGGATGCATGGAGCCCTGGGCAACCTAGTCTTGTACCAGATCTGGAGGTTGATGGCCTTGTCTGTGGCATATGAGTTGGAATTTGATGATCCTTGAGATCCCTTCCAACCCAAGCCATTCTATGATTCTATGATTCTTCCAATTTCTTGGAGAGGGTATCCAGAACAAATTATTCCATTGCCGTTCTAGGGACAGAGGTGAGGCTTACTGGTCTGCAGTGTCCCAGATCCTCCTTCTTTCTCTTTTTAATGACTGGAGTGACACTGGCTATCCTCCAGTCTTCAAGCACCTCTCCTGTTTGCCAGGACCTTTCAAACATGACTTCCATTCACTTCCTCCTCCCGATCAAGTGGCCTGTACTACACAACAGCTTCATCTATGTTATCCTGCCCCTTAATTCTTACCCACAAGCTCTCCACTTGTTCATCATTCATCAGTAGGTGAAGCTCGATACCTTCCAGTTGCCCTCTCACCTAAAGAGCAACTGCACCACTTTGCCTTGCCACTCTTTTTCCTAAAGAGGACATTGCCATCCATGACAGCACTTCAGTCATGTGAACTGTCCCACCATGGCTCCACAATCACAATGAAATCATGGTCCTGTGATCACACACAGATCTTTAGTTCTTCCTGTTTATTTCCTATGCCATGTACATTGAGTATACAGGCACTTTAGGGAAGCAGAGGGTTTAGGTATCCCCAGAGGGATGGAATAATGTTTCAGCCAGGCTATTGGTAATGTTATCTTCTCTGAGGAGTCCTGACAAGATCCTACTGGACATTTGAGAGATTTTTCCCCACAGTTTCCTAAAATAACAGTATTCCCTGGTGCTTCTCTGTCTCAAGAAACTCCATCCCCTTCCCCGATCAAATCTAGTTCGAAGCTCTGGTAATGAATCCAGGCAGCTTGATGCCCAGAACACTTTTGCCCCATCTGCTCAGTCACATTCAATCTGACACTCATATACCCTGTCCCTTAAAGGCCTACTAAGATCATAATACCCAAAACCTTGATCCTGACACAACTGCCTCAGCCAGTAATTTACCTGACCTATTTTCCTCCTTCTTTCTGGGTCTAAACCACCAGTTAGGAGGACAGAGGAAAACACTATTTGTTCTTCCAGTCCCTTTAACATCGTTCCAAGGGATGCAAAGTTTCATTTAATGTTCTGTATTTTCCTTGTTTCAGCCTCCTGTGATCCTACTTGAATGACAAGTTGGTAGTAATCTTGTTTTATAAGATGTGGTAGAGTCTTAACATCTCTGACATGTGCACCCCAGAAGACAGCAAACCTCTCTGGAGAGGTTATCCTGGCAGCTAATGGGGACCACATTACCTGCCAGCAAGGAGTCCCTAATTACTAAGACTCTTCACCCTTTTTTGGTGGCACTAATTTTAATATGATTCCTTGGTTGGCCTTGCTTCATATGCTTGCTGTGTCTTGGGCTCTGACTGGTATCCAGACATCTTTTGTTTCCTGCCCCAGAGCCTTGTATCTGTTGCTCAGGGAGACTCTGGGAGTAGGGGGAAGATGTCTCCTGCTCTGAGCAGAGATGAGGGTCCATCTTATCTTATGTTGGGTTCTATCATGTCCTTTAACCTCCAGGTGGGAATCTGGTTTAGCTTCTTCCCCAGGCAGGGACTTGGGAGGGGACTGTTGGTCAGCATGTGTTTGTTCAGACCTCCGCCTGTCTGTCTTCCTCTCCAGTTCCCAGGAGCCCCTCAGCCTGGTGATTTATTCCTACAGCCTGGCCTTCTGGTCAAGAAGTTGGTTGAGCAGGACACATCTGCACCAATTACACCCACCCTCCTCCCTCAGGCACGCATCAACCCAGAGAGACTGTGGGCCCCTTGTCTGCATTTCTGTCTCTGCCTGTCTGCCACACCAGCTGGTCACCATGTTGGTACTACAAAGCTCTCCCATTGTTGTCCTGGATGAGAAGAATAGTGCACCCTGCTTGAACACCCTGGGTGAACTGCCCACCAAATTGACACGCCACACCCTTCTGATGCACCATGCCCTGTTTGCTCATCCTGTTCACCACACTCCTGGGTCACTGTGCTCCATGGTAACTATGTCTGTACGTGCAGGATGTGGCCCCACTTCTCCTGGCCCCAACCTGCTGCTTTAGAGCACTGCCACCATGAGGAGTGCAATGGCACCCAACAAGCAGCTTCCTGACAGGGGCTCTCCCTTGCGCATAATTCCTTGCTTTGGTACGGAATGTGTCTGCCCCAGGGACAAGTGCCTCACAAAAAAGAATTTGAAAGAGACAGAAGCTGTAGCTGAATTTTATGTAGACTTGTTCATATATACAGAACATGATTTACATCTGAGATAATTTATGCCCCAGAGACACCACTTAATTTCTAGATCTTAGCAGAGCTTAGGTCAAGATTCTTAACTGTTGAGCCTAGGAAAAAGAGGGAAAAGCAGACTGAATTTACAGAAAATGTACGCACCTTTACTTGATCTAATAAATTTTAATGCCCTTTCAGCCAGCAAACTCCGAGCAGCTTTGTTTCTATATGTTCTGGTTTTGGCTAGGATAATTTTCTTCCTAGTAGCTGGCAGTGTGGTGTTTTGGATTTAGGATAAAAATAACGATGATAACATATTGATGTTTTAGTTATTGCTGAGCAGTACTTGCACTGTGTCAAGGACTTTTCAACTTCTCATACTGCCTACTAAGAGGCTGGGAGTGTACAAGAAGTTGGGAGGGGACAGAACCAGGATGATGACCCAAACTGTCCAATGGGATATTCCATGCCATGTGGTGTCATGTTGAGCAATAAAACTGGTGGGAGCTGGCTGGGGGCTGCTGTGTCTCAAGAACTGGCTGGCCATTGACTGGCTGGTGGCTAGCAGTTGCAGAGTGTCACTTATTTTCTATATCATTTTCTTCTGATATTTCACACATTCCTTCCTTCCTCCCCCCTTTACACACCCCCTCTTTTTTTTTCCAATTCTTTCCCTCATTCTACTAGAAAGGAGTGAACAAATGGCTACATGGTGCTTCGATAACAGCCAGACTAAATCACAGCACTATATTAGACTTTTTATTTTGAAGCAAACAAACAAACAAAACAGAGTAAGCAATAGGACATCAGCAGATAAGGGGACATAGCACCAGAAGAAATAACTTAAGCATGGCTTTTAACATTGCTTCCTGTAACATCCTCATTGACAAATTGATGATGTATAGAGCAAGTAAGTGGACAGCAATGTAGATTTAGAATTGGCCGAACTGCCAGGCTCAAAGGGTTATAATCAGCACCACAAAATTCAGTTGAAGGCCAGTCATCATCACTGTGCCCCATGGGTCTCAAAACTGTTTAATAGCTTTATTAATGACCTGGATGATTGTACAGAGCGCACTCTCAGCAAGTTTGCAGACTACACAAAAGTGCAAGTAGTTACTGACAAACCAAATGGTTGTTCTGCCTTTCAGAGGTACATAAACAGGCTGGAGAAATGGCAGACGGTAATGTGATGAAATTTAAAATAAGAGAAATGCAGTATTTTGCACCTGGTCATAAATTATACCTTGCATATTTCCTGCGAAACACTAAGTTATCCTGTGACATGCTAAGTTTACCTGGAGCCACCTACGTGCCTCTGTGGCCAAAGAAGGCCAATAGTGTCCTGAGTTGCTTTAGCAAAAGTGTTGGCAACACATCAGGGGACCTCATCTTCCCCTGTGCTGAGACACCCTGTGCTTCCAGTAGTGCTGAGACATCAAGAGTGCTGGGATCAGTACAGCTCTCTCCAGCACAGGAGAGATATGGATATACTGAAGAGAGTAAATGAACGACCACAAAAAAACAGTAAGAGAAGTTGAGAAAGATGGGCTTATTTAGCCTGGGGAAGAGAGGACTTAGGGAAAGTTGAACAATAAGCATAAAAGCATGATAACTGAGAGTAAGAATAGAGAGTCAGGTTCTTTTGAGTGGTACTTAAAGCAAAGACAAAAGGCAGTGAGAACAATCGGGAAATTTCATTAAAACATAGTAAATATATATGTATGTATATTACTGTTAAAGCATTGAAATAGCAGAACACTTTGTCCAGTGAGGTTGTGGAGTCTTCACTCTTGGAGATATTCAAAACCCAACTGGATGCAACTCTAAGCCACCTGTTTTACTTGATCCTTCCTGTTTTGAGGAAGGATGATGGACTTGTTGATCTCCATAGGTACCTTCCAACTTCCTGACAATAGATGTAACATGAGATAAGCCATTAAACAATCTCACTAATTTCAGTAGTTATTGTACTATTTTATTGATATGCAGGCAACTACCTTTAAAAAAGTTGATGACTTGCATTTTTTTCCCCACAGAATTTAATCTTACAAATGGTTTGCTTTTCCATACAATTTTTCCAGCAGTGAACTCTAACTGAGAGTATCTGTTTCAATCAATAATCATCAAATCATATAAAATACTAATTCCTAATCAAGTTCAACTCTGTCACCTCCTGATCACATCCTAATAACTGAAGAAGTCGAACGAGTGAACAAGAAAACTCAGAGCGTAATGATTACTGCTTTCATTACAAAAAAGAAAGAAAGAAAGAAAGAAAGAAAGAAAGAAAGAAAGAAAGAAAGAAAGAAAG
>JACDJE010000746.1:124946-138337 GCA_016647715.1 Pavo muticus | reverse complement strand
AAAAAAAAAAAGCAATCATGATTCATTGTTCTCACTTTTATTTATTTATTTATTTATTTATTTTTAATTTTTTTGTGAGAGATTTAATGGATAGAACATGTTCTGAGAATGGGAGGGGACTTGTCAAGACACTGAAATTCATTTGAGGATTCAGAGGGAGAGAATTTAATAGCATCAGGGAGCCACAGGAGTGGGGCTGCTCCATGAAGAAGCATAAGTGTGAATCTAGCATACGCCAAACTATCACCATGCAAAATGTTTGTAAAGGACAATGCTGGTGATACCAAAAGGGTCCATCATCAGGAACCAGATCAGCCAAAGTAATGAGTGAGGTCTGCTATTCATTCTAGATGTCCAGCCCACAAGCAAGGGATGGCATAGGGGGAGGACTGGGTGAGTGTTCAAAGCTCACCCAGAAGGTAGGACTTGAGACAAACCTTAGCTGTATGGTAAATCCTATGGTCTGTTCTGGAAATAGGGCTGGAGACAAGGTGACTTGCAACACAGGCTTTGATCCACCAAAGTATAGAAATGTGTTGGGTTTATCTGGCAAGATTTTACTAGTGGGGCCTGCAGGGATGGCCTCTCACAAAAGAATTCTGAAGCTGCCACATGTTGGATAGAACCAGTTTCAGTTAGATCTAAAAGAGAGCAGCAACTAGCTAATGCTGAGATAATGAGTGACACTGCTTGCATCTCTGCAATTACATATTTAAGAAAGAATAAGAAACACTGTACAGGAGCTGAAAGAATGAGGAGACTCAAGAGAAACATCTCTGCAAATCCCAATGTCTATGAAGAAGGAAGGGGAGGAGGTGCTGCAGGTGCTGGAGCAGAGATTCATCTGCTGCTCATGAAGAAGACCATGGTGAAGAAGGTGATTCACCTTCAGCCTATATAGGACCACACTGGAGCAATTAACACTGCAACATTCTATGGAGGAATCCATGTCACATCAAGTGAATGTGCCCTAAAAAAGGCTGCAGGCTATGGAGAGCCCACAGAGGAAAAGATTCTTGTTAGGAACTTCAGCTTGTGGAGAGGAGCCCCTGCTGGAGCACATTGTCTGTCAAGAACTGTAATTCCTAAGGAATTCATGGTGAAGCAGACCATTCCCGATGCCCATGGAAAGGACCCACTTTGCATCAGTTTATGAAGGAATGTATCTCACGGGAGGAATGTTGGAGCAGGTGAAGTGTATGAGGAGAAAAGAGCAACAGAGGTAAAGAGTTATGACCTGACCAGAACCTCCATTGCATATCCTTTTGTGATGCTCAAGGGTGAGAGGAGGTAGAGGAACTGAGATTGGAGCTGAGCTTAGAGCTGGAGTGGAAGCTGTTTTTAGCTTCTCAATATGTTGGCAATAGATTAAATTCATCTTCCTCAACTCAGGTGTGTTTTTCTTGTGATATCATATTTTATTGTTCATCATATTTTCTCGTTCATCATATTTTCTCCCCCTTTCCTGCTGAGGACAAAAAGTGAGGTACCTACTTGGTAGGCACCTGGCAGTTGGTCAAAGTGAACCCACCACAACCCATCAGGACAGCAGAAAACAAAGGCAGAGCACAGCACATCTAAGACACAGCATAGTACAGATCTGAGTGCCCAAACTTAAAAGGCACTCTTGGGCACACAGGTAAAAGAGTAGGGGGCAGGGGACACAGCTGAAATTTTTCAGGACAGATAAAGCCTATTAATGCTCTAAGGGTTCCAACAAACAATATAAAAACTTGTATTAGCTTTCAGAAAATAAAAACTAAAAGTCATATTATAGGTTTTTCTCAGGAGACATAGAGCAGTAAAATATTTCCTAATGCTTAGAGCAAAAATGTACATAAAACAATTTAATTTACAACTTGTTTCTACTCTAGGTATCTTAAAGCTCTATTTGCCCCCCTAGCAAGGAATACTCTGTTCACCAAGATATGACTAGCTTTGAAGGAGCTTTGGAGGATGTGAAGATGTGAATGCTCTTTATTTTTCTGAGACTGTTTTATAGACTTTATTCACATATTTTTTTTCAGCATATAGACATAATTATGAATGCATGACCTAGCAACTAGCCTAGAATCATTCTTATACTTCTCCCCTCTTGTCTTGTCAAATTGTAATTATCTATGCAAATCGACTAGAATGAATATTTTCCAACATCTGATTATAGTTATTTTCATTGCAAATTTTTCCAAGTGCATTTTTAATGTGTGTTATAAGAAAAGAAACAAGAGTCTGAATGTATGCTAACTGCACTTTAAAAATTCAGATGAACATTCAGAGATTGCTTTCCAAGTGATTTTCTAGAGAAGCTGATTTCAAAACACTTTGAAGTCAATAGAACAATATACTGTTGAGTATCAGATCAGGCCCTGCATTCTTTGTTTGTTCATAAAGCATTGTTTTCCTTACTGCAAAGAAGTTACACAGTAAAGAAAGCTAGAAACACAGGAGTTGGTGGTTCACAAACAAGAATTACATTAGCAAATGCTACCAGCAAGCTGAATCCACAAGTTGAATTTGGGAGAGACCAACAGTTACTGCTATGAAACTATTTAACAAGCCAAGAAATATTATTTTTTTTTATCTTGCTATCCTTCTATTCTATTAAAATATGTAAACGAAGTGTCAAAAGAGTCCTAAAAAAGCTTATGCTTAATTGCATGAATATGCACTCTTGCTTGGAAAAGTGTAGCACTCATTTTCTGCAGCTGTCCATCTAAAAAAATATATAGATCTATATGTGTAGATATATATATATACATATACATACATATATATGCTATGCTCTTACAGTCTCTGATAGAGAGATGTGTTTGAATTCTGAGCTGAGATTATTAGCTGAAATCTTTTCTTCTTCCTTTTACTTTCCAAGCCTTAATTAACAAGCACATTTCAAGGAAAATTTTCATAATCTGGTTTTGTCCCTTAAATTCATCAATGTGACACACTACAGGTACTTCTTTTTCTCATTCTGATTCTTGAACCAAATACTAAATTGGATAGGATTTAACCAAAGTGCACATATTGATTTTGCTTTGTACTCATACCCAGTATATCCCGTAATGCCTGTAGAGGTCCCAAGAACAGAACACAGCTGTTCTTGTAAGATTTGTTCTTTTGTATTCAGATTCACAAATTCATATTGTTAAATCTTTATCATTCTTCATATTAATTTCTTTTAAAATATAATGTGCTATTCAAGAGTTATTTTGTTGTTATCCCTGATCCTGAAGACTGTTTTTTTGTTTGTTTGTTTATTTTTTTTTCCAGCCGAGCAAGCCAATCAAATCACATCCTAGGTGATTCTCCCTCTTTACTCCACTCTTTTAAGACCCTACCTGGAGTGCTGTAGGCTGCCAGTTCTGAAGCCCCCATGAAAAGGAAGACATGGACCTAGTAGAGCAGCTCCAGAGGAGGAGGACAAAAATTATCAGGGGGATGAAACATCTCTCCTATGAAGACAGTCTGAGAGAACTAAAGTTGCTCAATCTAGAGAAGTGAAGGCTCTGAATAGCAGCTTTCCAGTCCCACAAGTAAGATGGGGAGAGACTCTTAATCAGGAAGTACAGCAATTGGATTAGGAATAATGGTTTTAAATTGAAAGAGGATAGATTCATATTAGACACTAGGAAGAAATTATTTCCTCAAAAAGTGGTAAGGCACAGGTGTAAGAGATTTATTCTTTTGCACCATTGTCTCAAAGCTTGCTGAGGACTGATGAACAAGTCCTGGTCAAGGGTTGAGAAATCCTTTGTCTAAAGGACACGGATGGACATGTCCAGGCAAGTCCTGGTCAAAGTTGGCAGTATCTTTTGTCTGAAGATTTGCAGGCCAGGGGCAAGGAGAAAGAGATAAGCTGCAGCCAGGAGGCAGTCTTTTGTGTGGGCTTATCTCGAGGGAGATAGCCATCTCAGGAGGCACTGACCCAAGCACCCAGGAATGCCACGTTTGCAGAAGGAGAAGGATTAAAAAGGGACCAACAACCATGAGGGTAGGTGTCTGATATCAGATGTCTCGCGATATGATGACCATCTGCTGACGGACTCTCCTGGGCCTGTTGCCTGAGACCTGCCTCTTCCTCCTGGACTCGCTGTTGCTGTACCTGCTTGCTCCCTAAAGCCGGCCACTCTGCTGCTGCTCTCGCCCTGTGCTTTTGCCTAAGACCATCAGAACAGCGTGCAATGGGACGCTGCTGAATCTTGGTGGTGACTATCCCCGCTTTCCATAATTTTTGCTTCTTTCCTATCTTTTCTATCGCCCGCTTTCCCATCATCCTAATTTGTAAAAGTAGCCAGCCTCCCCTCCCCCACCCCCCTGATTAAGATTTGTAATAAACTGGTCGGACCAACATTTGAACCATTGTTTCTTAATCTCATGTCAGGTATATATATATCAAAGAACCTCCGCTCCCTCCTATAAATTGGAGCAAGACAACTGGAAAAGGTAGATCAGAGGAGCTGTGAATGCCCCATTCCTAGAGGTATTCAAGTCCATGTTGGATGGGGCCTTGGGCAACCTGATCAGAAAACTATCTCTGCCCATGTTAGAGGGGTTGGAATTTCACTATCTTTAAGGTCCAATCAAACACAAATTGCTCCATGATTCTATGATTCTCTAATCGGAGTCTTACACCTATGTATCTTTCTTTGGATTCAGGATACATGATACTGATAGAAATGTGTAATTTTGGTTCTAATGCTTAGACTACGTAGGTCACTCCAAAACTAATGCCTCCTATTTATTTTCATGGAAACTACAACAGCTACAAAGAGCACAATAACTCTATTTGATTGAGCAAATAGTCAGCTACAAAATGATATTTTTTCAATGTAATCATCACCATTAGCTGAATCACATGGATGGTTTGATAGAGATGCTCTTAATTTTATGGTATGAATGGCTATCCGAAAAGTGGCTTCTCTTTCACATCACTATCACCGCTTCTGGTATGCACCACCCACTTCCCCACATCCACTGTTTTGTCTCCATAAGCAAATGTCAGTGATTGTCAATGAATGCAATATTTTCCATATGGAGGAATTCAATGGCACCCGTTCCTTCATACCCATTTACACTATTTTTTCAGACTGTCCCTCTGCAGCCATGTGTCTCACAGCAACAAAATTTAACAGAATTCTGAGGGGAAGGTTCAACCTTTCACAGAATCACAGAATTGTAGGGGCTGGAAGGGACCTCCGGAGGTCATAGAGTCCACCCCCCCTGCAAAGCAGGCTCCCTATAGCAGGCTGCACAGGTAGGCGTCCAGGCGGGTCTTGAATATCTCCAGAGAAGGAGAATCCACAAGCCCTCTGGGCAGCCCGTTCCAGTGCTCCGTCACCCTCACCATGAAGAAGTTTCTTTGCATACTGGTGCGGAACTTCTTATGCTCCAGTTTATGGCTGTTTCCCCTTTCCCCACAGACTGCTGAAAAGAGGTTGGCCATGTCTCTTTGACTCTCACACTTAAGATATTTATAAACATTAATAAGATCACCTCTGAGTCTTTTTTCTCAAGGCTGAACAGATCCAGTTTGCTCAGCCTTTCCTCACGTGGGAGATGCTCCAGGCCCTTTATCATCTTTGTGACCCTCCTCTGGACTCTCTCCAGGAGATCCCTGTCTTTTTTGTACCAGGGAGCCCAGAACTGGGTACAGCACTCCAGGTGACGTCTGACCAGGGCAGAGTAGAGGGGGAGGATCACCTTCCTTGACCTGCTGGCCATGCTTCTTTTAATGCACCCCAGGATCCCAGTGGCCTTCTTGGCCACCAGGGAACACTGCTGGCTCATAGACAACCTGTCATCCACCAGGACCCCCAGGTCCTTCTCCGCAGAGCTCCTCTCCTGCAGGTCATGTCCCAGCCTGTGCTGATACTTGCAGTTATTCCTTCCAAGGTGCAAGACTCTGCACTTTCTTTCATTAAGCCTCATCTGGCTTATTGCTGGTCTCCAACCAGACTCTGCCTTGCCGATCACAGCCCTCTGAGCTTGGCCAGTCAGCCACTTCTCAACCCACCTCACCGTCTACTCATCTACCCCACACTTTCTCAGCTTTGTTATGCAGATGTCGTGGGAGACAGTATCAAAAGCCTTGCTGAAGTCAAGGTAGATGACATCCACTGCTCTCCCTCCATCTACCCAGCTGGTGATGCCATCGTAAAAGGTTATGAGGTGGCTGAGCACAATTTTCCCTTGGTGAATCCATGCTGACTATTCCTGGTGACCTTCTCTTCCAATTGCTTGGTGATGGAATCTAGAACAAGCTGTTCCATCACCTTCCCAGGGATAGAGGTGAGACTGACCGGCATGTAGTTTCCCAGTTTTTCCTGCAGTACCGCTAACATCTGCCTCCAACATCATGTCCCAACATAATAAAATAGGATGCTTTAACTTTGGTGCAGCTCTTATATATGGAACATAGGGAATTTCCTATTAGGTAATTTATAAAAAGAAGATGAATGGGGAGAACAGTAGGTATGATATATAACAGAGCTGACTAAAGAACTTCTCCAGTTTACTTGTGACAAGGAATTAGCCCAATATTTTCCATAAGAAATGTAATTTTTCTTTTTGTGATACTTGTTTGTGATTCCTACTTAATACAGCACAGGATTAACTTTCTTATGAGCAAAATCACCTGACAGTACATGTTACATGACCTACAGCAAAAGCAAAAATAACTTTTTCGCAATAATTTATTTGGTTCTATTTTTTTTATTATTACTATTATTTATAATATGTGTAATTTTATATTAAAATTCTTTATGCTGCTTCAGCCAATAGAGGTACATATAGCACCATCTAGAGATGTAAAAGCAAATTTTTTAAATGAAGAACTATCACTATCAAGCAACCAGTGTACAGATGACTTTGTAATTTAGAATTAGCATTCAAACTATATTTTGAAATTATAAGCTGTAAGAAAATCACACATTCCTAACTGAAAATAGTTTAATGTTTGTTCCCTGCATGACTTTTCCATAAATATACAGATGGAGCTGCTTCTGACTATAATATGTGTTCCATGGCAAATTGTTAAGATAATGGTCAGATTACACAATAGCTAATGACATTTTTGAAAGCCCTCTGAGTTGAGTAGAAATATTAAATAACCCTTAAATAATATGTAGAATAAACACAGATGTTCACACTGGTAAGAATTTTTGTGTAGTGTTATTTCACTTAAGTACTAATTGCTACCAAGTTCTATAAACATGCACTCAGGAAGTGGCATTGAAAGTGTTCAAAGACTCCAGGAATATTGCAGTGCTTCCATTTTCTGGAGGGGAAAACAAATAAACAAACAAACAAACAAACAAAAAACATACCTGAAGATTAGCCAACTCACATGACAATCAAGTTTCACAGTCCACTGATTCTTTTCAGTGAAGGTATGAGTCACTTGCATGCTTATAATTTATCTGTAACTACTTTACAGTAATAGTAATTTTTATTCCGTAAGAATGTTTTTTGCTTTATCTTTTACTGGTCTGTGAGTGACAGAAAAGACAAAGATGACAGCATGGATTTTTAAGACTTCATTAATACTTTTGCAGATGAACAGTCTGCTAACTTATTTTCCTGCCTTTAACAGCTAATATTCTTAAACAATGTGCTACTCCAGCCAGGACATTTCAGAATAACTCTTCACCTTAAAGAAAAGTATGACATCTCATTGAAANCTAAAAAAAAACTATTTTCCAAAGTACTACATACAAGGTAATGCATTTTGTATATAATTTTGTTTATGCAAAGCATTGGATAACAAGAATTATAAAAGACATGCTAATATTTGTAAGTCAAATTGTGAATGAAAATAATGACCACAAAGTAATATATGCCAACATCTTTTTTTGAAGGCACTTTGGTAATTATAATGGGATATTGAAATAATACATATATTATAACTTGATTGTTAGATTATTTTTCTTCAGTTTGTGTTTAGAATCAAAATGAAAGCCATGCACATAATGAGAACTGATAGAAAATATATTTATAGCTATGTGCCATGTCTTAGCCACAAAGCTGGTCATTTGCACCCTACTGGTGGAACTACCAACATAATGAATTCTGAAAGTAATTCTCCTGTTACTTGAAATAAACTTGAAAATGCCAGTTTCTCAACTAATAAATGATTATACACAATATCTTGATTGGAATTAGGTCACAAAATTCAAGCTTTTTCTTCTACAAATTATCCAGTTATACTGTTACATTCTGGAGTAGACAATTACAGTATGAACTAGGACCTGGCTTATTTGAGTGTAATTTAATTGAAATGTTTTTATTTGTTTATTTGCTTATTTACTTATTTATGAATAACTCTTTCATATAGTACTTCAAAATTTTACTTTTCTCTTTCAGATAAATTTACTCAGAATAAAAAGGCTTAAAAAAAATTAAAAATTGCTTTCTTGACCTTAAATGGAACATTCATATTTGTGCCCTTGACCGTTATACTATGTTTGCAAATGCCAAACATAGCAAGACTACTACACAGCATCATTAAAATTACATTTTTATCTTCTGAAGTATAATGTGCCTGTATGTTACGTCATCTGTTACCAAGTTATTAAGATAGCTATGTTCTCAAAAAAACATAGGAGATGTGAATGAAGATATTTACACAACCTGAATTATAGTGAATCAGAGAGTCAGCAAGGATGAATAGATATTAATTTAATAAAACATATGATAGCTCTCTTCAGTGACACTCAACAATAAAACCCAGAAGCAGACAAGATGTCATGTTTAGTACTATTGCTTATTACAAACAGCTCTGAAAAGTGTTCTGTTGCTGTTGCTATCGTTGGGTTGGTTTTGTTTGTTTGTTTGTTTTTATGTTTTCCTCACTGAGGCTTACTCTCCTTTTGAAGATTAAAAAAGCAAAGATGGACTAGTGTTTAAAATAAAATCTATTTTGAAGAAAATACAAAAAGCCTATTCATCGCTGTTATAGATGCACTAGTATATATGCATTATATATGCACTAGTTTCATCTATGATTAATAATATCAAACAGTACATCCCGTCTTTCAGAAGCTATTTGAATATTTAATTCAGGTCAATATTCAAATTTTGGCCTCTTCAGTTGTCATTCAAGCCAAATATTATGCTTCAAATAAGTATAATTCTNAATAAAAGACTATATCACATGTAGATCAAATTATCTCAGCCCAGCTCAGATTTATCACCAGCTCTGATTTGGATAACAGAGAAATTTTAGAAGTAGATTAAAGAGGGAACCTCTAATGCTTATGTGAAACCTAAATGGACAAACTTTCTACAAAAACATCCAAAGAAGAGGAGAGACATCAATTTCTCCTGCAACCTTACATCCCTAGCTAGAAAACATAATTCTTGGTAATAAGTAAACTCAGTAGTGAGGAGCGGAAAATAGATTGTTGTTTCCCAACTCGGATCTGTTTTTTTTTTTCTTTTTCTTTTTTTACTTCCAGAGAAAAGGTAAAACATTTAACCAGATTAACAGAAACAGCATTCTGTATAGGTCCTCTGTATTTTCTTAAAACAACAACAAAAAATCTTCTGTGCCACAATCCCCATGAAACTGAAAAATACTATTTCCATATATCTGTTATTTTCAAAATGTATGACAACAATTCATTTATTACATTAGTTGCGTACCAGAATGGAAAATGATTAATATTACTGATGATCTGGGGGGAAAACAAAAACAAAAACAAAAAAACATCATGATTAATTTAATTTGTGTCACATTTGGATTTTCATGGAAAAATCTCTGTACAGGCAAACTTAACAATAGTAAATAAGTAAATAGTTGCAAATCTTATCAGAATGTTTTGTGTGTGTGTTAGATAGACTTCTACTAGTCATGTTCTATAATGGGCAATATTTACAATATTAGAATTTCTTGAATCAAAGCGGTGAACATATTTGTTTTATAGGTTCAGATCTCTGAAAACTGAAATGAGCTAGAGATTAAGACAAATCCTGTTCTAGGTTCACTCCTATTTTTTGAAAACAAAATGTTAGTATAAGTTTTAAATAAATTTAGTAGCACTTATTGAACTTCACAGTATGAAATACACCTAATTGCTGGGAAGAATTAGTGCTAGTGTAAATAATTGACAGAAATGACAAAATATTGATTTTCTATTTCAGTAAGACTAGTCCTTTTCTACCAGTGTTACACATTAATATTTTCTTGTAGATGTTCATCACTGAAGAATGAGTTTGGCTCAGGGTAAATAACAGATCTCATCAATACTAAGAAAGAAAATTGAACATGAGTATGATGCAACATGTGAGTTGATCTATTCGTTGTCTCACAGATACTCCATTTCATGTGTATCATTTAAACATGGATAAAATGATAGATTTTAAGTTGACTTATATGAAACCTAGTAATTGTGGTATTGTGTGACACAACTGTTATTTACTAGCTAGGTAATTTACAAGACAATATAATACTAATAGCATAAATCTTATGAGTTACTGTGACAATATGTCGTGATTTACACCAGAACTAGTGACTTGAGGTGCTTAAGCCCACCATAACAGCTTTCAGATAATAGTATGAAGTCTTTAAAAAGTATAATAAATAACAGCGTGTCAAAATATACTTCATAATATTAATGTGCCAGTTGCACCATCTTAGGAATCATGAGTATATACAAAATATGTGTGAAACATAAAACTGCAAGGAAATGTACAGCATGGTAAAATACATCATCACTTTGATGAAAACAGTAACGTGCTGAATTATAATCCACTTTATAATTAAAAGTTGCCATAATGTCCATATAAAATGAAAGTCTATCCTAAGACTCTAAGAGTAGCATATTTTATTTTAGTAATTACTTACTATGTGATTGTCTTATTTCCTCTGAAGTAGGACACAGTTCCTGTAGATACTTTCAAACTTAACAAATACAAAACAAATTATGATAGCTCTCTCAAAGAGATTACATTGTAACTTAAAATGAATGTTTAGCCAGAATGTTGAAGAGCTGAAAGACTAAGAAGGAAAATACTACTGAAAAAGCTAAAGTAGATCAATTGATGATTCACTCACATTAGGGTCAGAAATTCCCAGTAAGTTTGGAATAGAAGCAATCTGTGATAAAATATGGTACTTTTCAAGGCTTTCTGTACCTTTTTAATCATCATCCATTCTTGATATACAAGGTAAAGGTAAAATTCTCCTGTCATCATGCTGAAGTTCTGTTTCCAGCAGAATCTTTCCACGGCTTACTAATGTTGCTCAGGAAGGATATGACTACATTGGGTTAATTAAGTATTTAGCAAAAACAATGCATCTTATAAGTAACCAGAAAAAGCCTAAGAAAGGCAGTCTTCCTTTAAAATATCACTTTTTTTTTTTATACTATGTATATGCTTGACAAATTTACACCAGCACTTCCTATAGCGTATAGATTTTATTTGCTACAGTCTGGTCTTGCAGATGAGCAGCCGTCATTTTCACAGTGTTACAGAATTCACTCATGATCAGTGTCCAAGGTACAAGATATAAATGCATGTGTGCATGAATATTACAGAATTCTCCAAGTCCTATCAAGAATATCAGCTTTATAAAAAATTGTCTGTCCTTCCTCTATATAATCCATTATAGCTTTATAATGAATGAAAATACACTTAACTACAGCAAGCACAAGATAAACAGTTAATTCTCAGTTTCCAAGTGCTACACTGGAACAAATCAATATTCTTGCAATACTGTTGTCACTAATGACCAAGAAGTGACATGATAGCTAGCACGTACAGGAGAAACACTTTCTTAGAACAACAAATAATTTAGTTCAGTTTAGTTTCTGCTTGTTGACAATTTAATCTTAACTTGTCCCATTCTCTTTTCAAACCCTGTTACCTGCTTCAGCATCCTCTAATAAAGCTGTAAGAAGAGTTTTGGATGGATGTAGGTTCTCCATCTTTTCACTTCTGTAGCTCTGATGGGCCATTATAATTGACTTTGTTACTGGAATGTAAAGCTACATCTTTTTGTGAGGTTTGGTGGAGGGCAAGGAAAAACAGATAAAGGAGAAGCTTAACTGCAAACTCTGCAACCAAGTGCTTTCTTTATGACTGATTGGTAAATTTATAGTGGTAGCAAGGCAAATTTTGAAATGATCAACTATATATTTCATTAGACTGACACAGATTTAAAGATCAGATGGGTTTATCAGTTTAGAAGCTATTCCAGGTCTGAAATAAAACTGGCAATCTTTAAACTAAATATTGAGAGGAAAAAAAAATGCATATTATTATTTTGTCCTTCTGATTCATGTCCTATATGAAATTTTCCTTATACGCCTCAGTAGTTTTTAATTTTGCTCTTTCAATTTCTTAAATTATATTTAATCTCACCATGCCCCATATTATTTATAGTGCATATTCCCTCTGTGAGCTATTCAGTTTATAATCAGTTTTTCATTTTCATGATTGTTATTAGGCTTGTTACAACCTTGGAAAAGTCATGGCACTTCCTGAAGTTCTGCCACTGTCATTAATAGGTTGCTTTTGTCATTATCATTTCCTGAAATTTAGAAATGACTGCACATGGGTCCACATTTCTCTTGTGTATATGTAACATGCTTCCATGATATTCTCTGTTTAAGATCTATTTTGTTAGAAAGCATGGGCCAAAAATAACAGCACCAGATACCGTAACAGCAGAGCTCAAATCCAGAAGTAGAGGTGCCTGTCACAGCTTGTCCTTTTAATTAGTATAATCTGTTGAAAAATGCTATGACATTACCAAGCCATACTCCTCTTCTTGTAGGTTCCAGGAATTACTTTTGTCTTGAATGCTTAGTGCCATTATTTTACAGCTCTATCTTTTTTTTTTTTTTTTTTTAAGAAATATGTTTGTTTGACATTATCAAAGAAGTATACTTGATAAGTGACCAAAACAAACAAACAAATAACCTGGGATTCTTATATTAAACAATAAAAAATGCACATGATTTGAGATTAAAAATAACGGGTTCCCATAACAAAAAGTAAATTTTGGTTATTTTGTTTTGTGTATTTTCTAAAACACTGTTTTAGAAAACTAACTGGAGACATTAGAATTCACTAGTGATTTTTTATTATTATTATTTTGTTTTTGTAAATATCAATATGTAAATATTGATCTGAAAAACAGACATTCTGTACTTCCAAGAAAGTAAGATGGTAAAATTAAGCAAACTGAGTTATAGAGTATGCAAAGGAAAAGAAATTAAAAAGCACATCGCAGACAACTCTGTAAATCTGTTTTATGTAATTTGTGACCAATTTTTAATGGTGGCCACGTACAGATATGAATGGGTGAAACAGAGCTAACTAGTTAACACAGAGAAAGCCGCTGTAGGAAAAAAAAAAAAAAAAAAAAAAAAAAAGAAAAAAAAAAAAAA
>JACDJE010000746.1:86160-105816 GCA_016647715.1 Pavo muticus | reverse complement strand
TTTTTTGTGGGGAGGGTTCTGTTTTCTTTTGAAATGACATTAGGTTGGTTGAATGTATGTGTGTCAGGTGTGAGATGTACGGTTAGCACTGCCTTGCTCCCTCCCTGTGTCCTGGATTCATTCCAGACAGAGTTAATAGCATCCCATTTAGTTGTCACTGAGCAACGAGTAAGTGCCTGGGGCTGAACTGGGCTCCTCAGAGGAGAAGAGCCACTGTCATGATGGTGCGGGGAGGGGCCAGCCACTGGACAGGCTGGACTGGGCTGCGTGGCCCCGCATCTTGCATTGGACATGCCTGATTATAAAGTTAACAGAAGTTTCAGGGTTGTGATCCTAAATGTCAGTGATCATTTCCTTTGTAATTCCAAATCAGAGGCACTGATGTTTCTTCTCTGTGTGCTTGGGCAGGAATTCACATCAGTCCTGAAGAATTTCTGTCAAGCCTCTGCCTAGGCATGCTGACTTGAAATGTCTTTCTGTTCAGGGTGCTTTCTGTTTGGAATCCCATTTCAGGAGCTGTCTCTCTCCATGCTCATAGGGATATGTAGCACACTTGATAGTTGTATGCATGCAGATTAATGCATTATTATTTTGGAAAATGTTTTACGCTTCTCTGTCAGCTATTTAACTATTGTTTTCTTCTTTTTGTACATATTGTGTTTACACAATGCTTTTACAATTGTAATAATACAACATACTCCTACTGAACATTGTCTGCTGAATTTAATATATCTTCCCATTCTTGTAACGCTTTGTAGTAGGAAGATAAGTGTAATGAATGGCAAAATGTAAGCGGCTTTACTTCCCAAATATATATATATTTATAGATAAAATATGATTTGAATGAAATAATAAACTATAAATCTAAATAATTATAAATATATTCTGAATAAATAATATTTTATATTTACTCCAGTAAGTATTATTGGTGTTTTTTTGTTTGTTTGTTTGTTTAATGTCACTCTGTAATCTAGAAAGAAAAAATATAAAAAATCTGAGGTTCCTCAACCAAGAAGTAGAACGGTATTTACATAAACCATAGGAGCTGAATAGGAAAGAGCAGGTGATGTAGTACCTTAATTTCCAAAATGATTTAGTTCTATGTCCTGAATTGTACAGGATGTCAAATTAGAATATAGTTTGCACCATTTACAATTCTTTTTGTAGGTTTTATAAATTTGCTTGCTTGTGCCTTATGTAGTTCTGCTGTACAGTGACATATACTAGAAATTTTAGTGGCAAGAGTTTTCCTCCTGTTGTAGAGGAAAATGCTGTTTTCCTTTCTTACGCTCTATACACTAATCCTNTTTAAGGTGCAGTATTCTACATCTGATACAAAAAGAAAGCAGTTGACTTTTTCAGATGTTGGAAGCAAATAGAGATTGAACAGTGAATTGGACTATGTGAATCTTTGCTTCCCGGAGGAGATTAAATAATCAAGCTGCAGTGTAATTAAGATACATCCTTCATATCTTGCTTTTCTTTCTGAATTTGCAATGCGTGCATGCTTTCTAGTAGACCATAAGACAAAATACTAGCAGACATTTTAAATAACAAGCCACACACAGAATGTCATTATTGTCTGGAAACTAGATAAATTGTCTAATAATATAGTAGAACTATCATCAGTAAAACAGCACGTTATTTCAGTGTGATGATTCCCCACGCAACATAGTTCAGGACAATAGACAACAGATGTCTTGGGCAGGTGCTATTTATAGAGTAAACTTGAAAATCGAAACCGCTTAATATCATATTTCCTCCTTTCTGGAGCAAATTATATAGCTTAGTGAAGTAACAAATAACTGTGTTCAGAAAAGTAAATAGGAAATTCTTAACTGGAGAATAGATCTACAAAATGACTTAGAAACATTTTAGTGCAACCTTTATGTCAAGATTTAAATATATTTTCCCTTATTTTCAGCTTTTCTGTAACCAGAGAAGTGATAAATAAAAGTTAATACAAAGATCAAACACTAGTGTGAATATAAACCAAAGTCATTCTAAAATTTCTAATTTCTTCTTTGTACATCTAAAACAAAAATGAGACAAATACAATGCTATAATTATTAATATACACCTCTATAAGATCACACAGAGCAGGACATAAAGAGTATGGCCTAGTGTTCTGGTTCAGATAAGGATGTGCTTTTCAAATGAATATCCCAGTAGATCCCATCTATACAATATGTATAATAGCAAAAGGTATGAGGCACCTAAGAATCATTTGTTCATCAGCAAGGAACATTGAAAAGTGTACTCACAGGAAGAGCTGGATAAATAATGCCATTGTTCAGAAAAGGAAAAAAAAAAAAAAAGGTTTGTTTGTTTTTTTCAAATTTCTGCAGTTCTTCCAGAATAATTCTGAACATTCCAGAAAATCTATACTTATGATGCATGGAAATATATACATATTTAAAAGAAGAATTAAACATACTTATTCATATATTATCTTCAACCCTCACTTTCCTAAAAATTTGTGTGGGAGTGAGTGAGAAGCAGTGGTAGAGATTTGAACAGATCAGAATACTTGTGAAGAAGTTTATTGGCTAGCTTAGCAAAATCTCTGATCATCAGATTCTGTTGTTAATTCTGTTCTGAGTCACATCAGCATCTATTGCACAGAAGAAAGTATTAATACTGAATGTAAAGTTTCACTAAGAGGGATAAATACAGGAACTACAACATCTGGAACTCAGTTAAGTACCAAGCTGCAGAACTAGAGTCAATCAGTAGCTATTCTGAACAACATAAGAACACTGGCAGGAATATATGGAAATTGAAAAGGGAATTTATCTAGCTAGTGATGTAACTGGAATCCCTTTTCTCTTTGCTGATGAATAAATGAAGCAATTTGTGCAGTTCTTTCAAAAACAGGTTATATTTTATTGTTCTGTTCAGTGTTTTTCCTTTGTGTACCTGGTACAAGATTTTCATGCCTGTAACAGGATCATATTATGAGTTTCTTATATTGTACAAGGTTAAAATGCATTTTTAAAGTTGTTTTTGTTTTAGAATCTCTTTCATTTGTATATGTTATTGCATCTGACAAGATAACTCATGCTTTTCCATCTTTTTTAGTATGTCTTCCTTTGCATTGCATTTCACTCAGAACAAAAATCTTTACCTTACTTAACAAGAGTATCACCTGCTTCATCACTATGGATCTACACGTCCATGTTAAAATTTAATATATTTATATGTATGTGTATATATATAAAGAGTAAATTCTAATTGGTATAGATAATAGCCCCAATTTCTGTCTCTAATAATACAGGGAGATGTTCATGCCTCTCATTTCTGCTGCATAGTCAGTATTGTTTCTGTATGACTAATTTCTACTAAAGAACATTGTTGGTTACATGAGAAAGAGCTCATCTACACAAACACAAAGGAGTGCAGAGGCAAAAACAGGTGTGGAAAGCCTAAGGCCATATCAGGAAAAGGAGTCCCTGCCTTAACCCTGTCGGGGCTGTCCCAGAAGAATTTCAGTCTCGCAGTCTAGACATGATACCCATTCTAAGGAGTCTCTCTGATCATTTTACACAGTAAGGGTGTTCACTACATAGGGAATTTGAGTCACAGTATAGGATACAGGGGAAGAGCATTTGGGGACTGTACAAGACTTATTATGTGATGTTCTGAGAAAGAAACAAAGGAAAGAAAAGAGAAGGATTCAAGTGGCCTGATGAAGAAGAAACATGGGAAAAGAGGAAAGCAGAAGATTTAAGATATAAAAAGGACATGTGTATATCTCTATTTCCCACCAGTAAACCTCCACTGAGTTCAGAGAGGGAAGCAGGATGAGGAGCCCTTTTTTTTCTTTGTTTCTGTTTCTATGAATGCTGAGTGCATCTGTCTGAGTTACCTTGGCAGCTGACCATGTGGCCATGTGTACATGCATATATTCACTGAATGTATGTATATTGTATGCGTGTGCATACTGGGAATACACACTCAGCATTGCTACTGGTTAGACCAGTGGGCCCAGAGCTTCAGTAGTTCACCTCTGTCGGGATGCTGGGTTTGGCCTCTCACTAATAAATATCTATTTTTCCAAACCAAATAAGGTCCAGGATTTGCAAGAAAAGAGCAGTAGGAACATCAGTGCACTGTGAATAATTGATTTTGTAAGTTTGGCCCATTTATAATTCACAGATTGTCTATAAAGAGATTGTGAATTCTGCAAATCATTTTGTATTTGAAAATTTTAAAAAGAACAAACTCTGAACAAGACTCTGAAGCCTATAATGTAAAGCCATCTCTTTGGATGCGTGCCTTTCTCTTATTTGGTTTATGCTCTTCAATTTCTTAAGAGTACTCTAAGATAAACATTTTTACATTGTTGATCTAATTCAAATGACCTTGCAATCATTTTGCGGTTTTCTGTTATGATCCTTGAGACTTCTCTGTAGATTTAATGAACTGACTATGGCAATTGTCTAATATATCTGATTCACAGCATTCACATTTTTATCTGCTTTTTGACAGGATAAAATAGTATTCATAATCTGCCATGGAACCTCCTTCAAAAGAAATTACTTTTATCAGATATATTTTGTTCCATCACAAAATAAATAAGAGAACATAAAATTAATTTTATACTAACTTTCACACCACCAAAATATTTTCATAAATGAGAATTAAATTAGATATTGTGAATACAATAAGAGCATGTGCTTAAGCTACAAAAGCACTCTAAAGATCCTCTTCTCTCTACTAATCCAAATACAAGATACAGTTGTGAAAATACTTATTTTTGGAATCATAATTCAAATCATTTTCTTAATTTAAAGACCACTGCTATGATTTTAGATTATTTGTGAGTGAACCCAGAAATAATAATAATGTTTAAAGCACTTTCTACCACTTTCTGTCATAGCTACTTTTTCCGCTTGATTTATTTGACTGCATAGAATGGCTTTAAAGAAGTTATTCCACAGTAGCTGAAGTCTTCTTCAGAACTAAATCAAGCTTCTTTATTATACTTAATTTGATCCATGGTTTCACTGAACAAGACCTAGAAGTTCCATTCTGGTTTCTTTGTTTCTTTCTTTTCTTGAATATCTATTTGAAGTCTTAATGTTAAGGAAAAAAAATCTGTTCTACATATACGACAGGACTGGCCCTTAAAGTCAATTAAAAAAAAAACAACAGAAAAGGTTTTTTAAGATGCCTACATTTTGTATATCTAAATTAGTAAGAGAGCCGGCATTTTGTTCAAATGTGATAAAAACTTCCACAGCATTCACTTTTTCACGTGTGTGTAAAATGAAGAATTTTTTATAATTTCAATTTGGTTGACAATGTCAGGAAGCAGCAAGAACAAGCTCATCCAGAAGCAACAAGGAGCCAGGAGCCTAGAATGACAATGAGGCAGTCAGGGCAGTGACCTCAGCAACAGGGACACAAAGCACAACACCTGAACAAGAAAAGCAGAGCAGGCCAAGTGACAGTAACCTGGGCCTGCCAACAGCTCAGTTGCCTGACAAGACCACAGCAGTGAGGTCCAAGGTCAAGGCAAGAAGTTAAGTCAGCAGACCAGAATCACTGTTGCAAGCTCAAATGCAATTCCCATGCCAAAATGGAGGAGGAAGACAGGAACCACCTGTTCCTGATCTCAAAGTTAATTCTCACATAGCAATTTTCACAGAAACTTAATCTATAGTTACACATTTGTATCAAACAATAGCTGGCACTAAGCACCAGCACCTAAATCTGTGTGAGATAAGAGAGTGCAGAGTCTGTTACTACACTTAGGGCCCTGGCAGACATTTTGAATATAAGCCAAGATTAAATGAAATATCACTATCTGTCTAGAAACTGTCATCAGTTAAAATACAAACTCAAAGAAACCTAAGATCTCTTAACCTCTTCTGCCTAACAGGTACTGGTTTGTACTGGGCTTACTATCATTATTATTATTACTATTGTTTGATGTTGGTAGCAGTAGGAAAAGTCTGCAGATGTGGCCTCTGTGAGAAGAGTGAAGAAGCTAACACGTCAGTTAAAAGCCAGTTCCAGCCAGTTCCAAAAGGACCAGAATTCTTTTCTTAAATCTGCTCTCACAGTGGCACAGCCAGCATTGCTCACAGTTCAGCTCACAGGCCAGTGGTGGGTCCCTTTTGGAGCAGACTGGAGCTGGCACAGGACAGCTTCTGGACTCATCATCAAGGCTGCTCCTCTAGACCTCTCCCCTTCCTCCCTATTCCCCCAACCCAGTACAGTGATAGGAAAAAAAGGTCCTTTAGAAGCACTGAAATTTTTACTTTGCACTGAGAATAAATCTCAGAGGGTGTCTAGATATCTTCTGGATGACTGTTTTGCAAATTGCCCTCATTGGAAACTTTATTCAAATAATTCTGACTTATTTCCCCAGACTTCTCGGGAAGTCTGTTCTCCAAATCAGAATGAGCTGGGGATATAAAAAAAGGCTTCTTAAAAGCTGGATTGATGAATTGTTATTATGCATTCACATAAATCCATATATTATTGTTGCATTTTTTTACTTTATTACTAACACTTAAGTAAAGCAAATCCTGTCTTTTGCTGTTTTTACCCTAAAAATAGTGAATGTGAATCTTCACAGTAACACTTCTGGTTACAGATTCATACATCCAGTTCTGCCTTGAGGTTGTCAGTAGCTGAGCTACAAGGAGCAGTGTAAAATCTTGGATGCATGAAGTGCTGTGTTCTTGGGGAATTCTTTTCCATGTTACATGTTTTCTCAAGTACTAATCAAGGAAGTATTATCTGCTGAGGGAGAAGGCAGGAAAAAGTCAACTCCTACCTCTGGACAATCCCCAAGGCTTCTTCATATATTATTTATTACGGATAAAAACTGCAAACTCACCATTGAGAGTTTCATATTTAAATCAATCATTTTAAAATGCATAAGCCATCAAATATTTTCTATTAGTAAAGTTATTTAAGAGTGCAATTGTGTGTATACTGAAACAACTAAAATATTTCTTACATTTTTGAAAAGGGAAAGAAAGATTGGAAAGAAAAGCCACTTATGAAATTTTGATCTACTTACTCACGCCCAGTTTAATTCACACAAGGCCATGCAAAAATCAAACCACATGTCTGACGGTGTTGTTCAGATGCTTCTTGAACTCTGGCAAACTCAGTGCCATGACCGCTTCCCTAGGAAGCCTGTTTTAATGCCAAACAACCCTCTGGAGAAGAACCTTTTCCTAACATCCAACCTCAACCTCCTCTGTCACAGCTTCATGCCATTCCCTCAGGTTCTATCACTGGTCACCACAGAGAGGAGATCAGTGCCTGCCCTTCTGCTCTTCCTCTTATGTAGGTGTAGGCCATGATGAGATCTCCTCTGAGTTTCCTCCAGGCTGCAGAAATCAAGGGACTTCATCTGTGAGGAACAGCCATTAGATTAGATGCCAGGGGAAAGTTTTTCACTGAGAGGGTGGTAAGATGCTGGAACAGGTTGCTCAGAGAGGCTGTGGATACCCCATCCTTGGAGGTGTTCAAGGTAAGTTGTATGGGTCCCTGTGCAACTTGATTTAGTGTTTGATCTAGTGGCTGGCAAATGTACTTGCAGCAGAGGAGTTGGAACTTGATGATCCTTGAGGTTCCCTCTAACATAAGCCATTCTATGATTCTATGAAGAGAGGAGCAGATAGCTTAAAACTGTTCTCAGGTCTGAGATACTTACTCTGTAATGTCACATAGCTGTTTAAAACTTTAAAAAGTTAATTAAATTCAGATATTTAATTTAAATTGAATGTTTATTGTACACTAAATACATAACCTTTTTAATAAGAATTAATAAAGTTAAAAAGTAGTACCAACCTAATCTGTTTGCCTTATAATTAACCCAACCATGCCAGGAATAAATGAGCTTTTGTGCTGTAATTGATAAATTAAACTTGCAAGAAGCTTTCAGATTTAACGGGTGTTTAACAAAATAATGTTGTTGGGTTGATTGGATATCAATTAATTACCAAAAATTATCATGTTAATTGGCATTTATTTTAGTATAGTCATAGCTATCTAGTCAATTGCTAATTAAAATACTTAAATAATTTCTTCCAATTTATAAGATTGAGATTGTGTTTTTATTTCCTGTTTCATTTTGGGGTAATGATATGGCAAGTAAATTTATGGACCTTGTTTATTGAATCTCTGTAGTATCAATTCATTCTCTATTAGCAGTGAAATACTATTAAGAAGGGTACATTTATGATGTGGATTTGACATCACATGTTCTGACATGGACAATATCTGCATTTGCACTACCTTGCAAGATCAGTGTCTTTTCTTTCCTCTTTTACTGCGCCTCTTTGTCATGCTTTTCTTTTCTATTCATTCTGTTTGATGTTTATATTTTTTTTCTAGAAACCATGTCAAAATGTATGCAACAGCAGGATGTCATAGTGTGTACATATGCCATTGGGATCCACGGCACTGGCTCCGTGTTGTTGGGCTTGACTGTCAGGGATCAGGGCTAGCCATCACTGAGGATTCCCACTGTAGATTCTTGAGAGAGGCTCATGGGCAGCACAGGGTGAAGACAGAGGCAGAATGCCTACTCCAGGCCCTGGGAGCTGATGCTGGGTGCAGCTCACTCAGGCTTGGACACAGCTCCAGCCCATTGCCTCACAACCCTGCCAGCACTCAGTCCTCACTCTGTGAGGCAGGGCCTAGGCCTGACAGCTGTCCTGGCCTTGGCCTCACCTCAGGGATCTGCCCAAAGCCCCAGATTATGGCTGTCCTTGTTCCTCTAGCTGTCCTGCTCCAGACTGCAGCTCCTGGCTTTGGAGGAAGCAGCTGGCCCTGAATGTGCTCTAATGTGTCATTTAAATTCCCTCACAAAAACTGCCGCAAAACAATACAGAGCAAGTAGAGTGCTGTAATTTTAATCTAAGTGGGGAAGTATGTCTTGGTCTGCAAATGGATATTAAACCTTTTCTTAGTTCTTCACTGATACTACCCTCAACCCATACCGTGACATTAAAATCAAACTTGGACAAAAATTTATTGAACAAGTTAAGCTATAGACAACAAAAAATGTCTCTCATCACGAAGCTTCCTTAGTCTGCCCTTCAATTTTTCTTACCTGAAATACCTGCAGATTACTCCTCAGACTCATTTAGACAAAAATTTCCTGTTACTCATTCCGCTTTCTTTTCAATACATCCACCCTTCAAGGCATGATTTTTTATTTATTTTTTCCCTCAGTTTATTAAAAGCCTGTAGATCATAGGTATCCAACTTTTTGGCTTCCCTGGGCTACACTGAGTGAAGAGGAATTGTCTTGGGCTGCATATAATAAAATATATGTATAAAATAAAATAGTATAGTTAATGTATATAAGTAACAAAACTTATTTTATTTTTATATATTTTTATTAAAACATGAAAAAAAGAGAACAACAAAAACATAAACCTTGAGGAATATTTGATGTTGTTGTTGTGAAACTAATGTATTGGTGTATAGTTTGATGGAAATAGCTGCAATTCTTAGTGAGCTTTCAAGGTGTTTCTCAGAAATTTTTGGTTCTTGTACTTGATCCTTGAAAATAATGATTTAGAATGGTATATATTGCCAAAAACAATGACATAAGGCATGATTGTGTAGTGACAGATATGTTTCTCTGGTAAGATAAGGCGTATAAAGGTCCAATGAGGAGACAAGATCAAGTTTTTCCTTGAGTTGAATGTCTGATTAAAATTCTGTACATTCCACTAGAAAATCTGCAGGTAATGTATTTACGTAAACTGAGAATAAAATTGCAAATGTACAAAAGAAAAAAAAAAGTTGTTTGTTTTTTTAATCGTGAAACTTATTCTCAAATTCCTTTTTCAAAATGGAAAGCAAGGCTGCATATTTTTTGCTGTTCACAGAAATGAGTTTAGCCAACATATCAAAATGCATAAACTGATTTGCCTTAACTTAAGCTTGTCATAATTTCAGTTTCATTTTGAACATTGTCACGGTTTTAAATACAGCACAAATAAGCTGATTTTCACATTAAGGACCCATGTTTAACTCATTTAAATGAGCAATCAGATCAACCAAAAATGTTAAATCTGTGAACCATGTTCATGTTCTGGCACATTTTTTCCTTTTAATTCCATATGACAAATCATAAAATCTTTTTAGCACTTTTCCGCAACTCAGCCACATTACTTCAGAGAAGTAAATGATGTCCCCATAATCAGAATCCATACTTTTAAGGAACTCCTGAAATGAGCAATGATTCAATACATTGAATTTTATGAAATTCTCAACTTTGATGATAATTTGCGAGTTATTATCAATTTTTAAATTTTTTGAGCATAAATTTTCTTGATGTATATTTCATCAAATGTAAGTTCCCAGCTGCAATTGCATCATATTCTGTTAATTTTATGTCCCCTTTTTTTTACCAGCTATCACTGAGGTGCCATCAGTAGCTATAGCAGATAGGTTGACAAAGGTTAAAGAAAACTGCTTTAATTTAATTTTTACTGTTTCATAAAAATCAAGATATTTACTTGTGTTTTTTAATGGCACCAAATAAGCCATTTCTTCAGTGACATTATATTCATTATCAATACTTCTAATAAAAACAGCAAGTTGAGCCATATCTGTACCATCAGTACTTTCAACTATCGCTAATGCATAAAATTTGAAATTATTAGCTTTACTCTCCAAATTACTTTTGTAAGGTTTTCCTATTTCTTCAGTTTATCTGGTTACAGTCTGGTGAGACAAACTGATTTTAGAAAAAATCAAGTCTTTTTTTATCAGGACAAATTATATTTGCTATGCTTTCCAAACATTGCTTAATAAACTCGTTATCAGTAAATGGTTTTGATTCTTTTACAAACAGATTTGCTACCACATAAGTAACTTTTATAATAAAATTTGTGTTGTAACTTCTAAAAAAATTTGTATTGAGATGGCAGACTTTTTTCAGTACCACTATTTTGTCTTTATGAAACATTCCTCGATACACATTGGATTTGGCAGCACATTTTTTGTATATGATGTCTCCTTAAATTGTAATCTTTAAAGAGTGACATAATTTCCTCACAAAATTAAGCATAATGCCATATTATTTGCCTTAAANAAAAAAAAAAGCTTTCAGTGAATTTCAAGCTGAAATGAGTCTGTGAACAGATCAATTTGCTTTATCATGAATAACATTTCAACCATCAAATCAGGAGACTGAAGCTTCTGAGGTTAAAAAAAAATGTTTTGCCTTGTAGCTTCAGAATACCTACCAACCAGGGTACAAGTAGGAGCAAAATGCAGCTTTTAATTCAATTTTTATATGTGTATAATTGATAGTTCAACTCAGAAATACTTTGCAAGTTAATTTCATAAGTTGTTGGTCACTTATCATTACCAAGATATGGTAGGGCTGACATGAAATAGCTGAATGAAATTGTTTTTAACTATCTTTTAAAGACAAAGTGGAAGTAAAAAAATATTCAAATATTCATGGAATGATGAAGAGCATAGTATTTGGAGGTCCCCGACACTCAGGAAAAGAAAATAATATGTAAGTAATTTAATTGATTAGCTTCTCAGTACACATATTGTCATTCAAATAAAAGGCACCAGAAATAGCCATTCAGGAAAACCTTAAGTGGAAAGTACAGGTAATTTTTCCCTGAGGTATTGAAATCTGAATGACTGTGGATGTTTTTATTGTAATACTCCTTCAAAGATAATGTTTAGATAATAGTATGGGCTCATGGGTTGACTGATATTTATCTGTTAATCATCTTCTAATGCTAATATCAACTTTGTTTCTGAAATTAAATTTTACAAAACATTATTATCTGTAAAACAATTAGATTTTCTTCCCAGTGCTAGGGAAATATCGTTTACTACATGAATGGTAGAGAAGACATATTCTCCACCTGGGATATCTTTCAAGGTGCTATTCATTAACTATGAACTCCTTAGATTGAAATAAAATCTCTGAGTAGAGCCATTTTATTATTTTTATTTTTATTTGTTTTTTTTTTGCTGTAAAATTTTATTCCTAATAGAAAGTGTCATATGTATTATTGCCTATTCAAAAATAGTAATTGTTTTTAAATGAGCATCTTGTCAAATGTGTGACAGAAACTTGCCTGCTTATAATGGAATTGGAAAGAATTCTCATGGTAGTCACAATCTCTTCATTTTTTCCCCCTGAAATAAATGCAACATATTCAACATTGCAAAGCAATTTACAAATTGGAATGGTAAAAATTGTGGCTGATCGCTGGGGAATTTCAATGCAATATGAACTATGTCTCCTGACTAGCAAACTCCATCTAATATCATTCCTCTTCCTTACAAATAAATGTTCCAATACTTCTAACTTACAACCTTAGGGAGTAACTTACCTGAAAGTCAAAGTTAAAGAAGGTAGCAATTTAAGAAAGCTTAGTTACTACAGCAGATTTAGAGTCCAGCATGATAGGAGAAGAATTGGATTGAGGTATAATTAGGAAGATGAGATAGCAAAACCACTTGCAGAAGAATCCTAAGAATCATGCACAGAAAAAGATAGGTATAGCAATTTAAAAGTTATTTGAAATCATGTTCTGTATGAACTATTCTGAGCTGCGGACATATTTCTCAATTTCCCCTGTCAAAACGGTTTGGTTTTTTGTTTTTTTTTGTTTTTTTGTTTTTTTGTTTTTTAATATAAATAATAAATATTCATTGGAGCACCGATTTGAAACCATATTATCAAGCTCATGTTCAGTACTTCCTTCTTCAACTCACGTTTATCTCTCTCCTATATTTTTGTGTTATGCTGGACATAGGTAAAAAAAAAANATCATCTAGAAATATATCAAAATTTATAGGTTAAATCCTAAATGACCTGCTAGCATCAGAAATGTAGTGATAGAAGGAATTTTAAAATTTAAAAGACTAAAGCCAACAGAGTCAATAGTTCAATAAAATGGACATAAAAGTGAAAGCATAGATTCAAATTATTCTTCTAAACTATGGAATTGTAAAATATGATAATTACTCTCCTTAGAATTTAGTCATATGTGGAGGCTGAATTGGCTGTGTGGCTGAAAAAAAAATTAAGTGAAGTAGCTGTCAAGCTATGTAATAAAGTAAAACAGAGATGGAGTTTGTTAGAGAAGATCCTTATAATTACCACTTCTGTAACAACACAAGGATATAGTAGTTACATCAGATAGCAGATTAAGTACTTAAATTCAATATGGGGACTAATTTGTAAGCCAACTTTTCGTTCCAGTAATAACAGTTGCAGAAAAACACTTGTATTTTACCAAAAGGTCAAGGGAGTAGTAATAAACCGGTGTAATTTTATTGCCTATAAGTTATTTTTATTTTTCTAGCATCATGTTGCCTTTTGACTGCTATTTACTCTGTTCTGTTTTTGTTTGGTTGGTTGTTTTGTTGTTGTTTTTGTTTGTTTGTTTTTTTTTGTTTTGTTTTTTACATTTTGTTCATGTTTAACAAGAGATACAGCAATAGCATTTACTTGAACAGCATCCTAAGCATGCCCTGTGTTTTTTTATTTTTATTCTTCTGTTCAGATCAGAGCTGCATCTGTAATTGTTCAAAATTAATGCACTCAATGCATTATGCTACAACACTTGAGCAAAAATTCTTGATATCGGATGATTTTCTTTTTTATTAAATGTTCATAAATTCGTCTGATTAAACAAATCTACTTTGTTATTTGGAACACATAAATTAATGTAAAAAAATGATGTGACAACAGATAAAGAAAATACATGTAAAAATTCAAACAAATTGTTGCATTTTCAGCCTAATTTGTATTGTGCTGTTAAAAACACATGTATGATAACAGAAGTTAAAAGCTCATTTTTCCAGCTTTCGCTTAGATTTTGGGGAAAGAAAGGCACCTTCAGATGGTGAGGTAGTCCATCTAGAATGCAGGATAGAGAGATTTCTATAACATGCTAATTAAAGGTAGCAAAGGTAAAAAAAGCTAACAGGCTAACTTAAAAGCCAAATACATTCAACTTAAAAGCTGAAGGTAGATTAACTGGTTAATGTCCATTATTTGCACATTTTCTTCTTCCAATTCTGTTCTAAACTTTTTTGGAATATTTATACATTATATAAATTACGTTTGCTTTCCTTACTGAAAAGTTCATATTGTAACAATGAATTTGTACATTGCAGAATGTCTTAGAATGTTAGTACAATAATATAACTGCGAATGTATTGTTATATTTCTTGAGTTTTTTTGTTTGTTTGTTTTTTGTTTTTGTTTAATCTAGAGCTATTTGATTAAATTTCAAAGCTGTGGAAAGAGAAATTCATTCAAATTGTATCCAGTGTCGTAGATCAAACCAAGAATCACAGTTAAACTGATACAATTCTAATATTTTCATTAAGATAGATTTCTAACTTTATTCCTAATCAAATTCCTGGTTATGGCTTCTGACTTGTGGATTTTGAATCAAGATAAGAAGTCTTATTTCAGTTTATATGAACTGTCACAGACATATCCTGCAAAGACTGATGGGAGGAGTTCTACTCACTACTCACTACCAATTCTTTCAGATACAAAAGTTTTATATATACCTGTCATGGTTTTATGATTTTTGGTTATCAGTATTCCACATCATAACATCATGTGGATTACTGGGAGGTAAAGTGTTAATGCTCCAGTTCTGGCTACCTGTTCCAGAAGGCAAGAAGAACTACATTCCCCAGAAGACTGTTCACTGTGTTGTTATCATTTCTGCTCAGGGGGAACAGATATAAGGCCTTGGTAGGTTATCTGACCTTCCCTTCTTCGTCAGGCTCTCCTCCCTGCTGCTCAAGCAGACTGCGCATCTCACCTCAGCGTTATGGTGAGGTCTATCCAGCTTTCGGACAATCTTTCTTTCTCATTATATTTTATTTATTAGCTTTCAATTCTGATTGTATTGCATTATAGTGTGTTATCTTGCATTCTGATACTATAGTAAATTAGTTTGTTCCTCCTCAGATCGTTGCCGCTGTTTTTAATTATTTTGGGGTCCTCTGTTTCCCTTTCCCAGAGGCGCGGATTTTGCAAAATCCCTCTGCCCCGCTAGTCACGGAACCAGGCCAAACCAGCCCGTAAACCGTTGACAATACGTATGAATAGCTCACCAATGTCAGTGCTTTTGTGAAGAAGATACTCAGACAACTATTAAAAAAAATCCAAACCACAAAACTCCTGTTGGAAACAAAATTCAGAGATAATTGGACTTGACACTTTTGAGCTTTTGAAATTTCATCTGCCTTCATCTGCCATATTCTAAGGTAAACACTGTGTGCTCAATCTGAAAACTACTTAAAAATCCAGAAATTATCTTTCTGATAGTGATTTAAGCATTAATGAATAATACTAGTAATAAGATTGTGATAGTAGAGACTGTATCTGAGAGGTTAATAAGATTTTGTTCTATCTTTATTTAAACTTTATTTAAAATGCAAGCACTTACAGCACTGACTGTATAAATAATATTTAATATTCTAAACTGAAATTCATTTTTGCGTTTGAAAATCATATCTACAGTCATTAAAATAGATATATACTGCTATGAGAAACTTTGTAATAGCTTAGTCCAGGAAGGTTAGGAGGATATAACAAAAGCACATATATTAATCAATACCATATGCAGATTAAATAATACTGCTAGTAAATAAGACAAAACACAATGGAAGTACTAGAGAATTTAAAAATATATATTTTTATTTTAGGCATTAATTTTCATTATTCTAAGGTGAAAAGCAGGTTAAATGTTCAAATTATAGTGCAGATTTTAATAACTAGAAAAATTACAGGGCTATATTTAACAGATGTACACATCTATTACATTTTCTTCAAAGCATATACTAATACCCAGCTAGCGAGCCCTATATCAGTTTTGAATACAGAGGTAATTATTTCCAAAGTATTATTTCAATACCAATGAGATTATTAGTTTCTATTACATCGGAATTAGGTTTTAATGCCTTCTTTTTAAACTGGCTTCAAAGGCAGTAACTTATAGCTAAACAAATAGTCCTTGTATCTCTGAAATACTTGCAAATTCTCAGTATCACGTTCTATGTGTGGTACCTCATCATACAGGACTGCATATGATTTGCCATCTTTTCTAACACAATCTTTTCTTCAAACATTTTAAAAGTATGGTTTTATTTCCTTTCTTGTTCCTTTATTCTTTTCATTGAAGTCTGAAATTTCTGTATAGTTATGATCTGGTAAAGACTCTGAAATATTTTAGTTAATCAGGTTTCTTCTTTTAAAACTGTTAGATTGCAAAGTAGTTATTTATGGTAATACTGACTTGAATATAGTACTGATTTATTTATGTAAGATTATAAGGGGTCTTATGAGCTGAGGAACAGTATAGCACCAGAAGGAAAGTCTGTGTTTAAATTAGTCTCCGTGTGTTTTGCAGCATAACTATCATATTCTTTATCAATGAATAGCTTATATTAATGAAAAGTTAAATCAACAGCAACTATCCCACTATTGGTCAGTGTATTTATTAGACTTTGATTATTTGAAGCATAATCTCTCTCTGAAAACACAGAGGCTTCCCATCAGTGTTGTTTAGCTTTCTAAACTTTAGTCAGTAGTGAATAATCTATCACCAAAAGTTATGTCCAAAAGTTTGCTATTGCATGAAGAAAAATATGATGAAGTTAGTACTGCAAGTGCTTATCATATTCATAATTTTAACATCATCTGTGTGAATGAATTGAACATGGAACTCTGCTCACAATTGCATTCCTAATTACTACCTTTATTTTTTTAAAACTTTCATGTGTCAATGGTTTATGGGCTGCTTCGGCCCGGTTCCGTGACTAGTGGGGCAGAGGGATTTCGCAAAATCTGCGCCTCTGGGAAAGGGAAACAGAGGACCCCAAAATAATTAAAAACAGCGGCAACAATCTGAGGGGAAACAAACTAATTTACTAAATATAGTATCAGAATGCAAGATAACACACTATAATACAGTATAATTAGCATTGAAGCTAATGGATCAAATATAATGAGAGAAAGTGTCCGAAAGCTGGATAGTCCTCACCATAACGCTGAGGTGAGATGCGCAGTCTGCTTGAGCAGCAGGGAGGAGAGCCTGACAAAGAAGGGAAGGTCAGATAACCTACCAAGGCCTTATATCTGTTCCCCCTGAGCAGAATGATAACAACACAGTGAACAGTCTTCTGGGGAATGTAGTCCTTCTTGCCTTCGGGGACAGGTAGCCAGAACTGGAGCATTAACACTTTACCTCCCAGTACACTACATGATGTTATGATGTGGAATACTGATAACCAAAAATCTTAAAACCATAACAGCATGATCTCACTTCTTCTTTAAATTCATTTTCTACTATAATGCTGGAAGGATACATCTGTATTAGTGCTCCTTTCTTCCTGAAAGAATATCCCTACTGGGTTCTGGCATGAGTACATTTTTTTTCCTCCTGTTTTTGTTCTGTGTAACAAAAATTTATAGGAAAGTTGATTGACTAGGATTTTACTATTTCATGTATTCACTAATAATTGATATTCATTAACTTCTATGTCCTTTTATGCACTACTTTTCTTTCCATACATTTCCCTTTTAGTCTTCCTTGTTTCTTCCTTCTTAAGACGTTTTTCCACTGTTGAATGTAATACAAATTAAGTACATAGCACTTGGAAATCATAAATTAAGCTGCATTAATGGGAACCTGCAAGATGAACAATGTAAAGGGATGCTATGTACATAAAGACAAAGCATGATGTTGTAAAAAGCCCTTAGAGAAGGCTGAAAACTGAAAGAATCAGTAAAAGTTGTATTAAAATGCTGTGGAAGAAATGAAGGAAGTTAACAATTTAGTACAGGTTGTTGAGTGATGTTGTGGAGTCTCCTATGGAGATATTCAAGACCTGTCTGGATGCCTGTCTGTGCCCCCTGTTGCAGAGTACCTGGTGTTTGGACTTGATGATCTCTTGAGGTCCTTTCCAACCCCTGTGATACTGTGATTTACTTGATAATTAAAATTAATGGAAACTCATTACTGAAGGGAGGGAAAAACAAAACAAAACAAAACAAAACAAAAATGGCTAATTAGAGATCAGTTCTTTTTTCAAAGAGTCAATGCCTTTCCAAGAATGTCTACTGAAGATTCCATCTGAATTTATCACACTGGATACGTACATATTAGTTTTTTTAATTAGGGCCAGGCTCAAGTTTATCCACTACCACATGACTTTTATTAATTTTTATTTTGGCTCTGACCAAATATTGCTCTCTCATATAATGTTTCAGACATTGGTTTGGAGACTCTGTCTGCTGGGAACTGTCTCTAATAAGAAATTCTGATTAGGCTGTTTTACTGAGTGTAGTGCTGGTTGTTCAGTTGTGACACGTAGAGACAAGTTGGAGAAGGCACTTGGGCTTCAGAGAGATAATGGTCTGTAGATTATTTAGTCATATAGGCCATTAAGATTCTAGCTGTCTTTCTCAAAAGGAGTTCTGTAGCAAGTCCAAATACTAAACGTGGATATGACCTAGATATTTCTTTAAATGGAATGAAATATGGAACGGAGAAAGAACTGCCAAGACCATGCAAAGTAAGTGGTCATTCATAGAATGTTCCTGTACCTCTCTCTTGTGGTCAACGCACTCATGAATTCACGCCAGGAGACTAATTTTAATAGTGCTGAAAAGATGCAAGAATATGATATAGCAGAGATATATAATGACTCACTTTTGAATTCACAAATAAAACAGGTGTTGTTTATTTCTTTGTTTTGTTTTTATCCTTGCAAAATAAAATGATTGAAGTTCAATATTTAAAGGAGAAGCACAAAATTAATGATAAAATGATTTATAAGGAAGGTTCTTCTTCATCCGTGTTCTCATCTCAGAGGGACTAATCCAAAGAATTTAGAATTATTTTGACTATGACCTGCAAGTAAGTAAAAATTCTACAATAAGCTTCTAGAATGTTAACCAACAGAACTTAGAATGTGAAAATAGAGTTTTCTAGCTTAATCTGAAAATGGATGTACAATACTTAGAATGTTCTGTATGCTGAAGCAGTCTGCTTCTATTAAGAAACATAAATGCAGATTGATTTGAAAAATTTAAATTGATCTGATTTTTTTCTATAATTGAATTTTTACACTTTTTAAAAGTAAAATTAGGATCTTTAAGTGACAATGGATTGATAATAACAGAAATATATGTTAGTATACAGATAAGCTCCAGAAGTAGAAAAAATAAGGAATTTCCAGTACTGTTAATCCAATTCTACAATGACCAAGAAAGTCCACTATTCCCTCAGAGAATAATTGAATATCTTGGAGAGAGTTTTGCTAAAATATGTGATTTATGCAGCATGTCATCATCATCAAAGACTGTTTCCCATAAGAAAAGAGCTGAGACAAGCAAGTTGCTCTTATTTATAAGCTGAGCCATAGCTCTTTATTGTACAAGAAGCATCCTTCAATTTATCAAAATGTGTCTCTCACATTTATTATGTTAATCATTCCATATATTAACCAGTATTGTTTACATACATAGGCAGCATTTATCAGAGATTCAAGGAGATTTCTGCTATGGTGAGCTAAAAACAAAAAGAAAAAATATGCAACACCATTTATCTATTTGTAAATAAGGAAATCAATGATTTTCTTTTTTTTTTTTTT
>JACDJE010000746.1:33637-82264 GCA_016647715.1 Pavo muticus | reverse complement strand
CAAAAAAAAAAAAAAAAAAAAAAAAAAAAAAAAAAAAAAAAAGCTATAAAAAATCATGCTGAAATGATAGAGAAAAAAAAAGCTGCTAAACTGAAAACTTTGTTAGAACCTTATGACTTCCATTTAATAATGGCCTGAAATGCAAATATTCAAAAACTCTGACTTGGAACCTGGAATCTTAGTATTGTAAATGAGTCACCATATTTTGAGATCCAGTCAGATTATTAGATTATTAGATTATTAGATTATTAGATTATTAGAGGGGCTGGATTCCATCATCTCACTTTAGGTTACTGTATCTTAAAAACAAATAATATTTTGAGTTTAGCACTATATAGACATTTATTCAGAATTAGATGAATAAATAAATTACTAGTTGAGGCCTGTAACTAGCACTGTTTCCTAGGTGTCAGTGCTGGGTCCAGTCTTGTTCAACATCTTCATCAACGACCTGGATGATGGGATAGAGAACACCCTCAGTAAGTTTGGTGATGATACAAAGATGGGAGAAGTGGCTGACACGGCAGAAGGCTGTGCCACCATTCAACAAGACCTGGACAGACTGGAGAGTTGGACAGGGAGGAACCTTATGAGGTTTAACAAGAGCAAGTGTAGAGTCTTGTACCTGGGGAGGAATAACTGTATGCATCGGTATCGGTTAGGGGATGACCTGCTGGAGAGAAGCTCAGTGGAGAAGGTTCTGGAGGACAACAGGCTGGCCATGAACCAGTAGTGCACCCTTGTGGCCAAGAAGGCTAATGAGATCCTGGGGCGCATTAAAAAGAGCGTGGCCAGCAGGTCGAGGGAGGTGATCCTCCCCACTCTGCTCTGCCCTGGTGAGGCCTCATCTGGAATACTGCGTTCAGTTCCAGGCTTGCCATTTCGAAAAAGGCAGTGATCTCTTAGAAGGAGTCCAGGGAGGGCCGCAAAGACAATTAAGGGCCTGGAGCATCTCCCACATGAGGAAAGGCTGAGTAACCAGGTTTGTTCAGCCAGGGGAAAAGAAGACTGACGGGGGATCTGATAAATGTTTATAAATATCTAAATGGAGATGGGAGGTAAATGGATGAGGCTAGGCTCCTCTCGGTGGTGTGCAGCAATAGGACAAGGAGTAATGGCCTAAAACTTGAACATAGGAAGTTTCATACAAACATGCGAATGAACTCTGTGGTAAGGGTGACAGAGCACAGCAACAGGTTGCTGAGAGAGGTTGTGGAGACTCCTTCTATGGAGATATTCAGGACTCATCTGGATGCCTATCTGTGCCACCTATTGTAGAGTTCCTGCTTTTTCAGATGTGTTTGGACTCGATGATCACTTGAGGTCCCTTCCAATCCCTTCAATTCTGTAATTCTTTGAAATTATGGGATATATGTAGGTCACTCTGCAAGTAATGCCACCTATTTATTTTGATGGAAATAACAACATATAGAAGAGAATAATAACGCTATTTGATAGAGCAAATTCTCAGCTACAAAACAGTATTTTTTAACATAGTTCCCACCATTAGCTATGCTTTTTCACCAGTGGTGAACAAAAGCTGGCATTTTGAGCTCATAAAAACTTGCACCATCAGTGATGACCCACTGTTTCACAGCTGCTGTGACGGTGCATCACTGTGCTAACATTCGCTGTTTGGTCTCCATAAGTGTTAGTAAGCATCAGTGAATGTCAGTGAATGCAATTATTTCTGCATGGAGGAATTCGATTATATACCTTTGCTTCGTATGCACTTTCATGTTAGATGCCATTTTGTCACACTGACCCTTTACTGTCATCTGCAACAGCAACAAAATGTAACAGAATACTGGTAGGAAGATTCAACTTCTACTGCTATACCACCAACATCTGGTTCTGATATAGTTTGCCAACATAATAAAATAGGAGGCATTATTTTTAGAACAGGCCTTGTATATAGTATATTATCTTCCATCTATCTCGAAGTGCAATTGTTCTTATTGTCACGATCTGTCATTAGAAGCAGTATCTCTTTATTGGACTAACTGCCATGGCTGAAAAAATCACCATGCTTTTGGGCATGCAAGCATTTCTTAAGGTCTGAAATACAGATAGTAAATTTAAAAGTAAAATACAAGGTGAAAACAGTAGCTCATAGTTTATTTAGATATGTATCAGACAATCTGTGAAAGAGTTTAGGAGGAGAAGAGATGAGACAACAAAAAAGGAAAGCTAGACTAAAGAAAAAGAAATTAGAGATAGGGTGATTATCTCTTTGGGCAGAGGAGAGCTTTTAACAGAGGTAGTCTCAAATATGCATAGATTAGAGAGAGAGGAAAAATGAAGTAAAAGAGAGATAATCAGCTATAGAACTAATTTATGTTAGATTTCTACATTTTGTACAGAGAACATCTGAATTCTGTGGGATTTTTTTTGAGTTCCCTTCCTTTTCTTCCCCTTTTCTTCCCTTCTCTCTACTCTCCACCCCCTTCTTGGAGTATCATAAGGAGTATTTTAGGATGTTAATGCTTTTATGCTGTTTAATTTACGTGGTCAGAAAGATAATCATGATTTTTAAAAGATCTGAAAACAGTTGTTAGTATCTTAGCAAAGGAGATCAGTGCATAAATACACAGACAAGGATTTTGAACAAAGAAGCTCTTTTTAAGATCTGGATTCACTAAAATGAAGAAAGAAGGAATTTTAAAGAAAGGAATTCTGTGATACTGAGTACCAAGGACACACTGGTCATCTAATCCAGGGACTTGATATTCAGTAGGCTAATTATCTGAGTAATGATGGCATTGGCTGCTCAGATCTCATATTTGTTTAAGTAAATAAACCTCTGCTTTGACAAACAAGCTATAATCCTGAGTTTTGGGGAACAAGCAATTGTTTTGCATTGTGTGTTCTTTGTTTTTTTTATTCTGTTTGTTTTTGGTGGTAGTACTTTTTTTTCTTTTAAGATAAACAGGTAATCACAGAAGTCCTAATCATAGATATCAAAGATAAAAATTTGCAGAGGGAGAGAAATAAATGAAATGTTAATTACTTGGGAAAATAAAATCTTTTTACGCTGATACTGTTTTTGGATCTCTTTGTGCTAGCATTTTAATGGATAAAGATCAACTTAAGATTATGGTTAGGTGCAAAATTTATGTTTAATGTCCACTATGTCATAGGCATAGCATCATTATTGTATAAGGCATACATGCATCCCTTCGTGCATCTTACCAATTGAAGAAGGAAAGGAGAACAATTTTAAAATTTAATGTAAAAAAAGAATAATATTAAGAAATTAAAATTAAAATAATAATAATAATAACCATGAAACTGTATTTATTACAGCATGAATGCAATGAATTTGGTTCCCTTCTTTTTAACTTTGCTATAATATAGGTTGTTTTCCATTAGTTTTCTTCTTGTTGAGTCTTGGTTAGAATAATGACTATAAGACTGAGTAATAAGTAGATGTGTTTTCACTGGAGAGTATTGTGGTCTAATTTTCAACATACATATGCAAATGCATCTGCAAACACAAAACTGTAATTTGTCATGATGTATTTTTCATGCATATCAACAATCTGTATTCATAGTTAAATACACCATTCAAAGAAAATTGTGGAAATATTGTTCAGTAACACATATCTGAATTATGCTAAAACAGCACTGTCATAATGTGTCATGTCCTCCTGTGTGTGAAATGAATGTACAGTCTTTGTTTATATGCTGCTCTACAAGATGCAGCATCTTGGGAAGCAAAGCAGATTTTCACTGCTTAAATAAGTACTATTGACAACAAAGGGCTAAAAGCAAACAGTGTAGTGATTTGTGGATTACTAAGGTTCTTTTTTAGTAATTGTCAGTAATAGAACAGCTGTTCCCTATGCATACTAAATTTCAGCCAAAAGGACTTTTCTAGCAAATCAGCCAACAGAATAGTACAGCAGTTGATTCTTAAGGCAAGAATAGCACAAAGTGAGCTGTGCTGGATGCTAAACGTTAAGAAATATTGGAATAATTCTATCATTATTATGCAAATTGGAAAGAGAAACTCTGATAGAGTAATAATCAAGTTCTGAATGAAGGTGAAATTATTTCCTTTTTCTGTCAAGCTTTTTCATCATGGATTTTATGGCTTTCAGGGAAAAAAAAAATGTATTCTGGTAATGTACAGTAAAAAAAAATACTTTTAGGCTGTTGAGGAGACAATAATGCTAATTCTTGAAAACATATCGCATTCCTACTTGAGTGGCTAGGAACAACTCATGACCCTGATTGGATAAGCATGCATGGTTAAGGATTGTTTGTAGAATGTTTTGTTGACATGTAAAGGTGGGTAGGAAAGTTACAAGAGAAAACTTGTGAATGTATAAATGATAAACTGTAATAAACAATATGGATTGTTCACATCTGAATCCATGCCTCAGATGCTGCCAATGGCGCCCATTGTGAGGAACAAATCAAGATTTTATGTAGCAAATAAGGCCTACTTTTGCAACAACGGATTCAATATTGGTTTTAATAACAAAATACAAATCTGAATGACATGAGTATGTAACTGGAATTATGATACAATAAATATAAATGTTTGTGACTATTCCAANGCTCAAATAGAATAGTCTTCACTGTGTTTTTTATAGAAGTGAAACAATGAAAAACAGCTATGATGCATTAATCAGAGATAAATCTTAATATTACCTAGACCTGAATTACCTAGACTGTTGGAAACTGTTATGACAATAGGTCCAAAAGGCATCTGTGATGGATTTTGAGGCATAAGATTTTGAAATGAAGTATGAAAATCCCAGCCCTAATGTATAATTCAGATTATTCTGGAATTTGAGGTAGAACATTGCATCTCAAGTCAATATTGAAATTAATGAAAATTGACATCACTAAAGCAATACAATTTTGAGATAACTTTCTGGTATCTTTTCTCACAAAGAACACCCTATCTTATTTGGTATTAAAGTGTCTTTATGAAATCCCTTTTCAGTAAAATCTAAGTACCAGAATTCGATACTATATTAATGGCACTACTTGTGTCTCTCTTGACTAATACAATACAAAGTTATTAAATTAAAAAAAAAAATTAAAAAAAAAGGAAACAGAAATTTTGTATAACAAAAGAAAATTCATAATGTATTTTTATAAAAATATAGAACTTAGGAAACTCTTCTGAAATATGGAGAGAAAAGAAGAAACAGAAAATAAGACAAGATATATATATTTTTTCCTTATATTTCCTAGTCTATATTTGTGGATAAATGATACCAAAGTTATTTACTAGAGCACTACTGTTAGAAAAGAAATATCGTAAGGTAAAAATAATTTGAAAATTTAATGTCTATTTCATTTAATACCCACTTTATCATATTTGTTCAATTATATCATGATTTTTTTTTCTTGCTTTTAGCTTGTCTTCAATTTCACCTAATTTACTTTCCCTTCTTTTAGAGGGAATTTCACCTCAAAGCACTGACACAGTGATCTAGGCATTTCAAGGTACCTAAATAAGTAGCTCTGTTAATGTCAGATCACAATGTTGCCAGCAAAAAAAAGGCCACAAATAATGCATGAAGGATGGAAGCCCATCACTTTCATTGCTGTAGCCTTCAGTACATCTGCAGGCAATCCATCAATTTAGCAATTAGAAAGTACATTTGGGTTCTCCCATGTTAACATGAAGAGAAATTCTCAGGCTTCCTTCTAAACAGTTAAGTTAAAAAATTCCTTATTCAGCATAAGAAATCAATTTTGAGGGCTCCTTGCAAGAAAGGAAAATAAAGATCTCAGCTTTTATAAAAGTACTCAGGGTAGGGTAAAGAACTTTTTTGAAAAACAAAGTTAAAGTATCCAAGACACATCATAAAAATTATTTTTGTCTATGAAATATTTTAGGCTCCCCATATATTCTAAATAATCTACACTAAATTATCTTGTGATGAGCTAAAGAAGACATATTCCTTATTTTGTTAAAAATAATAAATAACAAATCAGCACAGCCAACTTTAACATGAAGCATGGATTTTGTAGCTGTCCCAGTGCTGCCAGGCAGTATATTAAGGAGTAACCACATAGCGTGGGACAATTCAGCATTAAAAGGTTGCCAAGTTTTAAGTCTGTATTAATACAGGTTATACACACATAGAGCATTACAGAAAAATACAGCTGTTATGTACCAACACTCAAAGCTGATTAACTAATTTATTAAGTAAAGAATGGAAATTACAAAAAAGGTGGAAGAAAACTTATGTCCCTCCTGATACTGGGAACCCTTGTTGCTAAAACATTGGATGATTCCTTTCCCATAGATCGTGCCACATTTTACAAAGTTCCTATCGTAGTTTGCTGTAAGTTTTCTAGTACTCTTGCTAGTCTTTCTCAGTGTAGATTCATTGGTCACTGACAGTGCTCAAGCTGGAAATGTGGACTTAGTTTCTAAGAATCTTTGAAGACTTCATTTTGACATCCTTATCTTAATATAGATACAGTTCCCAAATGGGTGCACTTAATATTTCAGGTGTACAAGACGATGCACTAGGCATATAGTCATGACTGAATATACACAGGTAACAGGAAGACCTTAGCTGGCTTTCAGCTGCTCACCCAGATACTCTCTTGCTTCCTCCCTCAACAGGACAAGGGAAGAAAACAAGAAGAAAAAGTATGTGAATTCCCAATTCTTCTCCCCATCCAACTCAAGCAGTGCAGGGGGACAGGAATGGGGCTTATGGTCAGTCTGTAACCACTCCTCCCTGTGCCTCCTTCCTCATGCTTTTCCCCTGCTACCCTGTGGGTCCTCTCCATGGGCTGCATGGAAGGATCTGCTTCTGTGCGTATCTTCCACATGCAATGTTTACCTCAGGAAATATCAATTTGCTTCAGCCTAGTTCTTTCTGTAGGCTGTAGGAAAATACCTGTTCAGCTGTGGTCTCTTCCACTGGCTCCTGTGACACTTGGAACACCTTCTCCCCCTCCTTCGTGTCCACAGGTGTCTGCTGTTTCTCTATTTTTTTTTTTTCCAGCTGTCTGGAAAGTAGATTGGCTAACTGGAATGCTCCTGTGTAAATAAGAAGACAGCAGGCATCAGATCACTAACTCCTTTTTACAATAATCTTCTGTCTTAATTTCTCCACTTCTCAAACCTCATACTATCTTTCATGAGTAAAATTGGTGTATCTCATTTTCAGGTTATAGAACTGGGCAGACAAATCAAGTATATGGCCCACCACACGTGTTGTTAGAACCAATTTACTCTATTTCATAAAATAGAATACATTTCTTCATCCCAGGATATTCCAAGGTGAAAAGGCATTAGGTTGAGTGGTCAAAGATTATAAATTTGACCATCACAGAACCTCAAGAAATACCTAACCTACAGTGGATTCTCAGTTGCATCCGGTATTTATTAGCATAAACAAATATAGAATCATTTTGAGTATTCTCCTGTAGGTGTTTTTCTCACCCTTTGTTATAGGAAGTTTCATGTACTATTGAGGGCTATGAGTGAGAAAGGCATCATGCGAAATGGGTATATACAACAATCATCAGCACAATTCAAGAGCATTACACTAGAAGATCATCATAGAATCCATATTACTGATATTCTCAGCCCCCACTCATGCAAAATGAAATGAGATCCATGTAGGATTCATATAGATTAGCCCGACCATTGGCTGAGCAGCCCTAAACCTTTGAGTGTGTTTAGTAGGCTTGGGTTGTAAGGACAGTGGCAACATAATTCATTCAAGTAATAATCATGCAAGGATATATCATTGTCCTTGGTTCTTCAGCAAAGGTCCAATGTAATCAACTATCTATGTATGCCTTACTACAGACTCCCACTGAAAGTGGTCATATACTTACTGAGGTGGCTATTACAATTATGGATAATAGTTTGGATGGCATCAGTCCCTCATATAGAGGGATTTCATGGGCCTACGCAGGTGGAAGATGTTTTAAGTTAGGTAACACAGCATTAGCAGAGTTTATTTGAAAAATCATTTCCCACAGGATTCTAATTTTATTTAGACCTGATTTAGCACATGTGCATATGTATCATTTCCACTGTACAACACCAGATTGTTGTTTTTTTCCCAAGCATAGTTGGTGTCATTTGCACCATTGTAGGCTAATCAATCTGACTATGTTAGTACTGCCATCCCCTCATGTTAGCCATTCAGTTTCAATCAGTACCCAATATCTGGCTAAAAGTTGGCTTTTTTGTAAGGATTTTAATTTCAAGACAATGTAGAGAGACTAGACTTCAGGGGACATCTGCCTTCCCTCCAGTCATTGTCAAAGTCTCCAATGGGCTGCAATAGAACCTGGTGCTAACATGGTGCTAACCATTTAAAAAAGTTACGGACCAATCTGGACTCTAACTCATAGTATGTGGTACAGAAAAATTTTCTTTTTCCATTTTGCCAAATTTGAAGTGCGCCTTTTCCTGCATCTATTCTATCATACAACAGCCACAAATCTGGGTAAGCTGGGGGAGAAACACAGGAGTCTTTGAGATTTCAGTTTTATGCTGGAGTTCAGACATACTGAAGGTACTTTGTACAGTCACTTAAAGCTTCATGTGATGGAATCCCTGTCATACTTTCTGTATTTCGTGTCTTTTGTGGGTTGATCTTCCATCCATGTTTTTGCATGATGCCTACAATATTGCTAAGAGCTTCTCCAACTTCAGTGAACCTGGTAATCTTTTACATCATATGACAGAGAAATTTAAAGATAGATGTTATTGTTCTCCAGATATTGTGCCACTAGCCTGTGGCAGAAAGTATAGCTATACAAAAGTGCCTGAGGTAGGCAAGAAAAGGCAAATAGTTCCTGGGACTGACTCTGCAGTAATGGATATACTGAAGAAATCATGAGCCATATCAGTCACAACATGCCATGTTTGAGCTTCTATCTCTATGCATTCTGGTAGTGTCACAGTGTCCAAGACAAATGCAGTTACGGTAGTAGCTTAGCCCCTTTGTTTATTCACTGGTAATCTATTGTCATGTACTTGGAACTGTTTGGCTTCTTTATGGACCAAACATTATTAAAAGGAGAGTGGTAGGCCAGATAACACCTGTCTTAAGCAATTGCTAATTTTCTGAATGATTTCAGTAGTCTCCTCCCTGCCCACACACACCTTCTCACTCCATAGCTAATAGTGTTTTGAGGCTTCTGGTTTAGGAATTGTCAGTAAAAAAACTAGTGCAATAAAGTACCCTACCCACCACATTAACCTGAATTTAAAAATAGGACGTTACTCATCAAAATGTCGTGCTCTATTATATAACAGTGAACTTCAGTTATTCATGCTTGGGCAATAAATACTGGATATTTTCCCAGTTGTAGGCTGAGGTAGGCATGATCGGTTGACTCTTTGGAGCCATCACATGACCATATAGCTATAATGTGACTGTGTACGTAATGAGTGGGATCCCTGTGAATCTCAGTTACTTCAGCCTTGGTATCTAAGTGAGATTTGCTGCATTATTTTTTTGCTTGTTTTTGTTTTGTTATTGTTCTTCTTCCCAGTTCTGATATGTGACTAGTAGAATTTATGATCAGTGATGCTTCTGTCCATTTCCAGTCACCTGACACACGTGGGGGTTTGCTTGCCTGGTCAATCTTGACATTATTTTGTATATTGTGTACAAAGTGCAATGGAGTTTAGATCTAGATAGGTATTAGGATGGGTAGCTTTTTCATCCTCACCCTTGACCTGTTATTGGGTTGATACTACTAATCTTTTAGTGGCTTCTTCTTCAGTTGTTTATATAGGTTCCAAAGGTCAGGGTTCAGCTTTCCACCAGCTTCCTTTTTAGGTGTACCTGCCTGGATGAGTGCTAAGAAAATTTCTCTATGGGTCACCTTCCTATTACATTTCTGTGCATTTGTAGTACACATTCTGCAGCTTTCCTTTTTGGATTTGTATTTGCCTGGTTGCCCCAAAAGAAGAACAGCTTTTCCAACTGTTTTTTTTCCTGAGCAGCCCCCAGTAAGACAAAATCATCTCTTTAATGTAAAGGGGATTCCTGGCAACAGACAAGACTGCATATGAAAGGGATATAATTTGATATCTGGGCTCATAATGCTGTGGGAATATATTACCTGCTGTACAGCCAACTCCCAAAGGTATTGCCCAGCCTTCTCCATATGCTCCATTCAGCTGGTTTATCATTCGAATCATGAGAGGAAGTGTAATGTGCATGGATGTCTTAATAGAGTCCATTCCAGAAAGTCCTTATACAATCAAAAGCTTTTGCAATATTATGTCTAACCACTAACTATTTATGTGTTAAATGCACACTATTCCACCCCTCACTCCCATCCAAGATGAACAGCAACCTTGCCCCAGATCTGTGCTTGATCCCTTCTATGGGTAAAAACAGTCTTACATCCCTCCTCTTGCTTGGAACACTAGTTGTTGCAGCACTGGATTCTCCACACCTTGGTTGCTGTCAACTTTTCTGTAATTTACCTCTTTTATGCAATAAATTAGTTAGGTAGCTTTGCTAGTTCATATATTTCTCACTGAGATCTCAAAGGAATCATCACCTCCTCAGTGAATAACACTTGCTATAGTTCTCAACTCCTTTTTTTCCATCAAAACAAGGTAAGGTATCTTCACACTGTAAAAATGAAAGCTAGAAGAGATGTAAAAACATTGAAGATTTGGATCATGTCCAAAAACATAGTTGAAGTCAGAAGAAGGGTGGGGGTTGAGTTCGTTCTGAATTGTCACAGTGAGTTTCAGATTATGGGCTTCAAGAGCAATAAATTTATACTTTAAATGTTTTTTATTATTTTTATATATTCTGTAGCAAAATTGCTAGAGGATTTTTTTTTTAAATCACTTTGTGTGATTCATCCAAAAGATGAAAAAGATTACTAGCTGAGGCACTCTTAGTTTAACTGCCTATTTTTAATGACTAGGTTGACCATGGAAACAATTTGTATTTCTGAAACAGCAAACTCACCAAAGGGGAATTCTTTTAAGTTGATGGAAAAGCTGTGAGCATATATTCATCCAACCAAAAATATTACTTTAGAAGCTTATACACTACCATAGCTGTTTTTCAAACATTCCTCTCCTACTAATAAGATGATAACTTTACAGCAGGCATAGAAATATTGAAAGCCTTTTTTTTTTTTTTTTATTGAAAATGAGAGATTTAACAATGCAAGGAAGTCTTTGTCTTAGTGCATTTCAAAACTTATACATGCATATCTATGAGGTCCAGATTAAAAAAACAAATCAAAAAAAAAAAAAAAAAAAAAAGCTTTCAGTGAATTTCAAGCTGAAATGAGTCTGTGAACAGATCAATTTGCTTTATCATGAATAACATTTCAACCATCAAATCAGGAGACTGAAGCTTCTGAGGTTAAAAAAAAATGTTTTGCCTTGTAGCTTCAGAATACCTACCAACCAGGGTACAAGTAGGAGCAAAATGCAGCTTTTAATTCAATTTTTATATGTGTATAATTGATAGTTCAACTCAGAAATACTTTGCAAGTTAATTTCATAAGTTGTTGGTCACTTATCATTACCAAGATATGGTAGGGCTGACATGAAATAGCTGAATGAAATTGTTTTTAACTATCTTTTAAAGACAAAGTGGAAGTAAAAAAATATTCAAATATTCATGGAATGATGAAGAGCATAGTATTTGGAGGTCCCCGACACTCAGGAAAAGAAAATAATATGTAAGTAATTTAATTGATTAGCTTCTCAGTACACATATTGTCATTCAAATAAAAGGCACCAGAAATAGCCATTCAGGAAAACCTTAAGTGGAAAGTACAGGTAATTTTTCCCTGAGGTATTGAAATCTGAATGACTGTGGATGTTTTTATTGTAATACTCCTTCAAAGATAATGTTTAGATAATAGTATGGGCTCATGGGTTGACTGATATTTATCTGTTAATCATCTTCTAATGCTAATATCAACTTTGTTTCTGAAATTAAATTTTACAAAACATTATTATCTGTAAAACAATTAGATTTTCTTCCCAGTGCTAGGGAAATATCGTTTACTACATGAATGGTAGAGAAGACATATTCTCCACCTGGGATATCTTTCAAGGTGCTATTCATTAACTATGAACTCCTTAGATTGAAATAAAATCTCTGAGTAGAGCCATTTTATTATTTTTATTTTTATTTGTTTTTTTTTTGCTGTAAAATTTTATTCCTAATAGAAAGTGTCATATGTATTATTGCCTATTCAAAAATAGTAATTGTTTTTAAATGAGCATCTTGTCAAATGTGTGACAGAAACTTGCCTGCTTATAATGGAATTGGAAAGAATTCTCATGGTAGTCACAATCTCTTCATTTTTTCCCCCTGAAATAAATGCAACATATTCAACATTGCAAAGCAATTTACAAATTGGAATGGTAAAAATTGTGGCTGATCGCTGGGGAATTTCAATGCAATATGAACTATGTCTCCTGACTAGCAAACTCCATCTAATATCATTCCTCTTCCTTACAAATAAATGTTCCAATACTTCTAACTTACAACCTTAGGGAGTAACTTACCTGAAAGTCAAAGTTAAAGAAGGTAGCAATTTAAGAAAGCTTAGTTACTACAGCAGATTTAGAGTCCAGCATGATAGGAGAAGAATTGGATTGAGGTATAATTAGGAAGATGAGATAGCAAAACCACTTGCAGAAGAATCCTAAGAATCATGCACAGAAAAAGATAGGTATAGCAATTTAAAAGTTATTTGAAATCATGTTCTGTATGAACTATTCTGAGCTGCGGACATATTTCTCAATTTCCCCTGTCAAAACGGTTTGGTTTTTTGTTTTTTTTTGTTTTTTTGTTTTTTTGTTTTTTAATATAAATAATAAATATTCATTGGAGCACCGATTTGAAACCATATTATCAAGCTCATGTTCAGTACTTCCTTCTTCAACTCACGTTTATCTCTCTCCTATATTTTTGTGTTATGCTGGACATAGGTAAAAAAAAAAAAAGAAAAGGAAAGCATGAAGTTGTCCATTAAATGGGATTGGAAGCTAAATTCAAGAAATTTTTCTTTCCCTTAGAGCCAGGCTCAAATAATTACTAACTATTCAAATAAATAAATAAATAAATAAATAAAATAACCACAGGTGGTTGTGTTTTAAATTAATAATATATGAGAGAAAAATATATATATATTTATCCACATTACTTCATACAAAAAAATCTAGGCTAATACAAAGAAATTCTACTTTTAGACTGGTCTAACTTGAGAACTGCTGTTATCGCTTTTGTTCCTTTTTTTTCTTTTTTTTTTTTTTTAAGTATAAAATGTTCTATTCAGACGTAGTGTTCCACCTTTTATTTGATGTTGTAGAATAAAATTTAATAAAATTGTTCCCAACTTTTTAGACCATTAATTAGTTTTTCTTCTGTTTCTTAACTAGGAAATTGACTTGTTTTGTTCCTGTGCTTTTGAAATTTCTAATAAAATGTGAAGGAATAAGATATATTAAAACATACTCAAATAGCAAAGGGTATTACTAAATGCTGGATTCTTTTTTTGTACTCTTTTTTCATAATTCCTTATTTCCTTACTATCTTCAAATGTCTGTGGTAAAATTCCTGTGTTTCGGTTGCTGCTGGTGAAGAATTCATGTCACCAAAATAATTACAGGACTTAGGAGAGAAGTTAAGTAAGTAATCTGCCAATTATTATAAATATTTTCATGAGAAATGATGGATGAGCTAATATGCCAGGGAGTATCTTTGGCAGCTCATGATCATAAGAATCATTAAAATAGTTGGCATCCTTATAACTTTACATTTATGCATTTGTTTGAGAACGAAGGACAAGTCTATCTTTTTGTACACATCTAAAACTTGCTATGGTTTTTGCATGCTGTTTTTTTATTCTGAAACTACCATTTCTCATTTCGAAAAGCGAAAGTCAAATCTACTTTTACAAGGCTTTAATGACGTTAGCATTTCAGAGTCAAATTATGTCAGCAGATACATTTCAGATCTCTACCATGAGTGAGATAAACTGCTTCCTCTGAATACCCTAATGACATCAGCAGAATAACATAAGTGAAATCATGCTCCTGCATGCTTATTCCAGTTCAAACTGAGAGCAGAATATTTAACTATCCCTTTTCAAGTGAGGAGGACAAAACCGCCGTGCTCTTCTGTTTCTGCAAGGTAGTAAGGGCTGTTAGTGACTTTTATTCTAATGTTCTTGTAAGATTTCTCCCAGAATTTGCTTTACTATGTTGCATTCATATAACTAGTCTCCTGATCTGGGCACTGCTTGGGTCAACCAATAGAATGTTCCCTGTTTGAGCATTGGTGATTTAATCAGTTATTATCCCTTCCATCTACCATCATTGATGACATCTAAACTTTTATGTTGGGTGTTGATTTGCCAGAATTGCTTAATTCTTCATGGCATTTTCAAGTCACAAAAGTTGCTAATATCCAGGTTGTCTACATACATTCACTAGTCATACTTGTGGTCAATCTCATCAAGTTCATTCTAAATCACAAATCTAACAAGTAGACAGATCTAGGTACTTTCAGTAGGAAATTCACAATCTGAGTAGGGGAAAAAGGGCTCTGGAAAAGCTTATGCCTCTTCATCAACTATAGAAGAAATCTGGGAAATTGTTAAATTTAGGTTTCCAACTTCAAGATCACTGAGATATTCAGATGTAGACAGGATGAATCTAAGTCTAGGAATGCATACAAAAAAAAAAATGTTTTTAAGATTCTGGGCCTTAGGCTGAACAAAGCAATGTAAAATTGAAAATGCTGTATCAAGCCATTCTCCAGAGGATTTCAAGCTCATTATCTATTTATAAGATCATTACTATTTTTTCTAATAGTTAGCTGATTTAGAATATCTGATTCATACTGATGAACCTGAGAGAATGGCTAGGTTCCTACATCATTTCATATATGCCTGCCGTGTCTCAAGTCCATTGGCTAAGAAGCCTCATGAAACTAACTTATTACTTTTACAGAAGGAAAACCAGAACAATTTTTTGGGTTTTATTTTATTTTATTTTATTTATTTTATTTCATTTCATTTCATTTCATTTCATTTCATTTTATTATTTCCCAGCCTCGCATACCACCTAGAGTAAGCTTAGATAAGTAGATAAACAGATACAGAAAGGCTCAGCTGTCAAGATTAAGGAAATGGATGGGACAAACATGGCAAACAAGAGGTAACAAAATATGAGGCGAGAATGAGAGAGAGATTAAAGGTTGATGGGATTAGGATGTAGATACAATAGTAAGCGTAGGGTAGACTGTGAACCTGGAGCACTCAATTAACGAGGAAACGGGAGTGGAATCCTTGGCGTCGGTGGATAGGGGATATAAGGATGTGATGTGGTTTTGTTTGTGTGCTCCTGCTTGCAGGACCCCCACCATTGCAATCGTGAATTAAAACTTTCTCTAAGAGATCTGATCTCCGAAAAATTATTTGAGTTATTTCTCACACCCTCATTAGTTTCTTTCTGAATTTTTCTATTACTTCTACAATCTGAAGAGGATAAAGACGGAATTTCACTCCCTTCTCTGCAGAACATTGCTGCATTTAAATTCCATTGTGGTACTAGTCTCCAAAAACTTAATACTCCAGGAGACAATCAATATATACAAAGTAAACTGTTTTTAAACTTATAACATAGTAGTACCCAACTAGAAATTAAGAGAAAAGTCAAAGTACATATTTTAATACTAGTAGAAAGCCAACTTTATCTAAATACTCTGTGTTCGCTGAAAAGACTATAATCAGAAATAAAAGAAGATGTAGAAACATGATTAGAAGAAAAAAGGTTTTCCATTTCTTCCTATGCCACGAACAAATACATTTTGATACACAGACTATGTTCTGTTTGTTGTTGTTGTTTAGCAGTAAAATTCTGAACAATATCTGGTAAAAAATAAGTATTAAATGTTTCACATTATTTTACATTATTAAAACCAGGTACAAATTAGTTTAAATGATATTTGTAAATGAAAGAATAAACTATTTAGTCTTCTTTTTTTTTTTTTTTTTTTTATGATCTCAGGTACCATATTCTCTTCCTAGTCAGTATTTGTTCAAATGTTGCCAAGAAAGCAAAAAGCAAACAAACAATGGCCATAATTTTTGTGTGAATGTGCCCAATTGCTGTAGAGCTGCATAATTTGCATTTTCTATGCTGGCAAGTATTCCTTTAAAAAAAAAAAAAAAAAAAAAAAAAAAAGGAAAGGAAAGGAAAGGAAAGGAAAGGAAAAACAAAAATCAGTGTTACTCAAGTCAAAAGAACAAGATGCACTTTGTATGAAATGGTTTTAGTCTTCCCAGATGTTAGTGTAAAAATCAGAACATAGATGCTCGTGACAATAAAAAATATACCCACGGTTGAAGTTTAAACATCACATTCTTAGTTCTTCTGTTATGGTTCTGTTGAGAACCATTTATCTTTTTTTTCTTTTTTTTTCCTTTTCCCCACAGCTCTTCATTTCTTCTGCATTCTTTCTTCCCCGTTTCTCCTCTCCTATCTGCAGTATTAGAGCTATAACGGTGCAGTGAGACTTTTTTAAGAGCCTATATCCTATCTGTCTATAACTCCCTTGGATCCTACCTGCTTTACCTCCCTGCTTTTACCTTCACTTCTTCATCCCATGCCATTTTTTTTTGTTGTTAATCATTTTTTTACCTCAAATATTATTTTCACATGTGCTTTGGCTTTCCCTGACTGAAATAATAATCATAATAATCTAACCTCACTACCACTTAATTTCTCCTTGGTCTCATACTTTTCTCTACTTTAATATTGCTCTAATTGACTATAACAAAGATAATTCCTTCAGGTAAATTTAACTGTGATTTTTAACTTTCATTTGTCTTGACCCATCTTTTCTCTTAAAGATTATTGGCACATTCTCATCTTCAGGAAATATCTATGAGTTCTCAGTTCTGTTTTTACCCATACAGACACAAAAATCAGCTCCCAAATATATATTTTAATTGCCCTCCAAGAAGCTTTTAAAGGCACACACTTCAGGTGTTACATGATTCCATATATTACAAGATATACTGGATTTTTTTTCCCCCAGTTTAATAGATTGTACAAGATCATATATATATATATATATTCCTATTTTTTTCCAAAATTTTTTTCCTTTTTTTTTTTTTTTTAAGTAGGTGTCTCAGTCCAATTTATAGGAGAGAGATGAAGTTCTTTTGTTTTTTTTTTTTTTTTAAGTAGGTGTCTCAGTCCAATTTATAGGAGAGAGATGAAGTTCTTTTGTATATATATATACCCAGCGTGAGATTAAGAAACAACAGTTCAAATGTTGGTCCAACCAGTTTATTACAAATCTTAATCAGGGAGATTGGGAAGGGAAGAAGGGCAATAGAAAAAATAGGAAATAGAAGCAAGGAGTTTTTGTAGGAAGCAAGAGGGAGATAGTCACCACCATGGATCCAGCGTGGTTCGTAGTTCAGTCACTGATCTTCAGTAGTGGTGGGTCGTTGGGCATTGTTGTTCCGTTGATGACTACGACGACTTTTTCAATGGTAGTACAAACTTATTTATAAGTCCAAAGTGGTCGAGTCAGGTCTCCTTGGAGTGGCAGCTCCTGGCTCTGGGATCTTAGCAGAAAATCCTTTGTTCCCACCTTCAAGGCCTTGCCAGCAGATAAGAGGGAGCAGGGATGCCCATCTACATCCTGTTTTTCACAGGACATGATGGTATCATTCCCCAGTTTTCCCATACCAAGCTGGAGCTATTTAGTCACAGGCCAGATCTCCCACCAGTAAACACTCCTGAGCACTCTCTTCCGGAGGCAAGCAGCTCTGGAGGAAGGTGCTTTCAAATGTCCACAAAGTGATGTTGATTTTCACACAGTAGCACCCATCATTTGCCTCCTCAGTTGGAGTCTTATCACAAGAAATACCCCAGGAAGCAAGCTTTGAGCCAGAAAAACAAAGAAGGATTCATACAGTAGGGTATTACTTTCTATTATTACTATTTTTATGGTTGCAATGCTATTTTTGTAAATTTTTCATGTAAGAAGTGCCAAATCATATTAAACTTTGGTAGCAGCATATGTGCAATCTATTTATTTTAAAATAAATTGTTGATTATATATAATATATAGGGAGACCAGAATATGTTCATAGCCCAAAAATCAAAGACTTCATTGATTTTAAAGAAAATTCAACTTCTAGTTGATTTTCCCAAATATTATGCTTAGATTTTATTTTTTCTGGTTCTCATATTTTTTGTCCCCCATTAGATGTTTTATTTTTATGGAACAATTAACAATGTTTTACAAAACAAAATGTGCAACAGTGAAGCATACTTTGTTACTGGAGAGAAAAAATAACTTACCAGATTTAACAGTTCAAAAATAAATTGTAATAATACCTATAAAAGGAAAAAATCTTCAGAACTGTTTTTCCCAGGATTGAATTTTGGTGTTGATTTGCATTTTGTTCAGTGTTGCTGATATGGTTTGTTTCTAAGTGTCACTCTACTAGGACAAAGCTCATTTTGTTGTGAGTCATTAATTATCTGGGGATTTTGAACCTATGGAGAAGGAATTAGAAAAAAAAAGTAGTACTGTACAAAAGAGAAAAGAAAAATAAAAGCATGCCACCTTCAATAAAACAAAACAAACTCCATCCTTTTTAACTTCCGTGAATTTAAAAAAATGGGCACTCAGAATGTATTTGACAAAAAAAAAAGGTTAGTAAATACTCATATCACAATTACTAAATTAGCAAAGGGACATATTCATATTCTTTTCATTTTATTTCTTCTCTTTAGAGTGTCTTTTTGAGGCTCTATAGAATATTCTGAGAAAATAAATAAAGAGAAACTCATGACATGCCTCTTCATACTGAAGAAATAATAACATAGCTGGAGAACTCTGGTTTTGGCTGAGTCTGTACAAGCACTCTCACAACAAAGCAGTCGTACCCTAATAAAATAGTGAAAGTGTGATTACTTGAAGAAGTTTTCCAGGCCCTATTAAGGCACATGGAAAATTAAGATGAGGTGATTGGTGGTAACCAACATGGTTTCACCAAGGGCAAGTCATGCCTGAAAAACTTGGTGGCCTTTTATGTTGAAGTTTCAGCATCAGTAGATAAAGGAAGAGCAACTGATATCACCTACCTGGACTTGTGCAAAGCATTTGATACTGTCCCTCATGACATGCTGATTGCCAAATTGGAGAAAAATGGATTTGGTGGATGGGCCTTTTGCTGGATGAGGAATAGTCTGGATGGCTGCACTCAGAGAGTTGCAGTCAATGGCTCAATGTCCAAGTGGAGACGGATGATGAGTGGCATTCCTCAGGGGTCAGTGTTGAGTCCAGTGTTAATTAATATCTCTGTAGGCGACATGGACAGTGGGATTGAGTGTACCCTCAACAAGTTTGCAGACGACACCCAGTTGAGTGGAGCAGTTGACATACTAGAAGGAAAGCATGCTATCCAGAGAGACCTGAACAGCCTTGAGAAGTGGGCTCATGCCATCCTCATGAAGTTCAACCAGGCCAAGTGCAAGGCCCTGCATCTGGGTCATGGCAATCCCAAGCACAGGTACAGGTTGGGCAGAGAATGGCTTGAGAGGAGGCCTGAGGAGAAGGATTTGGGAGTATTGATTGATGAAAACTCAGCATGAGGAAGCAATGTGCACTTGCAGCCCAGAAGGCCAACAGTTTCCTGGGTTGCATCAAGAGAAACATGACCAGCAGGTCAAGGGAGATGATTCTGCCCCTCTACTTTGCTCTCTTGTAAGATTCCACCTAAAGTACTGGGTCCAGTTCTAGTGCTCTCAACACAAGAAGGACATGGAATTGTTGGAGCAGGTCCAGAGAAGGGCCATGAGGATGATTAGAGGACTGGAGTTTCTCCCCTGTGAGGACAGGCTGAGAGAACTGGGGCACTTCAGCCTGGAGAAGAGAAGGCTCTGAGGAGACCTTATAGAGGCCTTCCAGTACTCCCACCTCTTCTACCAGGGGCCTATAAGACCGACTTAAAGAAATATAATTTATGTGAGACTCATGAACATCTGAATGTGTCTAGTTACCTGAACTTACCATCATCGTTAACAGAAAGTAATAGTCACATCTAGTTGTTCATCATCTATCAAGTGCAAGCATAGATTTCAGTTTGAAATATATATATATATATATACACAAAAAAAAAAAACAAAGAAGTTTTTTTTCCGTTAATTAAGTGTAAAGGAAAACTTGTAACTCAAATGTAGACACAGTGTACTAAAATTGCAGTGCCTGTAAATCTGAGTGATATAACTCCCGTCATATATTTGTATATTTATTATATTTGTATTTAAGATATAAAATATAAAACATACATAGTATATAATTAACACTGACACAATGTTTTTAATTTATTTTTTTACTTATCTTTTTTTTTTCTTTGTCTCTACTGAGTACATGAAATTATTCATTACCACAGAAAGACCATTCCAGAATATCCTTTGTGTGAGGTTTTAACACTAATTACAACCTAAGCTCAAACACACCACACTCTCATTCCCCTCCCCAGCAAAACAGGGCAAAAAATATGATGAAATACAAAGGTTGTGAACTGAGATAAGGACAGGGAGATCACTCACTAATTACCATTGCAGGCAAAGCAGATTCAGCAAAGTGAAATTAATATAATTTATTGCCTAATAACAGATGAGAGCAGTAAGAAACTAAAAGAAAATTAAATATCACCTTCCCACATCCACATTCTTTTATCTCTTCCTCCCGAATAGCACAGGGGAATAGGGAATTGGGATTATACTTGGTCCATAACTTTTCATCTCTGCTGCTTCACCATTTTAACTCTTTTCCTCTGCTCCAGTACGGAATCCCTCCCACCAGATGCAGTTCAAGAGCTGCTTTAACAGGGGCTTCTCACACACAGCAGCTCTTCAGAAACTCCTGCACTGTGGGTCTGTACCATGAGAACTATCATTCAGGAGCATACTGCTCCAGCACTGGGTCCCCACAGAAAACAGCTCCCCCAGACCTCCTGCTCTATCACAGGCCCCTCTCCAGCCTGGGGCCTGTTCTTGTGGAAGATATCCATGGGCTGCAGCCTCCTTTAGACCACATCTTATCCACTGTGGGCTCCTCCACAACCTGCAAAATGAAATCTGTTCTGTATGGTACCTCATGTGCTGCAGGTGGACAGCCTGCTCCAATGTGGACCTCCACATAGGCTACTGTGAACCTCTGCCCCAGCACTTGGAGTGCCTCTTGTCCTCCTTCTCCACCAACTTAAGTGTCTGCAGGATTGTTTTTCTTTCATTTTCTCACTCTTGACTGCTGCTATTCTGAAGCAGTTTTTCTTTTCTAAAATATGCTCTCACAGGGGCAGAAACAACATCACACATTGTCTCTGCTTTGGCCAGTGGAGGATCCCTTTTGGAGCCTGCTGGAATTGTCTCTTATCTAACTTGGGTCAGCTGATGGACCCTTCTCAGAGAGATCACCTCTACAGCTCTCTCCCTAACCCATGCTATCAAAACCTTGCCACATTAGCCCAATATACTTTCATTTACATTCTTTAAGCCATTTGGAATAAGAATGCATAGGATATTCAAAGAATATTCAGCTGTTTAATGGAATTGCATGATCAGGAAAATAAACACTCCCATATATTTTTAAGTTAAATCATTATCAGGGTACTCATTTATGGTGTAGGAAAGTTGCTTTTAAGCCCATTCTACAAATCAGGTTAGAAGAGGAATGAAAATCTGTCTTTGTGAATGCCCCTACTAATTGCTGACATTCACAAGATCTTTACTAATTTTCATGAGTACTTATTTCTTCATGTTTGTGAATCATTTTCGTTTCCAAGTTCTCTTTCCTATGTTTCTTAAAAGCATATTAAATGACCTGAATTAAAATAAAGCATTTTATTTTTGTTTAAGAATGATTTACTTCATCACTGAAAGACTTTATTGATTCTTCAAATGAAAGTAAAATCAGTGAAAGTTAATCTCTGTCTTTTTCTGAGTTTAATTTAGTTTTGCTAATTTAGTTGTGGCAATGAATATTTAAAATACTAGTTATGTCTGCAGGTCAATTTTTGACCTCTGTAAATTCTGAGAGCACAAAACATTCATTAACTTGCATTAGTGGAACTAATTCAAACCCACTGTCAGAAGGTATGTCAGATTAGTTATGAGAAAGATTCAATATTTCATTTTTCTTTTCCTTATGATATAGCGTTCTCTTCATCTTTTTTTAAGTTTTATTTACATTGAGAACAAAACTACTTGAAGAAGAATTCTGCTTACATATATTCCTTTGAAATTGCTGTGTGCCACTCAAAAAGCATGAAGAGCTGGAGACTTGATATTCTAATAAAAGTATACAACCTGCAGTGATACATCTGCAGTGATACTGCATCATCAGTAAAGTGAATCCACTAGATAACCTATGCATTACAGTGAACAATTTCAAATCTCATCTCCCTACAGCACTCCAAGTGAAATGAAGCTGAATAGAACAAATCCTGATTTTTCACATTTACTGTTATTAAAGAAAGGAACAAAGTAGTGCCAAGGGGAATAAGAGAATAAAGCTATGGTTAGTCAGTTGTGAAGAAAGTAAATTAATAAAACTAACCTCATTTCTCTTGTACATGCCTTCAGTTGATGCCCTGGAGAACAATTTCCTTCATAGAAAGGGGTGGGGGAATGAACAGTATAGTATATTGCTACAACTTGGCTCAGTACTATTGACAAACTGTATATCATCATCGGTTAATAGGTTGCTATTTGTTTTGCTTGAGATATACTTTTATATGTCTTCAAATAAGTCTCCTGGATGTTTATTTCCTTCATAGCTTTTCTATAATATTTGGTGGAAACTTTTGCAGTATCATTGTATTGCAAAGGAAAGTTTAAATCCTGGAAGGCAAACCGTATTTGTGATGTAACAGAGACCATGTAAGACAGACCATTTTTGTGAAACTTATTTTCATAATACATTATGCTTCAGATTCACATGAAACATTACATCCATCTTAAAGCTTTTCTGGGCATGCACTAACACATCTGTGTTTCAAAGAATCTATCAAGCGTTGTGACAAAACGAATCGTCTCAGTGCAGTCTTCTTCCACAGCTCTGGGACTTCATTTCAGTAACCATCTAAATGTTATCTGTGAAAATATTATGATTTTTTCCTAACTGGAAAAATTCATAATATCCTGTCTGAGAATGGTAAGACCATTCATCATTCACACAAAAACATTTCAAGAATAGAATTTTATGGGTTTTTGTTGTTGTTGTTTGTTTGTTTGTTTGTTTTTTGGTCAGTTTCATTGAGAGTATTAGCAGAAGCAACTACAGAAGAGGATGAATAAATGAATGAATGAATGAATGAACAAATGAATAAATTGTGTGGGAAACACTTGGATATTAAATCTTCTAGTTCAAAGGTAAAAGCTACTTTAAAAATAAATATATATGGAAAATGTACATTGAGAAATTGTAAGTAGTTAGCTACTCCGTGAAAAGGCAAAGAAATAGTGTAAGAGGATATAGCAGGACCATAGTTTAATTTCTGAAGAGAAGGGTAGTTATTTAAAACCATCACCTATTGCTCAATATCTGTAAATGAGTAATTTGGTTATCTATGTAATGTGTTCATTATTGACATTCTACCAGGTTGTGTTTTCAGAATATTAATTCAATTTTATATCTGAGTTATAATTGAGTCATCTCAGAACAGGGATAAATTTAAACGATCCTGTATTGGGCTCATGTGACAAGGTTTTGATACTGGGAGGGGGTGCAGAGGTAGCCTCTGTGGGAAGAATCCAGCAGCTGCCCCATATTAGATAAGAGGCAGTTCCAGAGAACTCTAAAAGAGACTTGCTACTGGCCTCAGTTGAGCCAGGGTGTCATGTTAGTTGTGCTTCTGTGAGAGAAGAAAGGAAAAACAAAACAAAACAAAACAACTGCTGCACAACAGTGTCTGTGAAAAAAGGGTGAGAAAATGTAGAGAAATACAACCTTGCTAACATTGAGCTCAGTGCAGAAGGTGGGCAGGAGATTTTCCAGGCACCAGAGCAGAAGTTCTCCTTTAGGCCATGGAGGTGAGGCCACAGATGAGCATTTGGACTGGTGGAAACTGCTTGCTGGTGGGACACCCATGCCAGAGCAGTCCACTCATGAAGAACTGTTTCCAATGTTATATCTGCACTGGAGTAGTTTTTGAAGAAACACAGCCTATAGGAAGCCCATGTTTGAGCAGTTCTCAAAGAAATGCATCTAATTGCAGGGCCCAACACTGGAGCAGGGGAAGAGCATAAAGGTGAAGGAATTTTTTTTTTTTTTTTCCTATATAGATATAATAAAAGCTTATGCTAGGAGATATTTATTTACTAGTAACAATATTTTAAGTGCATGCTTGAGCATTTGCAAGAGATGTAAGTATTGGACAATATCCCATGCAAAACATGAATAGAGTGATTCAGAGAGAAGATAAACCATTCTAGATCCTTTCATGATTTCTGTAAAACCTGTCAGTGTAATCTCAATTTAAAGCAGGCTTCTTTAATTCACTGACAACACATTATAACACAAAAAATATTTTCTCCTAGGTTTTAGTCTTTACCACACTGGTCACTTTAATTCTACCTTGTACTAGTTGACTGTTTTTAGCTAAGTAGATATAGTTTACTGATTCGCTTTTGGGGAAAAAAAAAGAAAAAGGGAAAAAAAAAAAAAAAGAGAAAAAGGAGAAAAGACCTGAATTAATTGGATAGCTTCATGTACATCACTATACATTATGTATTAAGAAGAAAAATAATTGAGAAGAAATTGGGAAATACTTAAAATGTAGACAAATTGAAAATGTGCTGCAACAATGATCATACTACTAACTAAAGTAGCATAAAAAAATGTTCCAACTGTAATACTTAAAGAAAAGGGGAAAAAATTTAGCTTTGCAGCATGCTGGATTAAAATACAACCTCCTTATGAAATTACCATGAAATTGAATTGAAGCACATGCAGAACTAAACAGATTGCTTGGAAAGCATTCAGCTACAAGTCTGGTTGCTTTTTTTCTTCAAGCCTGCTGGAATCTCAGCTGATTTCAAGGAAACTAATTTCAGTTATTTGCTCTGCTTAAGCAAACCATATCAAAGGCTGCACTGGTGTATATCTACTAGAGTTACTGTCGACTGATAAAACACAAGGTATCAACATTTCTCAGAGGAAAAAAAAAGAAAAAAAAAAGGAGAATCAGCTGAAGAACAAGGCTAAATAGGGTAAAAACAAACAAACAAACAAAAAACCCCTCACTGACAGCATTGAAACAGTTCAGTCAATGAGAGGTAGTCCTCAAACAAATTAATGTCACTACATTTTCAATTTATTAGGATAAAATACATGAAGTCTGTTCTTTATGTGTTCAAAATAAAACTGTGAGAGAGGGATTGTAACCACCATAAGAATTGGGCATCGTCCTATGAAATTTATTTGGAATCCTCAAAGTCCAATAATTTACTGATCATTTCTAACTTGTAAATTATTTTTGGGTCCAGGTTTTTGTTTGTTTGTTTGTTTGTTTTTGTACATATGCTATCTAGCAGAACCATTTTACACCCTCAGCAAGTTTGTGGATGACACCAAGCTGACATGCCAAAGGGATAGGATGTCACTCAGAGACCTAGACTGACTGAGCAGTGGCCAGGTGAAACTCATGAGTTTCAACAGTTCCAAGCACGAAGTCTTTCACCTGGGTGGTGTTTACCCCCATTATCAATACAAGCTGGAGGATGAAAGGATAGAGCACCATCCTGACAAAAAGGACTTAGGGGTAATGGTGGGTGGCAAGCTGGACACGAGCCAGCAATGTGTCCACAGAGCCCAGGAAGCCCACTTCAAAAGAAGTGTGGCTAGCAGGTTAAGGGAGGTGATCCTGCCTCTCTACTTTGCAGTGGTAAGACCTTACCTGGAGTACTGCATCCAGATGTGGACTCCTCAGTATGAGAGAGACATGGACCTGTTAGAGAGCATCTAGAGAAGGGCCACAAAAATGATCCAAGGGGTGGAATACCCTTGACTGAGAGAGCCAGGGCTGCTCAGCCTGGAGAAAAGAAAGTTCTGGGGAGACCTGATAGTGGCCTTTCAGTACCAAAAGGGGGCTTATAAGGAAGAAGGGGGTCATGATGATAGGACAAGTGAAATGGTTTCAAACTGAAAGGCAGGAGATTTAGATTGTATATATTGAAGAAATTTTTTACAGTAAGGGTGATGAGGCTTTTGAACAGGTTACCCAGAGAGATGGTGGAAGCTCCATCCCTGGGGATGCGCAAAGTCAGGTTGAATGGGGCTCTGAAACAAACTAATCTAGCTGTAGATGTTCCTGTTCACTGCAGAGTCCCTTCCACCTCAAACAACTCAATTATTCTGTGATTGTAGATAACTAGGATAATTTTATTTATTTATTTGTTTTTATCTGTAGGTATCCATCTACAACACTTATGTGGTAAGGTCACCAGATGGTGCTGTTACACATAGACTTACACCTTGCTTTTCATAAAACTTACAATTTTACTTTAAATAAATAAACCTGGAATTCTGGTGAAATGTTCTATCAAAGATTTGGATATATATTCACAGAAAAAAGCTAGGATAGTCTGCTACTCATTGTGATCACTTCTATCCTATAACTGCTAAACACCTGACCACTTTCAGATTTTGCATCAAGATTTCATCTTTAACAATAAACCAATTTCATGCGCTTTAGAAGATACCACAACTTAGTAGAAGGATAGTAACAAAGTTAATCATAAATAATAATAATAATTAAAAAGAATATTTGACTGAATAATGTTTCTATGAATTACTGTCTGCTTGAATTGGCATTATTATTCTCAATATTGCTTGAATATTATAGTTTTCTTGTGATGGCCATATCTGGACACTTAAAATCAAAATTTGACAGTAGGCATTATGAATATTATCTTTAAAATGAATAGCACAGACACTTAAAACAGAGCGTGTCAATAAACTAAGACAGATGGGAAGTGGCAACAAAATTACAACAATTACATTTAAAAAGATCAGCATCTATCTACAGAATATATTTACTTCACAATAGCGTCAGCACTGTATGATAAAAAGCTGAAAATGTCTGTTGTGTCTGTATCATTATAATGCCAGACAGCATGGTATGGAATGCTAGCTTTGCAAATTGGTAATAAAATATGCAAAATGTACGTATGTACGTAAGTATTTCTATTACATATTAACATATATCAAGTTTCTAAGCTAACAGAGAATCACAGACCATTAGGTGAAACCAAGTGGAAAGAAGATAAAAGAAAGTGGAATTCTTATTTGTTTGTTTGCTTTTTTATTGCTAGTGTGGTTTCTAATATGATATGTAAATTTTACTAGCATTTTAAGCAAAAATTTTAACACTGAAAATCATACTACCAGGATAGTAAAGAAATATTCTTGTAACTGAATTTCACCTTGTGTGAAACAATATTAGAAAAAACAGAGACAGAAGAGCATGAACCATTTCATTTCTTAGCCTTAATACTGAGTGAATGAATTGTATTTGCAAACATATGTTTACAACTTGTTCTTAAAGACATCTGTTGCTGGAATTCCAAAATCATCCTACTTTTCTGATTGTGGATAGGTTTACCTCTAAACTAATTTTAATCTCTATTGCCAATACGGCAAAACACTTTTACTATTGCAACATTCCTTTTATTTATGCAAATCACAAATGTCACTATCAAAAAACTTACAGAAATCATACTACTTAATTCAGAAAAACTCCTTTTCATTTATTAATTAGCTGGAAATAGATTATAATTTTCTAGAAATACACTTTACATAAATTCATGAATAAATACGTGTATTTAAGAAATGCAGACATACATGTAGTTAAGACAAACATAATAAGCTCATTTGACATTTGAGATTTTTCACTTCTTCCTGAATCTGTGTGTTTCTTATTTTGACTATATGTAGATTTCCTCAGCCTTTGCAACAAATTCCAATCCGCTTTATCATCAATATCTTCAACAATTCACAAAATTTATTGTTGAAAGTCGCTACTTTCTTTATCATTTTGCCCTGCAATACCAGACCATTTATATATGTGAAAAAACAAATTTACAGAGTAGAATATTTACATATTCCCCACCAGTTTGATATTATTCCAGGTAACTTGGAGGCTGATAGTCACTTCTTTAAATTCAAATGATAGTGATCTTTTGATTAATTTGATATATTTAGTGAGAATTTGGCAAAAAGAGTTTTGCCTTTGTCTTTTATCTAAACAAGAAGCATAGATCAATGGCTCTGTAACAATTTCTTTTACGTTTATTAGCATTTTATGATAATAAACCTCTAATCTGTTTATAAGAGCCATCTATAAAGGAAGAGCCTCAAGTGGCTATTAACATGATCCTAGTCAATCCTAGAGAGACAATTCAGCTACGGGGAAAAGAGTCAAGTGTCCCTTCCCTTAATTTGGTTAATGTCTCAACCATTCCTGGAAGAGTCCAGAACAATGTCCAAGAAGCAATCGAGCTGTGGTAGAGAGCCTGATGTCACTTCCTTTGATTTGGTTGGTTTCCAGTGTCGTAACCAAGATTTGGCTGATGACCAACTACAACTGTAAATACTGCTCAGGAGGGACCATCCCTTCCTTTTTTCTCTGTTAGTATAAGTAGGGACTAGGGGTAGTTGGTGTCCCCCTTTTATTATTAGTTCTATGCCACTTGGAACACCTCCAGCAACAGGCCTGACACAGGATCCAGGACTGATGATCTCTCTGTCTCTTAAAAGTTGTTAAGTATTGCAAGGCTTACTTGAATTTCCTATAAAATCACACTAATTAGGTAGATGGAACCAAACTGTGGGAAAGCCAAAGCATACAGGATAATTGTTTTATAGAAATCTCTTATTAAAGTTGAGGCTTTTTTCCTCTTATGTGTAGACCTTGAGAGTCACTTCACCTTAATACAAACAAGGGGATTTTCAAATTTTGATCACTACTCTCTACCTACAGGCAAGGCATGACACTAATTAAAATGGGCTCTGGAATTCTCATGAGCATTTGCCTACCACCAGGTACCAAACAAGAATTCAACTCACAAGACCTTGTGGGGAGAAACATGAGTAAGCATACAGTCTAGGGCAAATTAATACAGAAAATATAAGACCATTCTTCAGAAATCTTTCTTTTTATTTTTGTCATTTCTCTGTGTAAGAAGAAAGCTTTATAGAACTCTCTCTCTCTCTCTCTCTATTTTTTATTTTTATTTTTATTTTTTCCCCTCCCTGGTGATAACAGGAGAAAAAGTCCTGAAAACATCACTCCTTTTTCAATTGTTTGACAGTCAGTGTTCTTATTATACAGTCATTCTTCAGGACAATTAAAATGGAAATAGGTGTTGTTGTAATAAGTTAATCAGTTAATCCCCAACATTATCTAAGGAATAGAAAATTATCTTTCAAAAGAATTTTCCCATTTTATTACTTCTCTGTTTCATTACCTCTGCTTTCATTTGTTCCTCAGCAAAAGCATTCAAAATCCCAAGGAATGTATAATGTAATAAAAAATATAACTAGTGAATGGATAAACTAATCTGTAAAGGAGTTAAAATTTCAATAATAATAGAAGTTGTCTGTATAGACTTCATCAGCTCCCAAGAAAGCATCTTCAAGAAAGCACTTACAGGGAATAATCATAGCAATCACAATTTTTTTTTAATCAAACTTTTTACTTGCTTGTAATAATACAAGCATCTTTCTCTGTGTCTCATAACCTGTAAATGTAAAGCTGTCTTAAATGTATGTTTAAAATAGAATAATGAAAATGTGAATTATAATCCAGTGAAAAAAAATATAGAAAAGAAAGAACTATAACCTTACAAAAGGGTTTTAAAGATAACAATCCAATCCTGTAATATCTGGATTTTGTGGAAAATAAAATCCTCAGATTAAAGCCTGAAATTAATAAAATCATTGGGATGTTCATCACAAATTCCAATAAATTGACAATTTCAACCAACTTGCTTTTATTTCTACTGTGTAAAGCATAGTGGTGTAATGGAAATGAGCAGTGTTAATTATCTAAAGGATGTACTGGATGTATCAGATTATTCACAAGAATTTGGGAAAGATTATTTATCTTCCAGTAGACTAATTAAAACCAGACTACTAAAATAGATTATTTTGTTTACATGGATTTTCAAAATCAGCTGGGGAGTTTCCATCAGAGCTCACAATTGTTTTCTCTTACTCCATGAGGTTTATGAACACAAACTAATTTCTTACAATTTTTTTTTTAATGTTACTGCTTTTTAATTTATTTTTAAATCCTATTTTAATAATTCACATCATTGCTTATCATACTGAAAAAATAATTCACAATGCCATTTCTATAACTGCTAAAATTTTCTTTGATTAACATAAAGTGAGCAATTAAAAAATGGAGACAAATCACAATTTTTAGAATAAATACTCTTCTGGCTTTTTTGTTTGTTTGTTTTGTTTTTTTTTTTAAATTAAAATATTACTACCCCTGATCACAACACAGTGGCAACTTTTGTAATCCTGTTTTACACTGACACAAGAAATCCTGTAAAATATAACTGCATATGCATATGTCTGAACTTCCCTAATGCAGTGATTGTGCTTCCCATTTACAAAAAACTGTACTAGACATTTTTTCATTACCCAAGGACTTCTTGGTATAGTTCTGTTTATTTTCAAATTATATTGTGTAAGTGATTTTCAATAATTAGCCATTTCTCTGAATCTTTCAACTTTATAAGCCTGAAGATCTCATGAAGGCAAATAAATAAACCAGAAAAAAAACTCTGATATCCATCAAAGTGCAGTAGCAAGCATAACTGTAGTATCAGTGGTTAAAGTATAAATTAATTTTCGTAGTTTACTTATAATCTGGACTGCAAATTGCCAGGCAATATCTGAGGATTTTTTTAATTAATGCCTCAATACTTAGCTAATTTAATGTCTGCATGGATTCACGAAAGGAAAATAATGCTTAACCAGCTGGCTGGGTAGCTGAGGGGAAAGCAGTGGATGTTATCTACCTAGACTTCAGCAAGGCTTTTGACACTGTCTAAGATAACATTATCACAGGCAAACTCACATAACACAGGTGCTGCAAGTGAACACTGAGATGGATAGAGAACTGACTGACTGGCAGAGCTCTGAGGGTTGTGATCTCTGTTTTAGGCCTGTAGCTAGTGACGTCTTCCAGGAATCAATACTGGGTCCAGTGTTGGTTAACTTATTCATCAGTGACTTAGATAAGAGTGCCTCCTCAGCAAAGTTACAGATTATACAAAACCAAGAGGAGTGTCTGATACCTCAGAGTGCTGTGATGCCATTCAGAAGGATCTCTGCAGGCTGGAGAGATGAATATAGAGGAAAGTCTTGAAATTTAATAAAGGCAAGTGCAGGGTCCAGCACACGGGAAGGAGTAACCCCATGTATGACTAAAGCTTGGGGGATTACCTGCTGGAAACAGCTCTGTGGAAAAGGACCTAGGAGTCCTGGTGATCAAGTTGACAATGAGCCAGCAATCTGCTCCTTACATTAGGAAGAGTGTTGCCAGCAGGTTGAAGGAGGTGATACTTCCTCTCTACTCTGCGCTGCTGAGGCTCCACCTGGAGTAGAATCCCCAGTTCTGGGCTCCTCAGAACAAGAGAGACATGGAGATCTTGGAACTTGTCCAGAAAAGGGTTATTAAAATGATGAAGGAACTGGAATATCTGTCCTGTGAGGAAAAGCTGAGGATGTTGGGCCTAGAGAAGAGAAGGCTCAGGCAACCTGATCAGTGTGTATATGAAGGGAGGGTATCAAGAGAATGGAACCAAACTCTTCTTAGTGGTGGTCAGTGATAAGCACAAATTAAAACACAGGAAGTTCCATCTGAACATGAAGAAAATCTTCTTCATGGTCACTGAGCACTGAAGCAGGTTGCCCAGAGAGGTCATGGAGTTTCCTTCCCTGATGATATTCAAAACTCACTCAAACATATTCCTTAAGGGGACACTGCTTGAACAGGAAGGTTAGTCTAGAAGACCTCCAGAGTTCCCTGCCAACATAGACCATTCTTTGATTCTATGAATTTATAAGTAAAAATATAGATAGGTTGTACTATTTAGTGCTCAGATTTCTCTCAGTATATCACTGCATATAATTCCTGTGGAAGGAGTGCAAATAACATAAAAAATAGGCATAATTGAGGGAAGTTGGAGAGTCCCAGTTTGATTCAGACTTTCATCACTGAGGAATGCTCATTGCAGATTACTTGGACCTCACTGACTGAGGACCACAAAAATCAGTGCTCATTATATAGGTTTGTCTTCATAATAATGTGTACTCGCCACTAATTTAAGACTTACATGTTAAAAACTAACATGTTCATATGCCTAGTGAAGATGATTAATAATGCTTAAGAAATAAACATTAGCAGAACTGTGATTAAAATCAGTAAAATCTTGTTTTAACCATTTGAAACTGACCCTATGTAGCATTTTTCTAATTAGTACTATTGCAGTGATATCTAATTACCCATTTTGTAGACATATATATGCGTATATTTGCATATATTCAGGAGTAATGAGACTGAATGCAATCATGAGCTAGCCGAAGCTGCATCAAAAATTTAATCCTCCCATGTTGTTTTATTGTATTGTATAGTATTATGTATGTGTACTCTTGTCAAATAAATTCATATCTGAATGTAGAAAGAAAATTCTATGACTTCATATGAGGCCACCTCCACTTGTTTCAAGACATGAATTTGAGGAGAAATAGTATAAAAAGTTAAGCTGGTTAATGGGTGAAGAGTCTGGTGCTTGAGAGAATGTCAAAGACTCTAGCTGTTTTAGATGAGTAAAATGAAGACTGATGGGAGTAAGTTTTGGCAGGAAAATAGAAAATATAAAAAATAGAAAATTTACTGCTATCAGATCAATGAATCTCTGTGGTAGAATTCCAGAGGGATAATTAAAGACAAGAAACCTTTACGAGTGTGATCATTATATAAAAGATTAAATTGCATTACTATCTCAAATAGCAGAGGACGAAATTCAATAACCTGTTATGCACCTCATAGTCATCTATTTCTATTAGTGATATGAGAGGATATAGCATTTGATATCTTTAATAAATCAATCACTAAATGTGAAATCAGAGTGAAAGCTAATGGGATTTTGACAGAAAAAATATTATATTTCAGTATGTAATAGTTATCTAAACAGTTTGCTGTTTTTTAAAAATATTTATGTCAGTTGTTCATACAATTTTTAGACACGGAACAAACTATACCTGCTCAAGAGGAGTCTTATAAATCTATATAAATAACTGAAAAGAGGATCAAGACAGACTCTTTTCAGTAGTATGCAGTGATATGACAGGAGACAATGGGTACAAGCTGAAACACAAGAGGCTACATTTTAACATCAGGAAAAATTTCTGCGCTCTGCAGGTGACAGCACTAGCATAGGTTACCGAAAGAGACTATAGAGTCTCCCTCTTTGGAGATCTTCAAAAGTCACCTGGACATGGTGTTGAGCAACCTGCTCTTCGTGGCCCTGCTTGAACAGGAAGGTTGGAAGAGATAAATCCAGTGTTGGGTTCATTCCAATATTTGCCTTAAAGTAAGTTATTTATTAAAATGGAACATTTTTATACTTTCTAATATCTTCTTTCAGCAAGTTTTCTTTGTTTGCTGTGGGTCTTATTAGCCTTCAGGCCTACACACCATGTTAGACTGTACACTTCAAATGCAGTGTAACAGCATGAGTAATATCTGATCACAGATTCTTTTTTTCTTCTTAATAAATAATATTTCCTCCTATGTCCAAAACCTCTGAGTCTACTAGGTCTCAGCAAAGTTTTCAGATTTGGGAATCATTTTAGGAAAGAGTTTTTATATTTCCTCTCAATAATGCTTCTGTAATAAGTTGATATTACTTCTAAAAGAAAGTACAAACAAGCAAGAGTTTGGGGAAATATATAGCGTTCATTTAAAAAAATTATCTAGCTGTTTAGGACTGCATTCATTCACTCCACCTAACTGTCTGGCTTAGAAAGCTCATCAAACTGTATTCTACTTTGAGTCAGTGGAGAACCTCTATCTTCTTCAGAGAACACTGGAGTATACATGAGGTATATATTGTCATTAAGAAAAAATCTGTGTTTTTTGACAATAGATAAATCCTACAACTGTATTCTTATTTTACTTGCATTATTGGATATCTATGTGATGTTAATTAGAGTATTCTTTAATCCCCCTCTCTCAAGGGGCATAAAAATCAAGAATAGAAGTCATAATGCACTTAGACTGTGTAAGCTATTGTACTGCATATAGCCAAGGAAATAACTATATCTAAATTGATTAATTTCTATTGTGTTCATTTTCTTTCTGATTTAAGTATAAAGAAATTCAACCATTTTAAATCCATTTCTGAAATTTCATCTACTTTGAAACATTAACAGAATGGAATATACTCTGTAACCACATATCAAAGATGGACTCTCTACAACAGCTTAGTACATAATTATTGTTTATTTACTTTATATACAATATATCTATATTATTGTAAATAAATAAATTATAAATATTTAATTTGTTTATTCATTTACAATGTAAATATTATGAATATTATATATTTACTTTCAATGATATATATATAAAGTAGATAAACAATAATTATATGAATAAAGTGTATGACTATATAATATATATATATATATATAGAATAATAATTATTGTAATATGACTTGGAGTTTCCTGGAAAACTGGAGAAAAGTATCTATTCACAATTTAGCAATTATCCTCCTACACAGAGAGTGGTATAGTGTCTGGCTGACTTAATACAATAGAGTCAAATGCAAGCCAACTTTTATTTCCAGCAGATAAGATCTTGTTCCATACAAAGCAATGCTTTTTCAATTTTTTAATTTAAAAATCTGACAGCTAAAAGAAACTAGAAGGGAAGCTGACGCAGTGTCAGCATGTAATCTGGAAAAATAGCAGAAGTAGCAAAGTTAGTAAGTACTAAAATGAACACTGAAAATAGTAAACTAATGCAACCAACTTTTACTATGTTTATTTCTGAGCTTACAGAAATAATTTGATGAAGTTTTATGGAGATATAAGGAGTGAAAAAAGAAAGTACATCATAAAATATAGAAAAAAATAATAATGAATATAAAGAGAAGAGAGCCTTAAGTTGAAGATTTTGAAGCCTTAAAAGAAAAAGAATTTCTAAGTTTTATGTCCATAGTAAAACTAACAGTACCTTGAAAGTACAAGCTATAGTAGAGTCTCTGATAAAATAATCAATCCTAAGCACTAAGAAATTACTGGTTGTATTAATATAATTTATTTTTTTATTAATAAAAACACCTTCAGGAATAAATGATCATATTTATATACAATTACTGTATTTTCGTTACACAAAAGTATAAGTATAATGTTGCATTGTCAAGAACTACTGAGTTCTTGGTCGTGTATAAGCATAAAAATATTTCCGTTTAACACTTGATAAACCTAAGTTTAGTTAGGTTTTTCATTCCATACTATATTGAATTTCTTGCAGTGTCATAATCTACATTTTTTTAAAGGACAAATAGAAATGTGTCTTGGCTGCCTTTGGTGAATCCGTTTTTGTGAATTGCGCAGGCTTCTCAAGGATGTATTTCATCAGAAATTAAAAGCTATTGTTTGAAGAAACATTCCTCCTCCTGTAACCACAGGGACAAGTTTCCGAAGTGTTTCTAATAGTCTGAATGGAAGTAGTATGGCTAAATAAAGCAAAGATGAATCACAGCAGTCAACAGTTCATCAGTTAGAAGAAGCAGTTCTAGATAAACTGCATCCTGCATTTAAGAATCTGTGCTTGAGGGAAGAATGCATTAAACATAGAAGTAATTCAGAGTTTAAATACAACAGTATTAATAAAAATGTTACATAAGCATTTCAGTCTTCATTGAAGATACTAACTAGGGTAGGAGTAAATAAGCTAGAACTTCAGCTATCTAAGAGATCAGTATGTAAGAGGATACAGTGAACAACAACAAAAAGAGATTTGTCACTCAAGAGGTTGAATAACAAAATACTTCTACAAAAAGTAGAAGAACAATAGGATGCCTGTTTGTAAAGAACTTTGAAGTCATCAATAATTTATGGATAATCATTACAATCACTGTTGGGTACCTCTGCGTTCCCAAGTGTTGAGGGCAACTGGCAATTCACAGGGCAAAAATATTACTCTAGGGATGCCCTACCTGGAAATCTTAAAGTAAATGAATATGGTATCTCATAGGATTGCTGTCTATATTTGGAAAGGAGAAGCGCTGAATGGAATTGTATGACTAGAGTGAACTTGTCAGGCGGTTTCCTACAAAGCTGGGATCTCTTCAGAAGTAATTTTGAATCACTCACACACCCAGTTTTAAAGAGGTGATTTTCTCCCACAGCACATATACAAAGTTTTCACGTAGAGGGATAGCATGCATAAGTTATATGCTCAAAACAATTTAATGAAACAGACTAACTAACTAACAAAACAAACAAACAAATAAAACACACACAAAAAGCATAGTCAATACCATGTACATCACATGTTAGCATTTGGATCAGTTTAGACTCCTTGCTTTGTGACATTCGCCTTTGTGATGCACTGCACTCTGCTAGATATAGTGAAAAATTAATGTTTTATTTTCCAGTCTGTAACATCATTGCTTGCAATAGATTTCACCAAGGTTATACCACAATTCTGAAGTATCTGATGCTGATACATCAGCAGATTATACAACTTTCTTTGGAAAAGCCAGTGAACACTATGCTGGAACTCCACAATTGATATTTGCAGTTGTCTCAGGATCATACATTATTGTCATTTTTTTTCTTAATGTTATGTTCACTCCTGTGATTTTTATCTTATTAAATATAATTAACAAGCAATAACATTCCTGGTTAGGTATGAATGACTTACAAATATTTTTGGAGAGCAGAACATAGCATGAAAGTTTCCTGTAGTTGAGATGCCTTCCAAATACCCAGTGTAAAAGTAATGCAGGCATTCTGTAAACATGATTTAATTGAACGGGTATGTATAATAACCACTGTTCATTGTTATAGTAGTTCTCCAAGTTCAGTGTCTATTGCACATGCTATACTTCTACTGATTCTTCTAATTACAGAATGAAGTTATAAAAAAAAACCCAGAACTATGTACACTGATATCCTCTCATCCTTATTTAATATTTTTGGTTTTCCACTCTGCGATGTTTTGCCTCTGTTATTGTTTCAGCTTCATGTGAGGGCATGGTTCTGACTTCGTTCAGTCTTTCCAGTAGGGTATACTGTCTGGAACTATAGTGCTGATGGCAGCCTTGGGAGCCTGGACTTCAGAGTCTCTTCAGTATTTTTGCCATTTGTAAGCTGCAGGAGTTTCATGTGGTTAAGAAGCGTACTACAGAAAAGGAGGTTATAAAGGAAAGGGCTAATTACACTAGTAGTTCATATGGAAACTGATGTGTGTGGGGATATAAGAAATGCTTTTACAAAGTCATTACAAAACAGTGAGGGAACTGTAAAGATCAAACAACTATTTTCTGCTAGTGGCAGTCCCAGGTGCATAGAGGGGGAAGCCCTACAGGCTATTTGCAAAGCACTAAGGCTGATATTTTCATAGGGGAAAGGAACATCGTTTAGAGAGCTTTTACACTCAAACATGTGCTGTAGAGTCTGTGAAAGTCATTACAGAGAGAGAAAGAAAAGAAAGTTAAATTATTTGAAAATAACCTTTTGGCAGAATTCACTGAATATTCTAGCTGCTCTATACTTCCTGGGTGAAATTCTGGCCTTATTGTCATAGTGACAGAAGAGACCATTGATTACAGGAAAGCTGAGATTTTCTCCCTGAACTGAGCAATCAAAAATCTATGAAAACTCCAAAATTATCTCCTAAGATAAACATTACTCTTTTATTCTGAACTTTATTATTTATTTCTCCATGTAATTATTTTCCTTAACATTACTGAAGACCTCATCTGTTTATGTTGCCCATTAATCATGCTACAATTACATGGAAATCTCACAGTTCCCAGAGAAATGTTTTGAATTCTTATAAAGTTTAAGGAGGAAAATGAAGAAAAGATCTTAACCAAAATCATAATAGGAATCTTCATTATTCTCTGCTCTTCTCAATTTTAGATTTTTTTTTCCAAAATAGTTGTCTATATTTAAAATAATGTTAAAAAATAAACTGCATTAAAATTCTAAGAAATTCAATTATCTTAAATTGCAACATTAAGTGTAGAATTTATCTGTAAGAAATTACCTATGTTTTTTGCTCCGGATATTTCTTCCTCCATCACTAGTTGTTTATACTACAACTTTAATGTTATCAATTATTTCCTACTGTATTAGAATGACTATTTTTATTTCTTACTTGGCACATAATTCTTTAAGACATTGTTGCAACAGATGCTGAATACCTCCTGGGGACAATCAATTAATTCTCTGTTGAAGGGATTAGGGAGTTAACATCCTGTGAACTTCCTATGAACTTTATTCCTGATAAAGATAAGCAACATGCCGAAGACACTCAGCACAAGGGTGGATTAAGCCACAGTTTATGTGCTTTGAAATCCTTGCCTCATGTTTTTGATGCTGCAACTTGTACTTACCCGATAACAAACTCCAAAGGGAATCTTCTATCAGCTCTGACATTGGCTTTAGATAGTAAGTTTTTTGTTCCTATTAAGTTCAAAAAGCACAGACCTGAAGGCTACAGTGTTGCATTAAAACAAAGAACAGGACGTGTCTTCTCAGCTTCTACCTGTCAAACACAGTTTTGAAATATTTATGAGCTTCATTGTTTTGTCAATTATAATGCATTCCTGTTAACATTTGAACATTATTTAGGGCACATTTCAGAAGTTCAACTGTTAAATGTTTATGACTAACAGTCATTAATGAAAAAGCATGTCACTTATACATGTATTTTTTAATTGTTAATAGAGAGTTCTGATAGACCTTATTTTTATTTCTCTGAACTTCTGGTAATTTCTATAATTCTATGTTAATATCCTGAGGTTCTTATGTCTTTGTGTTGTTCTTTTTTTTCTTTTCTTTTTCTTTTTTTTTTTTTTTTTTAATATATATAAAACATGAATGATTAAATACTTCTCTTTTCAACTCTCCTGTACAAAAATGTTCTAATTTATGGAGAGAGTCTACTAAACTAAGCGCAAAAGAGTGTGGAGGTATTTAGTAAAGTTCAGATGCTCTTATGAGTATGTTCAGACAATAATTCAATACTCTCAAATAAACAAAGTTCACTGGATTTACGAGGTAGAACTGATTGCAGCAAAAGATACTCCAGCCTCAAAGTAATCAACATCAGTATCTAGACAGATGCTCTATTTGAGAATATCCTAACTTCAAACTGTGTATTTAAAATACAAGAGAATGACCCCTGGATTATTTATTATGTGAGGATTTAACAAGAGATCAGAACACATCTCCAAGCCATTTAGAACCTCATGCTACTAAAAAAGGCTTAGGCTAATACTTATTGAGACATGATGTATCTCTACAGCCTGGTAACTTGTTACCTAGCTCTGATTAATCAAAATAGAACCATGTATCTGAAGATCAACTTCTTCAGATGCCTCTGCAAAACAGGGCCAGTGTAGATCAAGTTGCCCAGACTGTCATCCAATCAAGTTTCAAACATCTCCAGAGGGAAAATGTTTTTCTTTTCAACTCCTACAAATTTCTTAAGGTTCTTGAGTACCAGATTATGCAGCAGTTGGGTTTGCACTCATGATGAATTTCTCATATTCAAAAGAATGATTGATACTGTCTTTCAAACTTGAGTTTATTAATTACACTTCATGAAGAACAAAAAAAAAAATCCAAGAATGCTTCTGTTACAAATGGTAAACAAAGGAACACATTATTAGAATAGAAATTAAAGACTGTTATTGAGACATCTGAGCTAACATCTAGTTTCATTGTTTTCACGCTTTGTCTCAGGACCAGCATCATCTGGAAATTTATTAGACAAAAGGCTTTATTTTTCTATATTTAAAGATGCCTTGAAAGAGTAATAGATGTTCTTAATGACCTTCCCTTAATCAAGAGGAAAAGATCTAGCTTTTACATTTAATCATAAAATCTTCAAATTAGTTTGCTGTTTCTTAGGTAATTCATAGGTAACTTAGGTAACTTCATATTAGTAAGCAATTTTCTTCTCTGCTTTCAAAATAAGTGCCTTAATAGGTACATTCCCTACTTTGTACTCAGTCTGTTTCAAGTAAAAAGATTTAATCTCCTACAAAATAAATTATCAAATGCTCTACTTTTCTCTAAATACTTTCTGACTTCTCAAACTCAAATTGCTAAATAGATAACGAGTTACTTTAAGGTAATCAATATATTTATGTCTGGATAGCAGGTACTACACAGCAGTTAGGATAGATCTGACTGGACTATCAGCTGGAGGCAAGGTACACTAAAGCTTTGAATGCATGAATTTTTTAAGCACCTGAGACTTCTTGTTTAACTTCATTCAGGTACTACCTTCAATCTATATATGAAGTTGGTTGCACTTTTCCTTAGTATGGATGATGAAGGCGGAGGAATAAACTCTTGTCAAAACTATAAATATTATCTGTTGACTGTATCTGGAAGAAAGTTCAATCTAACAGCACCTATTCACCTATTGTTTACCTAAGTATTGGTAATGGTTTTATGTCCAAATTACATGGAAAAGGCCTGATTTATACCTAAGATGGAACATCTCTCTCTCTGAGAAACTTACCCTGCTGCTGCATATATTCTACTTCCTTCCCCCCTCCCTCCCTCCTTAAACATATTGAAACTTCACTGCTTCACTGAAACACAGAGTTAATTCTGTGACTTTACAATTTGGATGCCAAGACACTGCAACACTCCACTCCTTGTGACATACATCAGCTTTTGAAGTGAGACTGTCAGTTCCTTTTATTCCTCTGCTGGACTCATTCTTGAGAGTGGTTGGTCTTTTTTTTCTTCTTTATCATAACTTTTCTATTCTTAACCCATTCTGCATTTGATTTTCTTTAGATAGTTGATGTATTTATGTTTATTTTATGACCATTCAGTGGTTGATTTCCTTTTTGGTAATTGTTTTTGACTAATTTAAAAGTCAGATAGCAGTTTCAGTGTATTTGCATATTTTATTGTAAATGTTTAGCAGGGTTTAAATTTTCACATTTTCCTGTTTCTAGGTGTACATCTACATGCTGTTCTACTCTATCTTCATCACTTTTCTCATATTGCTCTTGCAACAAGAAGATTACATTGTCATATCCAAACTCTTCTGTTTTTCTTCTGAACTCTGAGTAAATCAGTTAAGGTTGAATTCAGAGTTAGATTTTCTATCCTAGAATCCAAAATGAAATTGAAAACTTCCTTTTCAAAACCAACTAAAAAAATATATATTTTATCTGAATACATTTCACATATTAAAAGAATTACTACAATCCTGTTTTTGCAAAGCATATCTCTTCTCTTCCTATTATAATTCATTCGTACTCTAGCCATCATTGTATACATGCTCAATCTGTAAGCAATAATTAAATACATAAAGCATGTTTTCCCATACCTTTCAAACATACATCAATTTGAAAATAAATTCCAGATCTTATTTTGAATGCTGAGGCCATTTTGGACAATTTATTTTGTTTCGAGATGTTTTGGGCCTTGGAGAATTGCATTCAGTTATTTTTACACTGACATATCCGCCTACTGTATGCCTGAACAAGCAAGCATTCATAAAAATCAATTTAAATTCATCATGATATATATTGGTAATAAACAACACTAAAAAAAAAAAAAAAAAAAAAAAAAGGGGGGGGGGAGAGAAAATCTCCCATTGCATAGATAAAAAGTTTACTTTTATTCTGAAATTAAAGTATGTGTTTACTGAAATATTCTGCCTATTTTTTGTTTCATCTCCTTCTCTGCCTTTCTCTGTACTATTTTGTGTGAATGTCCCCAGTAGAATATATTCTTCCATGGTAACTTATGGGAACTGAGATCTGAAATTGATTTACATCTAAAATAGTTCAGAGTCACAGAATCACAGAATCACAGAATCACAGAATCATAGGGGTTGGAAGGGACCTCCAGAGATCATCGAGTCCAACCCCCCTGCCAAAGCGGGTTCCCTGCACCAGGTCGCAGAGGTGGGCATCCAGGCAGGTCTTGAATATCTCCAGAGAAGGAAACTCCACAGCCTCCCTGGGCAGCCTGTTCCAGTGCTCCGTCACCCTCACCATAAAGAAGTTCTTGCGCACATTGGTGTGGAACTTCCTATGCTCCAGTTTCTGGCTGTTTCCCCTTGTCCTGTCTCCACACACTGTGAAAAGAGTCTGGCCTCACTGCTTTGCCCCCCCACACCTTAGATATTTATAGACCTGGATCAGGTCCCCTCTCAGTCTTCTTTTCTCAAGGCTAAACAGACCCAGGTCTCTCAGCCTTTCTTCATAGGGGAGATGCTCTAGGCCCTCCACCATCTTTGTGGCCCTCCGCTAGACTCCTTCCAAGAGATCCCTGTCTTTTTTGTACTGGGGAGCCCAGAACTGGACACAGTACTCCAGATGAGGCCTTACCAGGGCAGAGTAGAGGGGGAGGATCACCTCCCTCGACCTGCTGGCCACGCTCTTTTTAATGCAGCCCAGAATGCCATTGGCCTTTTTGGTCACAGGGGCACACTGCTGGCTCATGGCCAACCTCTCCTCTCCAGCAGGTCATCCCTCAACCTGTACTGGTGCATGCAATTATTCCTCCCTAGGTGCAAGACTCTACACTTGCTTTTGTTAAACCTTATCTGGTTTCTTACCGCCCAGCTCTCCAGCCTGTCCAGGTCTCACTGAATGGCATCACAGCCTTCGGGTGTGTCAGCCAATCCTCCCAACTTCGTATCATCAGCAAACTTGCTGAGGGTGGCCACTATCCCCTCATCAATGTCATTGATGAAGATGTTGAACAAGACCGGACCCAGCACTGACCCCTGAGGAACACCGCTAGTTGCAGGTCTCCAACCGGACTCTGCACCGCCAACGATGACCATCTGTGCTCTGCCAGTCAGCCAGTTCTCAACCTACCTCACTGTCCACTCATCTATTCCACACTTCCTCAGCTTTGTTATGAGGATGTTTTGGGAGATAGTATCAAATGCCTTGCTGAAATCAAGGTAGACTACATCCACTGCTCTCCCCACATCCATCCAGCCAGTGACAACATCATAGAAGGCTACCAGGTTGTTCAAGCATGACCTCCCCCTGTTGAACCCATGCTGGCTACTCCTGATAACCTCAGGAGTTAGATAGATAGTGTCTATTAACTGAATGTTGATGTTCTACAGAATCGGGAAGAGGTATTTTTATTTATTTCCCTTTCTTCTTCTTTCTACAAAAGCATTCTCAACGAAGATAAAATCAGGCCTCTAAACTATTTTTTTTTTTTTAATGGAAATCTTTTTAATGGAAAACGAATGTAAGTGATGTGTCTTCATTTATCTCTTATTTTTTCAAGTTTTGTTTATAATTTATTAATATATGTGTGCAAGAGAGTACAGAGTAGAACAGTAGAGAGTCAGGACAGTCATGAATTTTTATTGTTGGTGTTCAACATTCCGATTCTCCTATGTGCCTTGATTTCAATAATGATGATATTTCCTTTATCAATATCTGGGTTGTAATTAGCATTCTCGCCATCAATTAATCACCAGAAAAAGAGCAGATTTGTAACATTTAATCTTTCCACAGAATGGTTTGTTATATCTTGAAATGCTTTCACTTACAAAACCCAATTTTGTCTCTAAGAGTTGTATGCGCTTACTGGAAGAATAATTATTCTGGACTTTCTGTATACAGCTGAGAGAATTTCCCCAGAAAGCAGTGTAGATCCCCTGACAACAGTAGAGGTTGAGGACTACTCTGTTTTGCTTTTATGTGACTGTGAGAATCCTTCTTTGTTTTTCTGGCTCAAAGCTTGCTTCCTGAGGTGTTTCTTGTGATAAGACCCTAACTGATTTTTTGAGAAGGCAAGTGATGGGTGCTACTGTGTGAAAATCAGCATCTCTTTGTGGACACCTTCCTCCAGAGCCGTTTGCCTCCGGAAGAGAGTGCTTAGGAGTGTTTACTGGTGGAAGATCTGGCCTGTGACTAAATAGCTCCAGCTTGGTGTGGGAAAACTGGGGAATGGTACCATCGTGTCCTGTGAAAAACAGGATGCAGATGGGCATCCCTGCTCCCTCTTATCTGCTGGCAATACCCGGAAGATGGGAACAAAGGAGTATCTGCTGAGATCCCAGAGCCAGGAGCTGCCACTCCAAGAAGAGCTGACTCAACCACTTTGGACTTATAAATACGTTTGTACTACCATCATCGTCGTCGTCGTCGTCAACAGAACAACAATGCCTGACGACCCACCGCTACTGAAGATCAATGACTGAGCTATGAACCTCGCTGGATCCATGGTGGTGACTATCTCCCTCTTGCTTCCTATAAAGACTCCTTGCTTCTATTTCCTATCTTTCCTATCGCCCGCCTTCCCTTCCCCATCACCTTAATTCGTAATAGCGTCTGTCCTCCTCTTTCCCATCTCCCTGACTAATATTTGTAATAAACTGGTCGGACCAACATTTGAACCGTTGTTTCTTAATCTCACGTCGGGTGTACATACATTAAAAGAACCTCATCTCCCTCCTATAAATTGGAGTGAGACAGTGACAGATGTTAAATCTGCCTTGCTTATATAGATACTTAATGAATCTTTAAACCTGAGCCTTTAAAACTTATCAGACACAGAGGAAATTTAGAGAATTCAGAGAGAAGATGAGAACTTCATATTAGGCCTCTATACTAGTCCCATTTATATGTTTCAGAAGTTCCACATGGCAAATTTATATGCACAGGAATTTGTTGTGCCTTTCACTTTGAGGTGGGATCAGTTTGTAACAAAATTTGACTGACTTCATTAAAATTTTAAAATATTGACAAATTCTTACTGTCTGTATTTCCTATTTTCATGCATCTGTTGGAAAATTGGACTTCTATTCTCTGATTTCAATGGAAAATTCCTGTGCTTACTGAATTCACTGTTGAATGGTTGTTGCAAATTGACATCTGCATTCAGCTGGCTGCAAACCAGTTCCAAATTAGATCTACCTTTAATTAAATTATTTTGAAAACTGTCACTTAAAATTTTATATTTTTTTTTGGTGTTTTAGACAGGAAAAACAATGAAAAACTATAGTGACTCACCAACGACAATGATCAAAAGGAAACGTACGTGGCCTCCATTAAAAAAAAAAAAGGCGAATCTGAGTAAGTATCAGCTTCAGATGTGACATGTAGTTAGAAATGTATTAAACATTTATTTTAAGACAACAAAAGATGAAGAGTCCTATGAAATATCAGGTGGAAAAAAAGTCATTAATTTCTGATTTGAATTTGCTTGACTACACAGTGAAGCTTCTAAATTTGAATATATTTTTTTCCTTCCAGGGTACCAGTATAAAAGCACAAGAAATTTCCTACTGTAATTATCTATTTATGTTTTTCCTTTTATTTTTGTATTGTTTTCATAATCCATTCTGATTCTCTGATGGAAGACACTTCCTTACAATTAGACATATTAATATTCTGGCATGTATTTAAAATGACTAAAATCTTTAATTGCATTAGCATCACATTGATAAGCTAAGAAATAAAAACTAGTGATTAAAGCAACTACATACAAAATCTACAAGAAGGCAACAGAATTATTACAAAATTTTAATGGAGATTAAAAAATAATATAAAGATGGATAGCTTAAGGGAACTCTGGTGCTACATATGCCAAAGCCTGGAATGAAAATATAAATCTCTGACCTTGTTCTCCTTCTAATGAACATAATCATCAGATTCTTTGTAACTTTTTCAGTTAATCTGTGAGTATACTTGTTCTATAAAAGCAGAAATATATGGTGATATATGTGGAAGTTCAAGTATCCAAAGCAATTTACCTGCAGCAGCAACAAACTCAGCACTGATTAATTTGCTGTACTTTCCATTGTAATATCAAATAGATTGTTCCAAAAATATATGCAGCTATAAAAATAAATTTTCTTTTTCTTTTTTCACAGCTACCTATTTAATCTTTACAGCATCTAATCATATCATAGGGTTCAGAATTCAATCAATCAAATTTTGTGATTGTTTAGTTAAACCATAAGCGTTTTATAGACAATAAATTACAAAATGTGTGCTAGTAGCAATTATCAACTTTAAGACCTCTAAAACTAATATTTATAATCATAGAATCATAGAATATATTGGTTGGAGGGGACCTCAAAGATTATCTAGTTCCACCCCCCTTGCTGTGGCAGGGTTGCCAGCCACTAAATCAGGCACTAGATCATGCTGCCCATGGCCCTACCCAACCTGGCCTTGAACATATCCAAGGATGGGACATCTACAACAAAGATTCAATTTAGATTTATATATCAAAACTGTCTTTCTGAATTGTTTCTTTGTCCTAAATGCTTTGAAACTCAACAGGCTTAGCAAACCAATGTTATGTGGACTTATGTGAGCTCTGTAAACAGTTATGTCTAAAGAGTTATTCCCTCATGAAATAATGTAGGTATCTGAAAGCAAAGATATCTTGAAAAAACAATCCAAAAGGGTTTAGATGATGCATCAAGTAAGATAAGCAGTAGAGACTTCTGGTGCCTGAGATATTTTTTCTTCAGTTGCCTCAGATGGCTGCATAGCACTGCTGATGTTTAACAGATTACCTAGACATATCTGTTACGAAAAAAAAACAAAAAAACAAAAAACAGGGAAGCTGAATTTCTTCTCAGCTGAACATGTCAAGCTTCCTGGAAAATAAATAAATAAATAGATAGATAGATAGATAGATAAATAAAATAAATAAATTTCCTCCCCACATTAAGAATAGCATCATTTCTGAAAAGAGTAAATACGTAAATAAACAAAAATCCAGTTAGAGATTTCTTTGGAACACTGTCTTGCATTATGAAGACATTTATCAGTTTTGATGACCGCCTTTGAGCAACAAACTTCTAAAAACTGGACATTTAGATTTTAGAAATGAACCATTTTTCAGTCTTAGACGGACAAAAAGCCAAGTAATGAAAAGATGTCATTCAACCTTCCTGTTCTCTCTCTTATTCTTCCTTGTCAGACAGTCTCCTATCCTGACTCCCTTGTTAGCATTACTTTCTTATTCTTAACACCAATTTTATGTGGTGTTAACAGTTATTAAGATTCTGCAGTATATGAAAGTCCACACAAACTATTTTGTGATTGGAAACATCTGTTATATCTCCTATGTGGCAACTCACACTGCTCCCCCATTTTCCAGATCTGCACAGAGAGGCGTAACAATTACAGGTAAATCTTGTATGATGGTGTTTTTTGTTACAAAGTATTTGTGGGGTGTAAAGAAAGAAAACAATTAGTACAGTGGTTGCAAATGTAATTTTAGCTCTCTCTCTTTTCTTTGCCATAAATATACAAATATTTCAGCTAGAAAATATGTATTGTCTTTCTACTTTGGAGAAAGTGAGAAATTATCTGATTACTTGATAAAAAGAGAAAAAAAGTGCTTATAATTAATTAAAATATCATAGTCATAACTGGAAAAGTTCAAGGACAGCATAGTGACAGTGAAATTTCTGCTAATTTATATTTAATCTTTCTTTTCAGGACTACATTAAAAAGTATCAAAAAGTGTTTCAGGAAGTTTTTTTTAGTTTTTTGTATGTTTATTTATGAGTTCGAAAGATGAAGTAGGCCTTATATATACCCCTTTTAAACAAACGGCGTTCATGTTTACCTTAGTGGGAGAATAAAGAGACTGTCAGTGCTGGTATTTGTGCCATGTTTTTCCACTATATAGATCCTAGCACTGTATTGATTGCTCCATGGAGAAGCAAAAGTACAAAATGAAAGACTTGTGCATAGTCACAAATGCATTCTAAAGGGGTTATAGGAATGAGAAAAGTTTTCTAATTATTTTTTTTTTAATATTACACATAAAAACTTCAGAAAATATTTTCAGTCAGTACTCCCAGTTATTAGTCGGATTCCTGTCAGTGTGACACTGTGATGAAACTGAAGAGTATTGCCACCCCTTGATATTTAGTTCATCATAATATAAATCTCTAAGAATATATATATATTTTTTTATGTTTTCATGTTAAATACAGAAATGTATATTCAATTTATATATATGTTTCTGTAGTGGCTTTTTTTTAACAAAATACATTTATTTTTATACTTCAGGAAGATACAACATATATTATGGAGTTACAATATCAGAAATAGGAGATCTCTTCATAACCTTTGTTGAAGGATACTGACAAGGAGACTGAAACATGTGGGATATCTAAGGGGCTAAAAACATTAACTGTGTGAAGTCTAAGAGTGTCATGTTTGGATTTTTGGATTTAGACACATAACAGGACTTCCTATCTTCCTATCAGTCTCATCACGCTGTTCAACCAGAAAATAAAAGAAAATTAAAAAAAAAAAAAAAAAA
>JACDJE010000746.1:0-19094 GCA_016647715.1 Pavo muticus | reverse complement strand
TGCCTCACTATGCCTTTTCCCTCTAAGACTGTATAGTGGTGACACATTATTATTATTTAATATTTTTAAGCTTTGGTAATGGGTTTAAAATAGGACAAAACGGAAGATTACTTCAGCATTTGTCATTCTATATTCATGGCAGTTCTTAATAAATTAATAGACAGAATACAGGAACTTACTTTTAGCCATAATAATTAGCCAATATAGAGTATGAACAATATTCAAAGGATCAGACTTCTTCACAGACATACTTCCGAGGGCATAAAACTGGTAAAACCAACACTAATGATTCTTCCAGGAAAGGCTTTCAGAATGAATAGCAAATCTATGAAAACTGAAATTTCCTAATGATCAAAGTAACGTGGAATTTCAAATGGAATTCTATACATAGTTTAAACAGAAAAAAAGGTAGAGGAAAGGTTTGTGTTTTTTGTTTCTCCAATAATAACAAAACAAATGTGAAATTTTAATAAAGATACGTCTTGCTTTGGAAATGTCAAAACATGTTTTTCAAATAAACAAGCACACTAATTAAGACTTGTGAGGCAATTTTTCATTTTAAATTGCAATCTTTGCTTTAAAAATGAACTCGAATTGACAAATATTTTGAAGATAATTACATTTCAGTGAGAGTCAACAAGCAAAATTTTTATTTCTTTTACCACAACACTAAATACTTCAACTTGACAGCACCATTTTTTTTCTTTTTTTGACTTCCATTTCATACACTGAACTGAAAATTCAATGTGTTGTCAGATTTCATCTTTTTTAGCTCTATATTTTCAGGCATATACTGTAATTCTTTAGAGTGAGTGTCTAGATCAGAGGAAAGTCACTGAAAGAAAATGGAAATTGCTTTTTAGCTGCAAAGTAACTGTATCTGATGATGAAAAGGGGTTAGATATTGTATGCCCATTAAAAAGCAGCAAATGGAGAGAAAGGAAAGCAGCAAAGATTTATTGCAAAGTCTACAGTCCACAGGAACATATTTAGTGCTGCATATATGTATTTGGTCTCTGCTTATTAAGAGGCTGCAAGACAAATCCTGTGTAATACCAAAAATCCACCTCTGCTGTTTCAGATATTCTAGAGATTCTCAAACATCATAAGGTACAGTGTTTATAAGCAATTAAATTGAGCAAATTGTCATAAGAAAAGATAAAAATATAAGTCAGGCTATTTAGCAGGCCATTTTTCTCCTCACAGCAAAGAAAATGATAAAATATCCATTGCACTACTAATATAATATCCCTTTTAATGAAGATTCAGGATCCTGGCAACTCATTGAAAGTTTCCCCAGTTATGTGTGAGGAAGACTGAAGCATCAGCTCTAAGAACACAAAACAGCATTAAGATGATGCGCACAACATCAGATAAAAGTAATCAACACTGACAAGGCTTTTGCATAAGTTTTAAATATATTGACTAATTTTTTGTTTGTTTGTTTGTTTGTTTTTAATAAATGTTAATTTGGAATATTAGAGAGTTAAAATATTTATTGGACTAACACTAATGTTGTGGTTCCATACAAACAGTATTTTTCTTTTCTGCTGTTAGACCAAGATTTTCATTGTAAAATAAGTACACTTTAAAAATCTGGCAGTTAGTGACTAGTTGTCATGTCATTTATTCAGCTTCACAGGCTGATAATCTCTCAACTATATGAGACATCTTTGCAATTGTACATGATAAATCAATTTTGAATCTTATGTGTTCACATCTTGAATTGTTCCTTAGAGAAGAGCAAAAGAATATTTACAGGGGAAAGGTAAACAAAATCAGAAGAGACATAAAACTGTGTGAGTTACATGTTTAGAATTATATGGAAAATGTTATTAATGCTTCTTGATATGTTACTAAAATTTTGGAAATAAAAATTCCCAAAAAGCATTCAAATAAAAGTTTTGGTTACAAAAGTCTGGTAAGTTTGAAATTAATTGTTAAAATTAGTTTTTGTCTTCCTCTCAGTCTAATAACTCTGTATGTTTGTGTAGCTTACAGAGTAGTTTGCTTAAGTCAGAGGCATTGATCAGATCCCATTGATCTGACAGAACAGGGAAAGAACTCCAAAGAAAAATCAGTGAGTGTAAGGAAAAGAACAAATGAGACTGGCTCAGAAATAAACATAAGAAATACTAAACATAAAATGGCAAAGAAAGATTTAAAGTTAAATAGTATGGGAGCATTCAGTAATGTCTTATGAACAATAACTTGGATTTTAAAAATTTATAGCACTGTACAGGAAAAGTGATGCAAAGATGGCAAAATCTGGTGATAAAGACTTTTAAGTGGTACTAGCACAGCACCTGAGTTATATGTATCTTATTGAATCCACTGTCCTGGAATTTGATTCTCTCTCTCTTTTTTTTTTTTCCCTCTCTGCTGCCCAAAGCAGAACCTATGAGTGACACTGTCTGTGTCACTGAGAGATTTAATAAAGAGAAAAACTACACAACAGCAGCTGGAAGAGAGGAGTAAGAAAATGTGAGACACAGCCCTGCAGACGCCAGGGTCAGTGAAGAAAGATGGGCAAAAAGTGTTCCATGCACAGAACAGAAGATCCCTGCAGCCCAGGAGAGGCCCATGGAGGGCAGCTGGGGAAGGATAATTTCTATGGAAGGGACCTCATGCTGGAGCAGGCAAGGAAGAGTGAGGATGAAGGACTGGCAGCAACAAAGTGCTATGAACTGGTTGGAAACCCCTGTGCTGCCTGAGGACAAGAGATAGAAGAGGGTATGGGGAAAAGTAATTTTTAATTTTCCTTTTGTTTCTCACCACTTTTTTGTTATTAGTAGGCAATGAATTGCATGAGCTTCTCTATACTGAATATGTTTCTCTTGTGTCAGTATTTGGTGAGTGAACTCCCTGTCAGTACATAAACCCTTGAGCCTATTTTCATTACACTGTCTCCCCTTATTCCTTTAAGATGCTGAGTGAGATAGCGGTGTGGTAGAGTCTAGATAACCATCCATGTGGAACCACCACAGAGCCTAAATCAGAGAAGAACTGAAATGAGATAGGAAGAGTCACAATCTGGCACATGTATGGAAATTTCAATTTTCCTCTAAATGTAACGAATGTAATACTCTCCATAATCAAGCTATTTGGTAGTACAGAGAACTTTGGTACTGGATGCTATAGTTTATAACAAGGAACAAAGGCATGGCTGTCCCATATTTTTCCAGTTCTGTGATCTGCCTTATTCTGTGTCCATTTTTAACTGGGCAGGGATAAGACTTCTGTATTCTGCCAAAAGACAGTTACATACTTTGCATTCTGCATTCTCAATCTTCAAATAGTCGACACTGAAGAAAATAGATGAGTCTTTTCACAGTTATTCTTGTGTGCAGGTGTGTGGGTTAATTCATAATCAGATACTAGACTGGAAAAGGAATGGATATGTTTCAGGAAAAAGATATGTTCGAACATAAAAACAATTACATGTTATGACTTATTATAGAATTATAGTGTCAAAAGTACCTCTTGACACTTTTCCTCTATAATGAGGATCAATAATGGTGACAGGGAATCACACTGCAGAAAAGCAATTTTCATGAAAATCTATTATTTTCAACATGATCTCATCAATCAAAGCACTGCATTTTCTGACTGTGTGTATTCCTTCCTTACTCCAGGAAAAATAAAAATTGCTTTGTTACAACTGCTACAAAATCTATTCATCTCCATTAAATAAGCTGAGTTAACTATTTGCTTAAACATGGTACCTGTGAAGAAAATTCTAAGTTCATTTTAGTATGGAAAATTAAAATAATAATAATAATAAATAAAAATAAAAAAAAAAACTAGAACAAAAAACAAAACAATTCTTGCTAATAATAAGTTGCTCAAAAGTAGATAATTTAAGATCTGGGGGAGAATATTTCTCTGTTTTGTTTCACTTACCGAATCACGCTGCTATAAACTATTTAGCAATTCAGATATGAGTTTTTACTGATTTAGTTAATAATACGAAAGAAAGCTTAAAATAAATAACACCGACTACAAGAAGACAATGATTTTATTTGTTAAATAACAGAAAAATCACAAATATACATATTCACAACAGATTCCCCAAACCAACTATGTAATTTCCCTAAACTAGTGTCAATTTTTCATCAACATTACTGAATCAACAGCCTTCCATAGCTTCCAGGTCCAAACTCAATCATATCTGTATCATACAGGAAGCCAGCCAGCTCCTGGCCTATACTTTTAGGTCCACAGAGAAAAGGAAAAGGAAAAGGAAAAAAAAAAAAAGAAAAAAAGATATGAAAAGAGAGAAGTCACATCCAACAACAACAACAAAAAAACCTCTCTACCAAGACTGTATGGAAACAACAGTGTGTCTCGGCAGGTATCTGAGACAAATTGTGATCTATCCTTTGAGACACTCATGCCCTTGAGTTATCTGTAGCCAAAATATACTAAAAATAATTAGCTCTCCAGTAGAGATAGTATGATACTGCAAAGGTGAAATCTATACTGCTGAATTTCTCTCTACCTTGGCAAAAATACATGTCAGCAGTGTCACCTGATAAACTTGATCATCTGTAGTAAAATTTTACTCTGAATTTATGTGTCTGTACATGCCTACATGAGACTTCCATAACCACAGGCAGAGGAGATCAGAATAATATATTTAATAGAGAATAGTCAGCTACACAGATGATCAAACGGAAGTGTTTCTTTTAGACTAAGATCAACAGCTCTATATATTCCATTATAGAATTGAGAGTCTAGATGTACACACACTATGGCAGATACATAAATCTAATTCAGATCTATCTATGTGACAGTCATCTACCTGAATTTGGAACTATGTCCCTCTTGTTTTCAGAAAACATTCTGAAAATAGTTTGATCTTGTTACTTTCACTTCTTGCCATTAGTCAGTGACTGACAACCTTCCTATTAATATGTTCTATGTGAAAACTACCAAAATTAACAAATAATTAAGCATCTGACAGAACTCCAAAATTTCGGTACAGAGAATTAAACATTTTTGAAACCATGTAAAGCAATCTTGCCTAAGACTTCTATACATTTTCTAAAAGTCTTGTGTGTCTGAGGTAAGTTTTGCAAATACTGGACAAGGAACCCAAGCAGATCAGTACTTAAGATTGAGGGCCCAAGACTTTTCAAGCCTTAAAAGAAAAGAGAAAATAATATCAGAAGTTGATGGAGAGGTCTAGAATGGTATTGGCATTTGCTGCAAAGATGGAAGCAACTGTTCCACAGGCATCTGTTCTTCAAGTATGTCACTTTGGAAACATGCCTAGTTTTCATTTTACTGAACTTATAGGCAAGACAGAATAATTAACTACATGACTNTAATTTATTACCTTAAGTATTCTCTCTAGAGGTCCTCAGAATTTTATTTTTTTTTTTTAATCAGAATACTTTCTGTTTTCTATATTTCAGTCCTTAGTACACTCGATTTGTCACATAAAGTTTTCAGCTGAACCTTTTCAGATCAACACATTTTTATTCTCTAAAATTGGCTTGTATTCAAACAAAAAAAGAAAGTTCTGCTCTGGGCCCCTTTGTAAAAGTGAGATCAACAGAGTCTGGATAACGACTGTTCTTAAAAGTATAAGATAAAAAGCACAGATACCAGTAACTGTTTACCTTTAATAGTAAATATTTGTTAAATACATACATATGCATAAACATATACTCTGTAGAAAATAAGCTTTGTTTTTACCACTTCACAACGAGCAGATTAGCAAGCAGTCATTGTGTTAAAGGTGTTAACTGTTTAAGTGGGTATTAAGACTTTCAGAATTACTTCACATGTAATAATAATCACCATTAAATACTTTAAGAATATTCCTGGAGATTAGAGTTCACTCTTGCATTTTAGGGCATTGACTACTGAACTCCAGTGTTTTCTATAATTCAAAGGAAATAACATATATCCTGAATCAGATGGAACACTGCTTGAAAAATACCTCTCCTGACTTTTATTGTAGATGAGAAGTTTATGTCTGCATGTTATAATCACTGCATTACATGGTCTAAAGAACACCCCCTTCTTTTCTCTCTGTCTTGCTGCTGGCAAGAAATAATGCAGTCATTTGCCATTAGCCTGAATGAAGACATGAGGATATTGTAAGTGGCTAATCAGCATCCAACATCAATCAGAATGAAAAATGTTGGCATAGATAAATGCTGACCAGACAATACCCAGATTTAGAAACATGAATTAGCATTTATGTTGAGCCAATTATATAACTTTATATTATTATTATTTTATTTAATAAAGGTGGTTCACAGACAACCGATTTTCCAAACAGAGGAACTTCAGTATCCTAAGACAGATGAAATTAACTTGTTTATAGAGGTGCAATGTCTTGTTTCCAAAGGATGCCNGGGTTAAAGGATTAGATATCTTGTGGATTAGATAGTTTGTGTTTGTTTGCCCAAGCCAAATTTTCGGTTCGGAAAGGAAAAAACTGTACGAACTCAAATATTAACACCTATTTTCTAGACAGCAAATTGCATAAATATCATTCAGTAACATTTCAGAACACAACTAGTATGATAATGATATCTTGTCTGGTTTAGTCTACTCAAGCTACCAGAGTTTTTAAAACTATGTCTGTGATCAAATCATAGAAGCAATGATCTACTATGCTTTCAGTGTACGTAATAAAAAACAAAAACAAAAACACTGGGTTATTCATGGTATAACTAGGTTTGCAGACAAATCACAATTCCTTTCACATTCAAACAAAGTTGCAGCAGAAGTGGGTTCTGTGACAAGAAAAATGAGTTAACAGCAACAACAGTGTCTGGTGACACATGCTAATATACACCTTGCTTTATCTTTCTCTCTTTGTTTTTGTTTTTGTTTTTTTTTCCAAAAAAACAATGGACAAAATGTATGTGAGGACCTAGAAAAAGAAGAGCAAACATCAATCAGACTGGCATTTCATTCTGTTAGGCCTCCTCGAAGAGACTTCAACAATATTGTGGTAGGACATGTTCTTAGTGAAATCATAGTTGCATTCAAATATAACAAACACACATGCTTTGGCTTCACTGCTATCTTGCACAATAATTTTCTTTACAACTTCATCAACTTCTGAAATCAAAAGAACTACAGACTATCCTGATTTTTTTTCCAGTGCATAGAAGAAAACCTACGTACATATATACATTTCTTGCTGACAATTAAATCATATTATACCTGGTAGGAGGTAAAAAATAATATTGTATTCAATTTTAACTATTTCAAGAAAATAATAGAAAGAGAACCAAGAGCACTGAATGTTCAACAGCCACCATGTCATGTATCCTTGGGAATAGACATTTTGTTGCTTCACTATTAATCTAAGTATTTGGAGCCCAGTCAAGCAGTGTAATACCCTTAATTTCAAAGGCACGATCATCCTCCAACAAAAGTTAATTTAAAACGAATCGACTTCAAAAATATTTTGTCTTTAATTGAAAGAAACTGTACTGAGATTTTGTCCTGCTTCTCCTAGTCTTTCAAAAATTTACCATTCAAGATTTACATAGTACATAGTCTTATTTTCCTTTCTGCTTGTATCATTTGCAAAGCTAAGAAATTGATTTTAAAAAATCTATCACTGGTCTGCATATGTATATAATTAATGGGTATAAAATGACAGTTGGTATGTTGTACAGTACACCAAATCCTCAAACATTCCCTTGTCCTGGCACTGAAAGGTATAAAGTTGTTTATATCAGCAAAAGGACTGTTTTAGTTAAAGACATAATAAATCATCTGCTTAATAAAAGATATTATAGACTTTGGATATTAGAATCTAATGAGCAGTAAGAAAACTCCAAGTTGTTGAAAACGCTCACAGAACAGCTATTACAAAACCTGAATTAAACTACTGATATACTGTAAATATTTACAGTAACAAAAAGTAGTACAGTAATACGAATTAGTAGTGTTCAGCCAGCTTAGATGGGTGCCACTGGAATTTGCATTTGCTGATTTTTCCAAATTATCTTCTCATCAGGACCGGAATTATCATGTGTATACCATGAAACAGCCTATATTATTCCCCACACATTTTTTTAGTTTATGTCTACATGCTATTTAAATCGATCAATCTCATCTAAGTTTAGCTATCTAAAAGGTAGCCTTCTAAGCAGTTTAGGGTCTGCTTCCATGAACAACATAAACACTATCAGAAATTCATTCATCCTATTCTAAAGGATAATTATCTATTTCTTTTATCTTCATAGAATATTTTATTATTTCAAGATTAAAACATTTCTTTCCCTTAGTAGTGACTTGAATTTAAAATGTAATAGTATAGATGCTACCATTAAACTTTAGGCATATACAAAGCAGCCAGGATCTTGTCTTCTTTATCATCGAGAGTGAGAGGTAATCACTTTCATGTTTGATCCATCTCTTCCCAGGTAAGAAATGCTTATTTCTTTGCTTTGGCTATGAAAACAAACTATGGTCATTACCTGGGTCAGAGCTTTAGATGTCAAAACTGATAAGATGAATTACACAGGACCATCTTTAGCTTAGCTACGGTTTTGTAAGATAGATGCCTTCAACCATGATTAGACTGTTTAATTACAGAATAGGAGTTGAATTTTTAAGAACATTAATATCTCATGGACATCTCATGTTACACTTTATTTTTTAGCTGAAATGTCCATTGACTGGACCAAGAGCTGTTCACTTTTTCTGAAAAATTCTACCAGAAACTCAAGTAGTATATTAGGAATTGAAAAACAGGTGTTTCTGCTCCAGAGTATGAATTACTGTATTAAAATAGCACAAGAACTGCTTTGAATGTAATGCCTCCTATGTTACTGTGTTGGCCCACAGAATCAGAGGCAGATGTTGGTGGAACAACAGGAGAGGTTGAACCTTCCCAACAATATTCAAATAAATTTTGTTCCCATGCAATAGATGGCAGCAGAGGGGCAGTCTGACAAAATGGTGTCTGACATGGAAGTGTGTATGAATAAAAAATGTGTAACTGAGTTGCTCCGTGCATAAAAAATTACACCCACTGACATTCATTGATGCTGAGCATTTATAGAGATTAAAAGTGGATGAGCTCAGTGAGGGGTTGTGTTTCAGCAGTGTCAATAACTGTACAAAAGGCAAGCCACTTTCTGAATGGCCTTGCAGATTTTTATGAGAGTGGCATGCAGGTTCTTGTTCACTGCTGGCAAAGATGTGTAGCAAATGGTGGTGACTATGTTGAAGAACAGTGTTTGGTAGCTGAGAATAGTGCTACTGTGCTCTTTGGATCTATTGTATCTTCCATGGAAATAAATAGGAGACATTCATTTTGGAGCAACTCATATATTTTCTTTAATCATTCCTCTGCCTGTTTCTTCCTGGCTACAGCACAGCATTTTCAAAAATGTTCTTTTCTGGAGATATTTTCAGAAATTTTATTTTCTATCACACTCACTGAGAGTGATTATGGACATATTGTTCTTTTTGACACTGTTCTGCAGTAAGCTGATTATCTAAATAGAGATTTTTTTTCGTGAGCATATTAAAAGGCATATTTCACTACTGTGAGATTATATTTTAAATGTGATCATAGTTGTGTGACTAGTCACTGAGAAACAATGATGTGGTTAAATATGATAAACATAGTCCTTGTTTACCAGAGTTTGGGTGAAATGGCTTTTGTCACTTCATTTTCTAAATACCTGCCTTGAAAGCATTAGCCAAAATAAAATTTCACTGAGCACTTGACAACAGCCTCTGCATAGCAGGCTCCTCATCTATTTGAATCGTCTGTCTTTCAGCTGAAGATATTCTGTACAGATTGTCTGAATTAAGTCTGAGTAACATGTTCACATAAAACTTGAAGATCAGAGTATTTCTTTTTCCCTTTCAGTTCTTTTAACAAATTCTCAAATGCACACGTATTCCACTCCCTGCCCTCATGTTTCTTGTTTTTCTATGGATGATACTATGAATGAGGCTACATAGTTGAGGACATGTTTTACTCACTACAAATATAGGCATTCACAGGGATCATTTCAGTTATCATGGCAGTTCATCTAGTAAAAGTTCCCTCAATTGTGCCTATTCCTCAGCTAAGTAAGTTATATGTTATTAAAGTTTTATTACCTTGTTTATGCATGGAGGCATGATAATACATCCATACATGCTTAAAATTCCACCTTTTTTTTAATTTGTCATGGAATCATTTTTGAAAATATAGCACCTCCTCAGATGGTACACTGTCCTCAAACTGCTATGACTGCAAAGATGTATCTTGCTACTTAGTGTTTAAGAAAATTAATTTGCAATAGGATATAGGTCTAGGCATAAAGGTAGACTTCTCTGACCCATCTTTGCTCAAATGAAACACTTATGTGTAGCTCTGTAACTAGGATTACGTAATTAGAAGATCCCAAGTAGAAAATATTGAGTAAAACAATTCCAAAATGATGAGAAAAGTCAGAACTAATCATGATATAAATTAAATCATTAAATACAGATGTTACTCTGTATCTGGATGTTAAATTCTCCAGATTCTTAAATATTTCTGATATTAATATTCTGAATATTTTTAGACTAGAAAGACCTAAATTTAAAGGGAGATTTATTCATTTTTTATATACGAATGAGCAAAATAAAATGACACTTAGAATTTCCTACATATATGGAGCACATTCTAATGTAATATTCTTTTGTTAAGTATACTCAGATCTAATGCTAAAGGCTATCTGAAAAGTGATCTGCAGCATTCAGATAACACTGAAGAATATAAACCGGCAAAATCTCTTCCTTGTGGTAGTTTAAAGCAAACTCAGATATTTGTTGAAAATGTTTTGAAGTGGTTCTCTGAGCATTCTTTTGATAGTATAAAGATATAATTTTGCCCTTTCACTTTTATCCAGGCTTCTGAGCTATAGGACTAGTACTCATTTTAGTAAGTTACTTACATAAGGTAGAAGTGCAGCAAAGCAGTTCTGCAAATTATATAAATGTGAAAAGTGCATCTTCTACCACCCTGTGGCAGTTTAGAATCACTGCATATTACCATACCTCATTAAACTTACTCAGTTAAATTCATACTTAATGAATTTACTCATCAAGCAAAACTTAAATCAAAAGATCTCTGCCCATCTCAATGTGTGCTTACGCAATACAAAACATGCATAAAAATATTTGCTATGTTGGTAATGTTGCCTTTTTAGCAAGAAGATCCATTTTTTAGGTAAAGAAAGTGTAGGAGTATACAGATGAGGAATTAAAAATATCTAGCAACAAAGTAAAAACTGTGAGATTTATAATTTCTGTCTCCTCCCCAAATATCAGTACAGATTCAAGATCAGTACGAGAGTCTTTTGTAATTTTGCCGCATAGCAAAGTCACTCTGATAATGAATCACATCTATTACTTTCTTTCTTCTACCTAACAACATTATTTCACCATGGTTTTTATTTGTTCATATTTTGTTTTTGCAAATTCTGTAGTTGGTGTCAAGCTTATGGATGGAAAGGTAATTTTTGGTATATTTTTTACTTTGCTCCTATAAGTTGAAATTTATAAAATATTTTAATATTTGTATTGGAAAATAAGCTTCATAGGTTTTCCTTTTTTCAGCAGATACTGTAAAATGTTCAGTTGTTTCATTCAGATTTCTGGGCTCTCTTTCGGAGTAGTATTCTTAACATAGTAGATTAATCTCAGCACATAATTAGAAAAACTTTATCCTGTTTTCAGCACTTCTCTATTTCAGTTCTATGCTTATTGGTGCTGCAGTTTTGGGGATGTGCGTTATTTTTCTTAATAAATATATTTCACTCTAAAGAAGTGATAGGAGAACGATAGCAAATTGATCAAAAACTGTTCTGAAAGTACATTATCCTTTTCTAAAGCAGAAAAGTAGACTGAACATGAGACCAATTCTGGAAAAAAATAGCTCAGTAGTTGTGAGCCTGAATATCTATTACCTGCATTTTATCACATTGGAATCTTTGAGCCAAAATGTTTTTCTCTTGAGTTACAGGGTAGCTACACAGATATTTTTATTAAAGTACAAACAGATTCAGAAGGTTAATTCATCAGTGATATACAGTGCATATGAATATGAGCTTTAAGTGTGTGACGTGTGAATTTCGTGATTAAAAGACTATACTTATGTAAAGATATTAACTAAGCCACATATAAACCAAAGGAAACATGCTCCAACTGTGTTAGGTATAGTAACTTAATAGTACAGACATTAGAGGTAAAAATTAATAATGATCTTACTTATTGTATTGTTATAAAAATAATATAGTGGCTATGATTTCACTCATACTACAGTAAATCTCCATTCATTATAGATAGGATGAATGTCTTCCTGAACATATAGTGATAGATATATTTTCTTAAGTGAACTTCAAGCCTTTCCCTTCCTGACCAGTGCTTTTTTTGTCCATGGAGGTGTTTTTTTTAGTTTTGTTTAAATATTTATGTATATTAAGTAAAATAAATTTTCTGATTCCTACTCACATTAAAAAAAAAAGTCACTAATTGCTAGGCTGGCATAAGGTAGTGGTTTGTGTGTGTCTGCATTTGTACTACATATGGCATGAAACTATCCATGTGTTAAACTGTAGAACAATATGACAAATTACATTTACCATGCACCTGTGATTACCTCACCTGCTTTGTAACCACTGAACCTTGTCCGCCAGGATTTATTCTAACATTCCAGTTATCTAAGCTGCTTCAAACAGCCTGTAAAATACCTAAAAATACCGAGAGAGAATAGCTACTTTGTAGTATTTCACTTGCTTTTTTTGTTGATGTGCACTTCAGGAATGGTGAGTTTTACCTGTTAGATAGTTTTAAATATGGTAGGATGTCTATCACAGAGAGAGAAGAATGTCAGTTTTTCAGTACATCAGTGGATTGTAAGAATGCAGACTGAGATTCATGTTGCAACATGGACATCTTGAGGAGATTTTTTTATTTTTAAAGGAGGACTGATTATTTTTAAAAGGTAGTGATATCCTTATCTTGCTCTGATTTCTGGATCTTTCTTTTGCATTGTGCTAAGTAATAAGAAGTCCTCTGCAATTTTGATTTATGGATAAGTCCTCCTGTCCCTAACATCTCTTGCTTTATTCACTGTCTTCACAGTTATTACATTTTTCATAGTCTCGGTGACATAAGAAGGAATGAAGCAAAAAAAAATCTGCGAAAAGAAAGGAAATTTGTTTTTGGTATTGGGAAGGAGGAAGACTGCCTTTCAGAGTTTCACCCAGTCTCCATAGAAGCCTTAATGTACATGGAAAGAAAAAAAACAATCTTTCGTGTTTCCACTTGCAGAAAAAAAGACCAGATTATGCACTGATCAGTCTACTTGATTTACATTCATTATTCAGTGGATGTAGAAAGGGAGGAGTGATTCTTGATTTTGATTAGTACAGGAAACATCAGAGTTTTTTAAGGTGGCATCTAACATATCCAAACAAACAGCTCTGCCATGCTGAACTGAAGAATACTATATAAAATCTCCTTTTTACAGATTTACAAAATCACATAATTGTAGGGGCTAGAAGGGACCTCTGGAGAGCATCTAGTTCACCCTCTTCCTGATAAAGCAAGTTTCCTACAGTAGGTTACACTGGAAAATGTCCAGGCTGGTTTTGAATTGCTCCAGAGAAGTTGGCTTCACAACCTCTCTGGACAGCCTGCTTCAATGCTCTGTAACTCATGGTAAAGAAGTTTGTGTCTATTGTCCCTTGTTCCACTGCTAGGCGTTGTTGAAAAGAGTCTGGCCCAGTCCACTTGCTTCACACTCTTTGGATATCTATAAAAGTTGTTAAGACCTCCTCTAAGTCACTTCTTCCCCAGACTGAACAGTCAGTTCCCATGTCTGATGACTGGTTTCAGAACAGATTGAAAATCAATAACTCTTTCCCACACCAGAGGATGTGCTAGATTCCGTGTTATAAGAACAGATGAACAGTGGTGAGGCAGAAGCTGTACTGTACTCTGTATGATTGAATAATCATGTTTCAAAGGCATGCTATGATTACCCAGAGATCTAGAAATCAGAGATGTCTTCCGATTTTTCCCATTATTTCTTTATTATATTGGAAGTTTCTATTCCCTACTACTCTTCTACTTTTTCTTCCTCTCTCTCTCTCTCTCTCTCTCTTTCTTTCTTTCTTTCTTTCTTTCTTTCTTTCTTTCTTTCTTTCTTTCTTTCTTTCTTTCTTTCTTTCTTTCTTTCTTTCTTTCTTTCTTTCTCTTTCTTTCTTTCTCTCTCTCCCTCTTTCTCTCTCTCTTTTTCTCTCTCTTTCCTTCTTTCCTTCTTTCTTCTTTCTTTCTCTTTGATACCCATACTTTAGGATTGGAGAAAAAAGATAAGCATCTGAGCCAAATCTACGTATAACAAGCTTACCTATCTGTTGCTTAGCTTGTACAGGTAGAAAAGATTCTTTAACTTTTAAAGATGTTGTGAATAAAAGACAAAGAGAGAAAAAAAATCTATTCATAGATCCTAGAACATTCCACTGTGATATCTCATGAAAAAATACAGTTTTACAGTATTTCCTACATTTGTTTGTCACTACTCTGTTCCTCTTTTATTAATATTTTAATCCTGTTTGAAAATATTAAGAAGAGAACAGGGATTTTCAGTTAAGAATATGTATTTACTTAGCTCATTAATGAACTTTTCGTTGAGATTAATGGATAGCACTACAGAATATTTTATTTTAGATGGTTAGAATCACAGTTTTGTGTAATGAATAATAACAAGATACACTGACAGGTGAATAATGATGACAATTACCAGAACATTTATTGTACTATAAGATAAATACATTGTCATGATTAGAACCAAATTATTTGGTATAACTGGTAAATATTGGCTGATTTATATTTGTCTGTTGAAAGTATCATTAACCAAAAATAAATTTATTTTGTGAAATGACATTACAAAGAATTGATGAACATGATATTACTTAAAAGACACATGCAAAAGTCAGTTTCAAAGACAATTTTTCTAAGTGTTCATATGTCGTGGTTTTATAATTTTGTTATCGGTATTCCACATCATAACATCATGTAAAGCACGGGTAATTAAAGTGGACTGGCAACTTTCCAGATACCTGGTTCTCAGAAGAGAAGAAGAACTACATATCCCAGGGGACTTCAAGTTCAGAGAGGAAGATAAGCCACAGGAGGATGTCATGGGATCTCTCTGTCTCTTTCTTGCTCACTGCCTGGCAGTGTGTGGGTGTGCTCCCCAGTCGTGCAACTTCAGTTCAAAGTAGGCCTTTTGGTTTCGGACACTCTCATTTTATTTGATTTATTAGCCTCAATTTCAATTAGATTGTATTATATTGTGTTATCTTGCATTCTGATACCATATTTAGTAAAATTAATTTTTCCTCCTTAGATCGTTGCCACTGTTCTGTTTTTGGGCACAGCTCCCATCTCCCTACCCTTCCCCTTTTTCCTTCCTATTTTTCTGGGACCAGGGGGCCTATAGGCCTGCTGCCCCCTGTCACAGGCACAAATTTTCTAGATAACTCCGTGACATCATATTAACTCATAGTATTTCTTTGGGTTTTCTAATTATATATTAATTATGGTAATTAATGAAGGAAATAAGACATATCAAATATGTAAATGTGTATTCAAACTGAATATAAAGGCATACAATGAGAGAAAGCAGAAGTTTAATAGCCAAAAAAAAAAAAAAAAAGTGAAGATTTGGAAAGAACTTCAAGGAGCAATCACCACTAGGGTTAGAGGCATGACTATTTTATGATTTTTCACAATTTGGTCTTTGTGTCAAGATAAAACCCTTTATAGCCAAAATATACAGAATAAGCTGGAGCTTAAATGAGAATCGATCTCTTAGTGTCTACTTTTTCAATAAGTAATCAGGACGAGTTTTTTAATTAAAAGGTATTAAGAAGCTGCAAACTGCAGTGCCTAATAAATGCTATTACAATTCTACTTTCATTGGAGATAACTGACATTTGAATCCAAAAATGACTACAGTAGGTTCCATTAACTGTGCAAGGAAAAAAAGGAGAACAGTTATTTACTACTTATTATGAAATTTGAAAGTTTTTAATCATCCAAGTTCTTAAAAACTACTAAACACCTCAGGATGTGTAGTTTGAAGTAAGCAAATGCATTTGATATACTTAACGGCAATTTCTAACTAAAAAGACAGCATTTGGAAAAGAAAATAATAAATTGCACTGTGAATCTGATGTCTGACCAATCTATTCTTCCTAAATACAGAAAGTGAATAGATTAGCCCAGTACAGGGTATAAAACAAGGATTAATATGTAGGAGGCTAGAAATGTAGATACCAATGATATAAACACTGAGCTTGTTACTTTTCTCTATTATGCTTAAAATCTGAGATAAATGTCTGAGAGACTAAACATTCTTTCAGAAAAGAAACTGTATAACTTTGGAGAATTTGAGGGGGAAGAGGGAAATTTTCTGACTAAATTATTGTATACAATGGAAGCCGCAAAGTCTTAATATTTCTAAGGTCATCATTAATATTATTTTAAGTCATTAAGTTCAAAGTTTTATCAAAACTGAAGATTCTCTGAAATGAGTATTTTGGGTGGAATTCGTATTATAACTGTCAATTATCTACAGCTCATGTTATCACTCTAGGCTTCTTTGTGGTGAAAGAAGGAATTAGATGGTTTTAAGACAGGATTTATCTTGCCCAAAACTAGAGAGAAATTCATTTATCTAAAAATGTCTACTTTCCTTCCATTACTATAAAGTAGGGCTGTAAAGGTGCCTAGTTCAGGGGAAAAAAAACCCAAAACATTAACACTTCAACGAATAAAAGCTGAAAAAGGGAATACTTCCTTGAGTGACTCATTTGAGAGATGTTTCCTACCTTGATGAATCCTCTTAATTTTGAATAGATAGTCATTATCTTTTACTGTTCCTAACATTTGCCATATCTAAATTTCATTTTCCAATTCCCAAAAACAACTCTCTTCAAGCTGTATATGTTCCAGTGCTTGAGGCCAGAGAGTTTTTGTGGCTCATCTACTTGGCCACAAATTTGAGAAACCTCTGCACCATTAATACCATTAATAGTGTAGCTACCTGAACACTGGTCTTGCATTTGTCTACCTTATCAAGGCACATTTTTTTAGCAGAAATCTACGTGACTATTAATTTTCTATAGACTTGTTTGTTGTTGTTGTTTGTTTGTTTGTTTGTTTGTTTTCCATGAAATAATTAAGTGAATGAAATTTCCTGAAGAAAATGTTGTGGTGTGGATTTTAGGTAGCTAGCTGGAGAAATCATTTATAAAATTAGTGTGAATGAGACTACAGCTGATTCATTTCTCCTACTCTTTACTTTTATCAGATGTATCTTACCCAACACTGCAACTAATAATATTTCCACAAAGTCTAATTCCAGATTCCAAGGCATCAAGCGTATCTTCTTCATGCCATCAAAGCTATAAAGCCATCATGCTGGCTCAGAGGAAATTTATGTTCAAAAGATGTAATGTTCATTCATTCAGTTTGCTTAAGAGGGGACAAGTCTGAGCAGAGTAGACATGCACTGTATTTTATCATCCAGTCTCTGGTCCACCTAAGAGTTGTGTCAGTGTATCCCATATGGTGTGGAGGTAGCCTTTATCCCTCTTAAGTGGATGATGATGTGCCTTGTGCTGTTGACTCTGTCACAGTTTCTCTTGAAGAGAGCCTGAAGGCTATCTTCAGAAGCAAGCCAGGAAGAAATGTAGTATATGTTCATTGAGACAGTGGTGGGTCCAGGCTCCTGGTATGAGACAGAGTGGGACACTTTGTTAGGAAGTCATACACATCATCTTTCACAACAAAAGTTAGACTTCTTGCTTTTCAGGCTTTTCCATAACATAATGATTAGTTGTCAGGAAGCAACAAAAATGGAGCAGATGCAAAAACACTGTGAATCAAGAGCGACACTAGCAAAAGGATTGGGGTAGTGTCATGACACAGGATGTAATCGCAGCAAGGCAGAGAAAGTGGCTGGTAACAAAATCCATTTTCCTCTTATTTCTCTGTCTTGAAAGTATTGAAGCTTTTGTACTCCCAGAAGAAATAATCAAGTTTTATATCTTAAATGGACCCATGAGCCTTTAATTTAGAGTAGCAGCAAATCAAACATATTGTCAGCTTAGATTTCCTTCTGCTAGCTTTAAGCAGCTACACACAATTTGCAGGTTTTATTTTTTTTCCTCTGTAAAATTGTTTGCCTCCTTCCATCAACTCTGTAAGGAGTGTAATGACTTTGTATAATCTGTTTGGATAATTTTCCCAGTGCTCATGCTTTTATTTTGAAACCTAGAGTAAACAACCTCTTTTGTCCTGTACTGCAGATACTCTAAATTGTGTAGGTCTCTATGAAGCTTACTGAGGACAATTACTATCCCTTGTTTGGAATCCTGTTTCATGATGAAATTTTTGAAAGGATAATGATGGACCATTTGAAAACTCAGATAACATTTCACTACTGTAATGAAATTAATTGTTTGTATCTAATTACTGTAATCTAGAAAATCATAATTGCTAAGACAACATTATAAGAAAGCAATGAGAGTCACATCATGACTTCTCATATATATTTTTTTGCTACGAGTCATACATTATTTACCTTATAATTCCCTTACATTTCCACAGCCTAAGTTTTGAACAATTTCTATTTCATTTTCTTAAAATCTCTCACGTGTGCTATGTAAACTAAACCACTATCCTTACTACTGGCAAGAACACTTCTGTGTAATAGTACTGCTGCTTCTGCTATGGCTGAAACTTGCTCTGAATCCAAGGTCTGGTTTTGAGTTTGCGTCAGGATCATTTACTTTGTTTGCTTCAGTGCTGCATTGTTTCTTATGTTTGCCAGCTTGTCTTTTGATCGGTATTGAGTTAGGAGAGGACAAACTGAGGGTTAACCATTGTATAGGAATGTGAGTAAGGAGAAGACAAGATAAGGGTTAACTATTGTATAGGAATGCAGATAAGCAGGATGTGAGGCCAGATAAGAAAAGAACATCTGGAAACTCTGTTGCAACATTACTTCTGTTGGAGACAACGGGCCTTCATCCCATGACCATCAAAAG
>JACDJE010000648.1:0-229805 GCA_016647715.1 Pavo muticus | reverse complement strand
AGCAATTAGAGAAGCACCAGCTCCCCCACCCAAACGAAACAGGGAACCCAACGTCCTGATGCAGCTGGCACACGAGCACCCAGCCAAGGGAGACCTCTCACCTCTCAGCCCCTACTCATCCCTGCACAAAAACACTCTCCCAGTGTGGTGTAGTTTTATTCTTTATTGTGACTGTCAGTGCGGTGTACTTCCATGCTTTAGTTTCACTTGATCATCGCCCCGTGTACAAGGGAGTTCTGTTGCTTATGGCTGTTCTTCTCTTTACCCCATCTTAGCGCTCCTCCCCTCTTTTTGTTCATTTGTGATCCAGGCTTCTGCAGTTTCATCTGTTGCTCTTCCAGCAGTTATTGGTAACTTATCGAATTACAAGTAAGATTGTCAGCTGCCAACATGCAGTGTCATGCTTATTTTTAAGTTACAAAGTAGAGTTTTATATGAAGGGTCTGTTTTACTCTTCATTTCCTCTTTATCTTTTCTACAGAGCTTTCTCTATTGTTTTATCTTTACCACTACAGCACTACTCCCCAGTAGTGCTGCTTTCCCTTTTCACCATCAGTTTTTCTTTCTGGATGCACGAACACATTTTCTTTCTCCTTCCTTCCAAAGCGATTTCCCCCTCTGAGACTCTACTCTCTATGGGTCATCCTTCCAAATGGAGTCAGATTTTTTCACGAATAGAACTTCTTCCCTCCCTTCCCCCCTCCCATCTTCTTCCCTCAGTGCCGACGGCGGTTTTGCCACCGCCCCCCGTCCCCGCCCACCCCTTCAGCGCTGCGCGGCCGCTCGGCATTGCCCCGCTCCCTGCAGCACCACACAGCAGTTTCCCGCCTCCTCTTGCGGCAGCCTCCGTCCCGTCACGCCACCATCCCTTCAGCACTGCGAGGCTTTTCGGCGCGGCGCGGCGCTGCCCCGTCCCGTCCCGCTCGCCTCGCACCATCTCCTTCACCTCAGCCCGCGGACGCCGCTCGTGTCCCTCTTGTGTTGTCCCGTCCCCATCCCTTTTCGCCCAGCGAGCCTGCCTGGCATTGTCCCATCCCGTCCCCGCGTAGCCGTTTTGCCGCTGCACCATCCTCTTATCTCAGCCCGGGATGTCGCTTGCCGTCTCTTCCTCAGAGCAGGGGAATTCCTGTCACGCTGTGAGGAGAACGTTTGTTTCCTTGCGTCTTATATAGGTGTCCCCGGTTCCCGCCAGCCAATAGGAGCGCAGAACGCGGCTCTCTCTTCCCGCCGTTTTCGCTTCCCGCCGCTCTCGCTTCCCGCCTCATCGTTCTCGCCCTTTCCATCTGGAGGCGGTGAGGCCGGGGTCACCTCGGGGTCACCTCGGGGTGACGCGCCCTTCCCGGGCGTTGCCGCCCGTTCCCTCAGGGCGGCGCCTCCTCACAGGTGTTCTTAGCTCACAGCCCGAGCACCTGGCAGAGCTGGGCGTGAGGGACTCATCTCTTCAGCTTCGGTGTTTGTTTGAGAGTCACATAAACGTGAGGTGTTCCTTCCAAGGCAGTACATATCCACAAACGCAATTAAATTTTTTTTGTTGTTGTTAATGAATCCTTTATGGTGACTCCTCCCTCACGGCTCTGTTCCTTCAGGGAAAATCCCTTCTGAACTCAGAATTTATAACAGTGTAGCAGTAAAGGAAGACAACTTATGCTTTTGTTTCTCTTGGATGAGAGAAAAGGAGGCGGGACTTAGATTGGTTATAAGGTGGTCATTACTTTCTGCTAATTTAGAAATTAAAGAAGTCTATAGAAGAAGCAGGAAAGAACAAAATGGATTGCAATTAATAAACAGCTTATTTAAATGCAGCTGACTTGTCTGGTCTTGAAGAGCTCAAAACTTTCTCAATTAGTTTTTGATGTATGATAAGGTCTTATTTTAGATTAGACTCTCTAGGAACTCAATATGGGAGCATATTTGTGAGAATCATGTGGAAGGAATTTTCCTACTTCGCATATCTATTTTGTGGCTACATTCATGTATGAGTTGAAATAGCAAGGAGTTAGAGCAGCGAGGTTAACTTTAAAACAGGAAAACTTTGTTGCGTGCTTGCTGCTACTTATTTGTAACTTTTCAGCATTTACTGTGATGTTACATCTCATAATGCAAAACAATCCACTGCAATATCTGAACTTCGAAGAAACACCAGCTACAGTTTCAGTAGCTCAAGCTAGCTACAGCTTTTCTGCTATTTCATATAAAATACGGAAGTGACAGAAATGTTTTTGTAACTAAAATACATGATTTACAGTTTGCTGGTATCTGTCTTACTTTTGACTGTTCTTCTAATGTGATTTTATTAAGAAAATCTCTGAATTTTTCATCTCATGCAGTTATGTTTCCTTCTGTCCTTAGTGCGATATAAATTTTTTTAACTGAAGTTTCTGAAGGACAGGCATCCTACTTCCACCAAAACACTTCAACTGAATTTTTTTAAGGAAAGAGTATGATAGAAAGTTTAAGCTTAATTACTGAAAATGTCAAGAGGAAAGACAAAGAATGAATACTTTACATGAAAGATGTAAAATATGATTGTTTCTGGGTTCTCAGGCTTCTAAGTCCTTCCTTAGAGCAGAGCAGAAACCACCTAATTCCATACTTCATTACTAATCATCTGGTTATTTAGAGTGTTTAAAAAACTCATATACATTTATCTTCTTCCATTGCTAATTATTCTTTAAGAAAAAAATGAATAGCTGTGCTTTTCACAAATGAAAAGTGAGATTTTTACTTACTTCTTACTTCAGGAACTGGATACTGGAAAAAAGAGATCAAGCTGAAAATCATCTCGTTCTAGTGCAGCCTTGTATCCTACAGCTAGAAATAGATTCCATTTATTATATTAGCTTATTATAAAGCTGTGTTATTGTTATTATCATTATTACAAGCTGTTATTCAGTGAACAGCCAGCCTGAGAATTTTTACCAACTCAAGTTGTCATCATGCTTACAGGAGCCAAAGACAAACCTTCAGATATACATGGCTTCTATCCTGACACATGAATGCAGAGTCACTGGCAGCCACATTTTTAGGAAGTGCTGGGAAGTGCTAATTGATTGCAGCCAGCAGTCCAAGTTCTGCAAACAGAAAAATGAGAACAAGCTGTCATTTCAGGCTTCAAATCTTTACGCTGTTAGAAAAATGGTTGAAGTGGCTCTCTTTCTTCCAGGGTTGCAGGTGTGTATTTACATCTGCAGCTTGTAATTGCAGTCTGCTCCCACTGTACATCTCCTCCCTACTAAACTGAGCTGCCACAGAAAACAAGTGAAACAAAAAATGTGAGTAACATACTGGACATTAAATGGGATTTTCATCTAGAACTCAGCTGTATAAACATGGTATAGTGTTGTTTTATAGATGGAAGATTTGTGGAAATAAAGGTATTTTCAAAAGTGAATTTTACACTGTCAGCAGCAGAGTTCATTCAAGTGAGTACTGTGACGAAAGAGAGGGAGAAAAATGTTTAAAGGTGTTTAAAATATTATTGGTTACGATAAAAAATGATAAATGTTAAATTAAAACTGAATTCTTTTAACTCATTGCTAGTAGCAGCTCAATTTTTCCTATGTAATGCAGTACAAAGTAGCTGCAACTGCTAGTTACTACTGTTTATACCATTCAGGGAACAGCTAACAACCCCTAATTACAGGCACCAGCTTATCTCCATTGTGATAGGGAAAAATGAACTAAGTTGTTCCCAATGATTACATCTGATTTTCCCTCCCTTACTGCCTAGGAGAGGGGTTGCTGCCAGCAGTCCAAGGTAGTAGCTTTTCCCCTTCGTGGGGATGGGGATAGCACAAAGGCAATGAAAACCAGAAAAGGTCAGGCTTGCTGGGAGCTTGAGGAAAGCTGACTTACAATCATCATGTTCCTTTAGGGGACAAGTCAGGTCACCTGTGTTTCATAGCCTGCTCTCAGTTGCCCTTCAGAGAACCAATTTTCCCTCTACAGGGAGAATTCTGAGAGATTTTCTTTCCTGGCTTAAAGAAAGCCTTTTTGATTACTCCCATCACACACCAGCAATGGGTTAACTATTGTGACGCTTTTTTTTTTTTTTTTAAGTGTCTTGATGAAAATTTTCTTCTGAAAACTGGATTTTGAGCCTTAAAAATGGGAGTTTGATTCTTTCTCAAGCAGAGGCAGCTTTAAAAGTGCAATATAGAAACATAATTTAGTAGATTGAAAAGAAGTTCTGTTTCTTCAACAAGCCACACTGCGCTGTCAGGGATGAGCTGATGCAGAGATCACTGAACTACAACTACAAGAGTTTTTCATAGTAATCATGGAGAAGCAGCCTTGGCTGGAGACTTGTTAATCAAATACTTGATGCTCTGTTACTGTTCCCTTGTGTTCTGTATTGCATTCTACACATGAAGTGCTGTAGTAGTTATTTCGTGCTCATTTCATAAATGAGTGGCAATTGCGTTAGATCAACAGTTATACTGATATTTGTGTTGGAAAGCATGTAGACCTAGACATTCAATGGTAGCTGGGTTCCTGAAGGTGTAGAGAGTGGGCATTAAGGTCTTTAAAAGTCTCCCTACAGGTTGATGCATCTTTCAAAAGGCAACAAGTAGCAGCCAGTTATGCTAAGAAAAAGCATTATTTCTCTCTTTGTCTTGCTAGATACCAATCCTTCAGCAAAATTTGCTGTGTCACTGCAATCAAAATACTAAGGATAAAATTTTGTACTTTTCTCGCTGTTGGTATGCAGTTTGGTGTTGGGGGAGCCCTGAGGGAGAAGGAAAATGTTCTTTCACTTGTGAAAGCTAGAAAGGGAAGAACTTTTTTACATGGGCAAATAATGTCTGCAACTGCTTCACTGAAGATCTCTGATTCAAACAGGTTAAGTATTCTATTTAAATAGCATACTATCTGACTGAACTGTTAAACCAACGTGGATGAGAAATTCATTTTTTAGTAAGGTTTGAAGGCTGTCTGTGTTCCAAAAAAGAATGCTTACTAATAGCAGAACATCAAATATCTCAAATCAAAATAATTGTAAGGGAAAGACATATTTTTCAAATGTACTGTTTACTCATAAAACTATTGTTACTTGTATATACTTAAGCAAGTCTGAGGTCTTTGCAAGAAATCTGACTTGAATCTGATGAAAAACTGTTATTTTCACTGGGGTTGCAATTTGCCTCAGTGTGAATGGTTATGTAACTTCTAAAACTGAGGGCTCAGAGAGGCAGTTCCGATGGCTAAAAGTTAACATGAAAGAAATCCACTCTTAGAAAGCATGGAATCTGTGTTTTTGTTTTTCTGTTTTTTTCAGACTGTTGATAAATTGCACATGTATTAATCTGTAACACAGAATGGTTTGGGTTGGAAGGGACTTTTAAGATCATCTAATTATAACCCCCTTGTCATAGACAGGGACACCTCCCTCTAGACCAGATTGCTCAAAGGGACACCTCCCTCTAGACCAGATTGCTCAAAGCCCCATCCAGCCTGGCCTTGAATGCCTCCAGAGTGGAAGCATCCACAGCCTCGCTGGGCAACCTGTTGCAGTGTCTCACCATCCTCACAGTAATGAATTTCTTCCTAATATCTAGTCTAAATCTACCCTCTTCCAGTCTAAAGCCATTTCCCCTCATCCTGCTGCTATAAGCCCTTCTAAAAAGTCCCTCTCCAGCTTTCCAGTAGGCCCCCTTCAGGTACTGGAAGGCTGATATAAGGTCTTCTCAGAGCCTTCTCTTCTCCAGGCTGAAGAGCCCTAACTCTCAGCCTGTCCCCATAGGAGAGGTGCTCCAGCCCTCTGGTCATCTTCATGGCCCTTCTCTGGATCTGCTCCAACAGCTCCATGTCCTTCTCATGTTGGGGGCCCCAGAATTGGATGTAATACACTAGGTGATGTCTCACAAGAGCAAAGCAGAGGGGCAGAATCACTTCCCTCAACCTTATGATCACACTTCTCTTGATGCAAACCAGGATACAGTTAGCCTTCTGGGCTGCAAGTGCACATTGCCATCTCATATTGAGTCTTTCATCAACCATCACCCCCAGATCCTTCTTCTCAGGGCTGCTTTCAAGCCATTCTCCACCCAACCTGTATTTGTGCTTAGGATTGCCCCAATCCTGGTGCAGGACCTTGCACTTGGTCTTACTGAACTTTGTGAGGTTGGCATGGGCCTACAGCTCAAGCCTGTCCAGATCCCTCTGGATAGTACTCCTTCCCTCTATTGTGTCACCTGCACCACTCAGCTTAGTGTCATCTGCAAACTTGCTGAGGGTGCACTCAACCCCACTGTCCATGTTGCCTATGAAGAAGTTAAATAGCACCAGTCCCAGCAGAGAACCCTGAGGAAGATTACTCGTCACTGGTGTCCACTGGGATGTTGAGCTGCTGATGGCAACTCTCTTGAGTGCAAACATGCAGCCAATTCCTTATCCAGGGATTGATCCATCCATCAAATAATTTTTTTCCAATTTGGTGACCAGGATGTCGTGCAAGATGGTGTTAAATGCTTTGCACAAGTCCAGGTAGATGTCATCAGTTTCTCTTCTTTTATCCACTGCTGCTGTAACTCTCTCATAAAAGGCCACCGAGTTTGTCAGGCATGACTTGCCCTTGGTGAAGTCATGATGGTTATCACCAATCACCTCATCTTTATTTTCCATGTGCCTTAATAGGGCCTTCAGGAGGATCTGCTCCATGATCTTGCCAGGCAGAGGGGTGAGACTGACTGGCCCTATAGTTCTCCATATACTCTTTTTTTCCTTCTTGAAAAAGACACAAGACCTCCATTTGAAAGGAAGAGAACATCAGAAATATTAATTAGTAGGCTGAGTCTCAACTCAGATTAACTGAGATTGTGATGATAGGTTGGGAAAGTAGCCAGCGGAGGAAGAGGAATTAATCTTAGCTTCTCTTTAGGAATAAATATATCTGCTGTTTGTTAACTGTACTCACTGCTTAGATGTGATTATAATCTCCCAGTTGCTATTTGACAATTATGTCACAATAGCATCTCAAATAGTCTTGAATTACTGGTGTTTGGCTAAGGAAAGATGACCTTGCTTTGCAGATGCAGACATTAACAGTAGCGTCCAAGTCTTATTTCCTTTAAGATTAAAATATTGCTAAACATTTGACATTTATACAGAGGCTAATGGGGATTGTGGCAGTTTTCTTATGGGAGAGACATTTGATAGGAACTCGGTTCCTTTCTGATCTGTACAAGCTTCCTGTGACTATGAAGAATCCAGATTTTTTTTTTTTTTTTTTTTTTTTTTTGCCCATATAGCTGGTATTACTTTGTAGCATGAACTGAGATTATATCAAGACTCAGGAATATGGTTTGATATTGCCCGAATTTGTTCATGGGCTAATCTTGGTGATAAAGACTTTTGGATACTCTTGAGTACACTGCAAGGGCAGTAAAGAAGATGGCATTTTTGGGAATAAGATAACTTTGTGGGTTGTTTATTCTAGGTCTGAATGAAGCAGTTAATTATTTCACTCCATTGTGAGCAAGAGCCATCTACGGATGAGAACTGAAAATTTTCGTCTACCCTTGACCCTCGGTCTAAGATTCTTGGCAAAACATTCTTTATTTATCTGGAAGATATGAACTTCTGTTGGCACAGTTTATCAGGTATTCTGTTTAATATTATTATGCAGATCTTACAGAAGTCTGGAAAGCATAAGTACTTCCTGGCATTTAGAAGCTTCATGAGTGATCTATGCATTTATAGGAAGGATGAAACTGGAATATGTGTCATAGGACACCCCCGGGTTGAGACCCAAGAACTGTGCCAGCAGAACAATAATGCATCATGATAGCTGTTGATATTGAGCAGTTGCTTTAGAGGAAGATTATAATTTGCATTAGAATGCAGTGGAAAGAAGCATAAGAAAGTCTTATTGCTTTGTCTTTCACTCCCACCAAAGGAAAGAATTTCAGGAATGTCAGGTTAGCTGTTCCCTCTTCCCTTATTCTCTCCTATCCTTATTCTTGTTGCAATTGATATTTAAAGAAGACTGAAAAAAAATGGAGGTGATGAATGAAAGGGATTCTGCATAGTGGTTGTTTAGGGGAATTGTGCCTTAACTCACGACTGGCATCACAGTAGAGCTCTAGAAGAGCAGGGGGTTTCATAAGCTCTGGGAATACCAGCAATAGACTGTTGCGAGCTTCTTTTGGTTATATTCAAATGACGTTTCTTAGGTCCACAAATATATTAAGAAACCTCAAATTTAAGCAGCTGGTAATGTGAAAAGTTTGGCAACATCATCTGAATTGTACATGAAGCATCGCCTCTGGTTAACAGAAGTAAAATGTTAATTTAGTCTTTGATAGAACATATTAGCATGATAACTCACAAAACAGTTTTGGTATGCTAATTCTGGAATAAAAATGTGTTCTGATTAATGCTTGAATCAATATGAAAACTACCGGATGCCTGAAATGACAAAGCTGATCAAAGCTGCCAAAACTGTGTGGCAAACACATGAACAGCAATAGAGGTTATTTCTTTTTCTTCCTGTCAGAAACAGTGTGAAATTTGACTTTAAGTGGAACACATTTAAATACGTAAATCTGAAGGATTAAATCTCTGTTCTGTTCTTACTTTAATACAAGTATTATTGAGTTTTCCTGGCACAGATTTCATAGCTAATGCTTCTAATCAGTTGTCACAAGTGTTATGCTCCTCTGAACTGACAGTAAGGGTTTTCTTTAGAACTTTGCTAGCTATAATTTCAAAAACTATTGCTGTGTTTTGTTGTTTGATAAATTAAATTACTAGAGCAAAACATTATTGCCCTTTTAGGGTATGGATGACTCACTGTACTTGTAAGATGCAGAAAGACCCATTGTCTGGAATGCAACGTGGCAACAATGTGTAGGATATCCCATTCTGGATATTTTCTTTTTTCTTTTCCACACTTTAATTCTCTCTGACCTAATACTATAGTAAGCACCTGAAAAAAAAACAGTGTCTACCTTGAGCAACTTGGTGTCTGATAGCACCAATTAGAGGGAGAACAGTGAGGCACAGTATAGACTGTTTGAGGTACAATTCAAAGCACTATAATATGATGAAATACTCTAGTTTTATATTCTGAATATTAGCAACCAAGGTGAGGTGTTTTTATTTTCCAATATTTCTAAGACTCTATACTTTTTACATTGTCCAAGATTAAGCTTTCCAGCATGCCTAGGATATGCAATATATTATACTTTATTGTAGACAGACATGCTTAAGGCCTGGAGCCTTAAGAAAAACTGCTTTGAAATAGCACTTGAACACATTTGTTTCAGTTGTCAGTGGATCTAGGCTAAGTGATCATGGCTGTGTACACGTTCTCCTGAACTGACTCATGGAGCATTGCTGCAGGTGGCATAATGATGACTGTGATAATATAAAATCTCTCTCATTCAAGAGTTCAAAAAAACTGTCACATTGCATCCTTACCATGTTGTGATCACTCTTTGTATTTTACCTTAAGTATGCATGGTATGCCTTGTTAAAGATATGCTAGCACATTTACATGCAATTAGTTCTATACAGTATAATTGCAGTATATAATATAAAAATGTAACAGTATAAAGTACAGTAATATAATTACACAGTAGCTTATCCAAGCCTCGAGTCAGTAGAAATTCTTGCATCAATTTCAATGATGAGTGGGAAGTAAATGAGAATACTTCTATATTCTCGTGCTGTGGTGCTCTCAGGAGGGAACACCAACAATTGCAACATGTGTCATCCCTCCTATGATCCAAAGGAGGTCTTTCTGGCTTAATGAGTGTTCAGGAAGTCTATACAAATGAAAATAATCACTGTGCAGATCAGAAGATTCCTACTGTGCTGAGATTAGGCACTCTGTGGGGGGAGAGATTCAGATATTCTTAGCTAGAAGCTGAGGCTGAGAGTGCCCAACCCGTGGTCTTGTGAGTGATAGATTTATCGATATTAATGGAACGCAAAGGAAAGAAGAGAACAAAATGAAAAAAATAGGAGGAAATGAAACGAACCACTTATGTCTCTTGCCTAGACCCAGGAGAGGGAAAACTGTACTGTGGAATAGTATACGGAGCGATGAAATAGAAAGAAATGAAGATAACTGAAGAATATTTTGAGGAACAGAATCACAGGAGTGAAATAATTATATCTTAGCATCTAACCACGCATTAAAAAAAACATGCAGCAAAACAAAACAAAACAACAAAGAAAAAACACACTTCCTTTTCTTTTAAAGATATGACCCCTAAAAGAAAAAAATCAAAATATTCCAAACTGATAAGCTAATATTTTGATTTTTGTTGGCATGACTTTAATGCTTATAAAAAACAAACAAGCAAAAACATGTTGGTGATCTTTTCCAACCTGAGAAATTCTATGATTATATTCTATGTTGCTAGCACTTTTGATCTTAAAAAAAAATAATCAGTACCATGTCCAGATGTGGAGTCCTCAGTACAGGAGAGACACAGACCTGTTGGTGTGCGTTCAGAAGAGGGCCACAAAAATGCTCCATGGGATGGAACACCTCTCCTATGAGGACAGGCTGAGAGAGCTGGGGCTGTTCAGCCTAGAGAAGAGAAGACTCCGAAGTGACCTGATAGTGGCCTTTCAATATCTAAAAAGGGACGTATGGGAAAGAAGGGGACAGACTCTTTAGCAGGGTCCATGGTGATAGAACAAAGAGAAATGGCTTCAAGCTTAAAGAAAGTAGATTTAGGTTAGATATAAGGAAAAAGTCTTTTATTTGAGCATGATGAGGCACTGGATCAGGTTGCCCAGAGATGTGGTGGACGACCGATCCTTGGAGACTTTCAAGGCAAGGCTGGATCAGGCCCTGGGCAACCTGATCTAGCTGTGCATGTCCCTATTCATTGCAGGGGAGTTGGACTAGATGACCTTTAAAGGTCCCTTTCCACTCCGAGAATTCTATGACCTGGGATCTGTAACACAACCATCAGCAGCCCTTGACATTGAAAGTGATGAACCAAGGCTGGGGTCTCTGTGCATCCAGGAGATTGGGCTGGAGACTAGCACCACTGAAGAAGGGACTGTCCATTCCAGAGGGCTGAAATGCTGTTCTGGGCCACAAGGAGGGTGGAGGAGGCACCAGGCAGCCAGGCCTGTGAGTCCCCAAGCCTGGAACTTGACTTACAATGCAGTTAAGTTTTACTGAGCTGAAGCAGTCTGCTTTCAGTATTCCCTGATTTTTATTAACTGATGGTATGTTCTAGGAAATGGAGGAATAATAAGAAGAAAGTATTTGATGTTTGTAGCAGCTGTCTTACAGTGAGTGAGATAGTGAAAGAAAATCTCATGTATTTTGGTGTGCCGGGAGCTTCAGGTAGGACTTGTTGGTTGCTGCATTTAATGTCTGGGATGGGATTACTAAAGTTGGAAGATACCGCAGGTAAATCAATTTATAAAAAAGAAATTGTGTTTCAGCTTCCAGGCTGGCAGCGCTCTACGTGACTGCACCAGGCATTCTCATCCTGCTTTGGGGTTTTCTAGGTAACAATGTAGCTTGCCCTAATCTATGTGCTAAGATCTGTGTTAATTTTAAGACTCAAGGTGGTGTTTTTTCTCATTGACTGAATAGAGTCTATGTACATTATGGAGAAGACTCTGCAGCTGTAAATAAATGCAAGTGGTTATCACATTCCCTTACTCTATTTCTGTTACACCCAATTTCGTTTCCTTTCTTTGTCTGTTCTGATTTTAGTTGGGACAGAGTTAATTTTCTTCATAGCATCTGATATGATGCTATATTTTGGCTTTAGAAGAAAAACAACGTTGATAACACACCAATGATGTTTCTAGTAGTTGCTGAGTAATACTGTTCAGAGCCAAGAGTGTTTCAGTTTTTCAGCTTCTGGTGCTGTCCTGCCTGGAAGTAAACTGAGAGGGCACAAGGAGCTGGGACGGAGACAGAACCAGGATAGCTGACCTAAACTCACTAAATAATATTTCATACCCTATGAAATCACGTGAAAAAACTGTACAACTGATGGGAGTTGCCTGCAAGGGAAGCCTCTGCTGGGCTGGACACGGGTTGGTCAATGGTGAGCAATTGCTTTGCCCATCACTTGTCTTCTACATGTGTGTGTATTGTTAACACTGTTATCTCTCTCTCTTCCTTTTCTATCTTAGTAAATAGTTGAGTTATATCCCAACCCATGAGTTCTATTTCTTTTCTTCATTATTCTGAGAGTGAGTAAAAGGCTATATGCTTTTTAGTTATCTACAAGGTTAAACCACGACAGCATCGTTTATCTGTCCACCTAGATTCTTAAATGCAGAAGACCATGTGAGGAAGACAGAAAAACATTTCTTTCTTTTGTCTATGTTGTTTACTAGAATTGTGGTTAATGCAAATGATTTTCTGTTTTTTGTTTTGTTTTTTTTTTTCACTTTTTTTTTTTTTTAATTGGTTTATAGCCAAGAACGTGTTCTTTAACTGAAAAATAGATGGATATAAACAGATTAAGGCTGATTCAAGTCATTTGTGCTAAACGGTATTAATAAAATTCAAGGAAACGCAGGGTTTCTCTTGGACATATACGAATTTTAGCCAATGCAGCAGACTCTCATTACTGTTGCTTTTTAGGGAGGCTGCTTGAAACTAGCAGATACGCCAAATTGGAAAGCCAGAAACATCACCCACAAACAGCTGCTGCATGTACTTATCTACTTCCTGAAATTATTTATTCACTCTAAGTTACTGATCTAAGAGCTGAATAGTCCTACCGAACAACATGCTCGCGAGAAAATATATTAAATTAATGGGTACTTGCCAATGGTATGCAAACTTTCAATATGTCTGGGTCATTTTAGCTGTATATATTTTGTGACTGAAGTATTAATTTCTAGTGACCAGCATCAACTATTTCCTTAATGTAGATACGTCCAAGTAATTTAAGTTCAAACAGTCTGAACTGATGAATTGGTCTATTTGAAGCAGACCAATATCATGGAAAATTTAACTGTTCCTATAATTTGCAATGTATTTCTCCTGGCAAATAAGCATGTTACCTTTTCTCAGAATTAATTGTGTGTGGATAATAAGGAATCACTGTGCTTTTCCTCTTTTTAGTTTTCTACTAGTCTTCAGCATTGTCTCTTTCACTTCTACGGAATGTACTAGCTTCATACCATTTGAGTCCTCATTTTATTTCAGATATTTCCTGCGGTATAAAGAATAAACGAAGACAATCACCTTCTGATTACTGCATATATGATGTTCAAATAACTGTTGGAACAGCTTACACTTGGAGGGTTTTTGTTCTTCAGCACTAGTGTTCAGCCTCTTTGATCGTACTGGTCCATGTAAGGAGGAGCTAGTGTATTCCACCCTACCTTTACAAATATTGTTATGGCACTAAGAAGCTAGATGCTGCTTCTGGTGGCAGCTGTTTTATTGGACTTAGAATAACAACCATCCCTTTGTGATCACTTAATCTCATATGAAAATTTATTTATTATTTTACTCAGGTCTTTCTCATAGGGTGACATTCCACCTTTCTCATGGGACTTTTGTAGACTCTAGTTCCACTTCTAGTAGTAAGTCAGAAAAATCTGTCTCTGGGGAGCATATTTTGTGAGACTTCTTCCTGAAGTCTGCAGAGATTTATAAATCTTGCACTTGTCATAACTAGAAATCTGTCTTAAGTTTTATAACACATTTTCTGTATTGGTAATGCCTCTCCTACTAGTCAGGACTTTTCTTCCCATGATCCCTTTGAATGGTTGAGTCTATCATCAATTTCTGACTTGTGGAAATGATGAAGGTAAAAGAAAGCCTGAAAAGAGAGGAAGAAGGAGTTAAAGATTTTGTAAACTGGCTCTAACTTTTATAATTAAATGAAGATAAAGAACATTGGAAATTTCCAAGTGCATATTGCTGGTGTCTAAGGCTGTGGATACTCACCCAGTTTTATTTCTAGGCAGGACAAACAGTAGGCTATCATATGCCTATTCTTGTGGGAGTGGGAATCTCTGTAGAGGTAGTGGTGATACATTGAGACCTGTGAAAAAATTATTGCAAGTTAACAAGCATATCTGTTCCTCACAGGGAAACATTCTGAGTAGCGAGAGTCCTACTGGTGAACCAGAGCAGCCACTCAGCATAGTAACAGAAAGGTACACATTTTAGACTTCTGTGGAAAAATCTGCTGATACTTTATTGGAGAGGATCTGTTTAACTTTTTTCATGTGGTAGTCATGTAATTCTGCTCTCTTCAAATCCTAGAAAGATAAAATTGAAGGGTATTCATCTTTTTATGTTGCCTATTTATTTTTAAAATGTTTGTCAGTAAATGGATTGCCTTCAAAAAGCCCTTCTAATGTTATTTATCTGCTTACTTTGTAACTGTTTTATCTTCCTTACACTGTAAATGAGTGATGCAAATAGTCTTGACTGAGCTTCTATTGAGCTTCATCAACGTGAGATGGAAAAAAGCAATGACACAAATCTACTCTAAGACTAGAAATAATCATATCAGCATTATTACATTTGCATCATCAGGTAGGGCACAAATAATGAAGAGTTTGTTCTCCTGAACATTTGTAAAAATGGTGGAGTTCTTAATGTACTCTGCTGGTGCAAAATTTCTTTTTTTTTTCACTGTGCCCTTTCCATAAAACCTCACAGGAAAGAGGAACTATATAACAAGTTCCCCCGTGGGCTGAGTTGACTTCATAGTATCTGAGTGAACAGAAGTTATTCAGTGCATGTTGCAAAATCTCTCCTTTCTGCCATAAAGCAGCTGACATACTAATGCAGAAAAGTTTTTAACTGCAGATGTATTTTTATAGTAAGCAACCACTGTTATTTCATTATCTGTTTTGTTAACAAACTAAGTTAACTCTTGCGGAGTGGCTGGTGAAAATCTTCAGTGTGGTCTTACTGGGGCACAGACCATCAGCATAAGAATGAAGAGTAGCTAATGTGAACCAGGGACAAAAAGTCTCTTGCAGCTCTTAACTTAGTGTGAAGTGACTCAGAACAATCTGACTTGCAGTCACAGTTGTAACCTGATCGTCCAGAATTTCTTCACAGCATTTCACCTCGTGGTTAACAATCCCTATAACTTTTGCTTTTTCACGAAAAAAAGAAAATGAATCATGTCTATTGGTAAGAAGGATTTAAATGGCTGATGCTGTGCAGCAACATACTGTTTTCTGTTTCTAGTTGCTTAAACTTCATTTCAAGCATCTGCTCCCTGGCATTCACTTAGTTCCAAACACTCATTTGTGTTTCTCAAAGCACAAAGAGAGGGATTAAAGTAAACAGTGTTAAATAAGTAAAATAATGAAAATTATGAATAAACAAATATACATAAAACTGGAGCATCAAGATGTTACTTAGGATGGGGGAGAGGAAAAAACAGTTCTGTTTTTCTGTGTAGTTGTATATTTATTGTACATACATTTCTTAAAAAGAGTTTTCCACTTCAGTTTATTTTTCATATTTCAGTACCAGTAAAATTTTCATTGATGTAGCATGATACCATGAAAATGTGCTTTCTGCTTTGAAAAACTGCTATTTTTCCTGACTACTCAAAAATGACCAAAATAATTGTGTGATCATAATTTTGCTTCTCTCCTCTTTCTTTGAAGCAGTAGCTTATTTGAGATTAATTCAAGATGAAAGAAAAATTACCCCACAGTTCTGACTGTTGATATGGGACTTTTCTAAAGTGACTATGAAGTTTGTGACTGAATTAATGGAATGATCTTATCTGCATCCTCAATACATTCTTTCAGTCTAGTATCTTCTTTTCAATTTTTTTCTATTTTTCTCTTTATTTCCCAGAAAATGAAGGCCAGAGAAATTCTGTCTTTTCTATTTCGAAGGGATAGGACAAGTGCAATTTATTTTGGTGAATTGGTATAGAATCATTCTTAGAATTTTTATTGGTATAGGAACATCTTAATATTTTTCCTTTGAATACATCTTTCCTATGTTGTTGGTGGAGAATAGTAGTGTTGCAACCCTACTGAATATCCCTGATGACTTTGCTCAATGATTTATTTCGTATAGTTTCTATACTAAGCTGTTCTTATTTCACAGACTATCAGAAAACAAAAGAATTATACAGTTTCGAGCCCTTAATGGATTTAAGCATTGTGTTCTCTTTCTTAAAACATGTTTTGCTGCACTGGAGTTGGGCAGGAACAGCCTTTCCATGAGCCAGAACTAAATAGCTCGTGCTACTGGATTTGATGATTCCAGCTGATACACAGTATTGGGTAGAACGGCTTTTTAACAGTATTTTTGCAGTGAAGCACACTCATTTTAAAAACTTATCTTGACATTTTAAGATACAGGATGCAGAAGGACACAATCAATCAGCTAAAATATATGTTTCTTCTACAGAGAACTAGCATTTCATTTTCTTTTGTGGATTTTGTTGTCGTAGATTGTTTTTTTTTCCCTTTTTTGTTTTGACTGTAGAAACAGCAAAGACACAGGCTAAAGGTAAGTGTAGAACTGGCTCTTTTCAAACCTCTTAGGGAGGAAAAATGTGTTAAGATACACAAAGAAAAAGCTTTGTTTGAGATCAGCTTCAATTTTCAGCCAGATGGAAAGACAAGTCTTCACTGTTCTGGTAAAACTGCTTGTCGATGCCCATCGTGCAATAGGGTTGAATCAGTATTGAAAAATAAATGCTGTGTACTGGAATATATTGTGGTCTTAGCCTTGTTCCAACTACTGTCACATTTGGTTTAGGACCAGAGATCACTCACTTACACGTTTATGAACAGATTGGAAAAATATTTAATTGTGATATGAAAAAAAAGAAGTAAGGTAGTAAAAGAGACCTCTGTGTTAGTTGAAACGTTCTCTTTGCTTTGGAACTGAACTCAATCAAGTTGCATTGGGCTTTTTTGGTTGTTTTGTTGTTGTTGTTGTTGATCCAATTGCACAATTCCATTACAGTAATTTTTCCTGCCTTTGTGAGATTGCTACACCAAACTAGATCATAAGCATTACTAAATTCAAATAGATTGCATCATCTTTTCTAGGAAATTTGTCTTTTTAAGAGTAAAGAAAAATGTTGTGATTAAAACCTCTATTTGACTAACAAATATCAGATGTTCATTGTTACTTAATTATATTTGAGTTGCTTACAAACTGATTACTTAATGATGCACCACCATTAGGTGAATATTTTTCCAGACATCAGTGCTACATGTACTGTTAAGTCTGCACCTCCTTTAATCTTCTCTCCTTCCCTTCCTATCCCTACTAATGGGTACTAGTTACTTTCTTTTTGTTTATTTATTTATTTATTTATTTATCTTCCTCCAATCCTGTGAGTCCTTATGAGTCTTCCAAGAAAACTGCCTGAACTAGTTGCTTTAAGTGATTCTCAGCAGGGACAGAGAACATTAAAGATCTAATTTATCTAAATGTTGTTAGCTTGGTCTTCCCCTAATATCGCCTCCAATCTTTCTCCCTTATTCTTAATTATAAATGTTAAGTGTTTGATCTCTATTAACATCTTTATATAGAATAAAGCAATGAAATGGAAGCAAGAAAATTTCAGCTTTTTTTGTCACCTGCAATACTTCACTTTCCTCCATTAAATAACAAGTCCTTCTTTCTCCCATTTCATTATCAGATTGAATGCATTTCAGAGCAGTTCCTGATTGCCTTTTATGTTTTCTTCCAGCTGTATATCGTTTTGTGCCATCGTCTTCTCTGCTCATCTCTCCATCATGTGCTATTCTTCTAAATGGCTTTTTAGCACTATGTCCTTGTTTCCACTGTGTACAACTACCTCTCCCCCTCTCCCACTTCCTGATCACTGAAGAGCTCCGATGGAGGCGGTGTCTTACTACATCCATCGCCTATATAATGGAGTTCGTTGTCATCAGATTTTCCAGTCTCATTATAATCAGCCATTCTCCTGCACTATGACAAAAATAAAAAATCTATTATTAAAAGAAATGTGAGAAGAGATTGCAGGAAGTATAGGCTAGTAATTCCCTAAGTAGTATCGAGAAATAAAGTAGTCAGAAATGGTTACACTAAAAAAATCTAGAAAAATATGTATGAGATACATATTACTATAGATTTGTAAGATAAAATACAACAGTTAACCAATAAGCATTGTTGTTATTAGTTTGTGTGTATGGAAGTAGCCTTGTTCATGGATCACGCTTTGCAAAGTGGCTTGCAAATATGTGGAAAAGAGCTGAGAACCCAGAAGATGACAGAGACGACACTTTGCACACTAAAAACTGTCTGTGAACATCATCTTCCACAAAGATTGAGATGGGGCAATAACTCAGGTGGTACTGTGGAACAATTCAATCCTCGTTTCCCCATAGGAGTCTACTTAATCTCAACTGGTTGCATCTGAACGTACAGATCTTCCAGCCCTCACTAGTGAGCAAATCCTTGATTTGACATTTGAGCTTTAAGTACTGAAACCCAGGAGAAAATAAGTGTTGAAAAAAGAAGTTATGATTTTTCCATGCAAATGAAATGCTGAAATTATGGTGGCAAATCCTGTACTTGTGTGGTGAAATAAAGCAGTAACCAAAATAAGTAGAACCTTGATGAGCTGGGAAGATATGTAAAGAAACTCAGACAGTAAAGTGGAAAAATAATAGAGCTTGGGTGCTGTTTAAAGGAAGGTAACACCAATTCTACAACCAGCTTAGAAAAAAAGGTGTTCTGAATCATATGTATTTTAACTTAAAAATGCCAGCATTGTCTTACTTGATCAGAATGATTGTTCCTAATATCACCTGACACCTGCGGGTATCATTGGAAAATCTGTGGAAAGGTAAGGTGACTGAAGTTTTTTCAGTGCAACATAAAACATACCATGAGTTTTTTTTTTTTTTTTTAAGAATTAGAATGTATGGATTGTAAACACTAAATATATTATGTTTATATTCCATGCTCATTTTTGCAAAACCTAGCTCTGGTGTGAGGTATGTTGGACTGATAATCCTTACCTTATAACAACTTCACACTGTGAGCATCAATTCTCCATTTTTAGTTCAGTAAGTAACTTCTCACTCATGCTGTTCAAATACAAATGATTTCCCACAACGGCATAAGCCCTTCATGGCACAGCACATCATCTTATGTGGATGCAGCATTATTGGTACTTTTATGCTGTAAAAATATGTAAAAAAATGTGCCTATCTACATAAGACTGACCATTTCCTTCGAAATGGAGGTTGCAATCACTGAAGGGGCCAAGGGGCTGAAGAAATAAGGAAAGCTTAATGCATGAGTGTAGAATCTTTTCCCTTGTCTGGATCATGTCAAATGAAGAGGAAATGCCTTGGGCCACATATACGTAGGTTGCACTGAAAGTAATGCCTCCTATGTATTTCCATGGGAACTATAGCACATATGAAGAGCACAATAATGCTATTAGACAGAACAAATTCTCAGCTACAAAACACTATTTTTAAACATATCCACCACCATTAGATATGGATTTTCAACAGCAATGAACAAGAGTATGCTTTCCATGCTCATCAAATCTGCGTCAGTGGAGTTGACCTGCTGTTGCCGCTGCTGAAATGCACCACCCACCACCTTGCAGTGCTGACATCAGTGGGCATCGATGACTGTCAATGAATGCCATTTTTTCTGCATGGAGGAATTCAGTGACACATCTTTTCTTCATATTCGCTTCCATAGAAGATGCCATTCTGCCAGACTGCCCCCCTCTGCTGCCATCTGTGGCACAGCAACAAAATGTAATGGAATATTGGTGGAAAGGTTCATCCTCTACTCCCATATCACCAACATCTGTCTCTGATGTTTTGAGCCAATATAATTAAACAAGAGGCATTACTTTTGGAGCAGCCCTTGTAAATATATATATAGTATAGTTTATGTATATAAATAACAAAATATATTTTAACTTTTACTACTTTTTATTAAAACAAAAAAGAGGGCAACAAAAATGTAAAACTAGTGAGATATTTGACCTTGTTTTTGTGAAACCAATGCATCAGCCTGGTTCAATGGCAGTGGTTGCAATTCTTAGCAAGTTCTCAAGGTGTTCATTTTTGATGAAATTTTATTCTTCTTGTTTCATTCTTGAAAAAAGTTGTTCAAAATTGTATGCACTGCCAGAGAGTGGTGACATGAATAAGGTGTGATGGTGAAGTGAGAGAGATTTTTCTCTGGTAAGTGAGGCCTTATAAAAGTCTAGTAAAGAGACATGATCCATTTTTGAGTTGAATATCTGATTGCAACTTTATACTTTCCATTTAAAAATGTGCAGGTTACATATGTGAACTGAAAATATGTTCTCAAGCATACTACCATAAATAAACAAATAAAATAAAATAAAATAAAACAAATAAAATAAAATAAACAAAACCTTTTTCAGCAGTCTGGAAACTTATTCTCAAATTCCTTTATCAAAGTGGAAAGCAGGACTGAGTATTTTTTGCTGGTTATAAGACTGTGTTCAGACAGTGTATCAAAATGCATGAAATTATTTGCAGTGCTAACTTCAGTTAGCGCCGCACTGAGCCCTCCTTATGCCCTGCTTTCAGTTGATACACTGTTAATAGCACACCTATGTGCGACTGTTGCTGAGTGATGGGTGTGCGCAGTTGAGGATGGGCCGCACAACAGACTGTGCAGGGCCATATTTAGCCCATGGGCTGGGCATGTTTGGTTTAATGGTTTTAGATTGATTGCTTTGGTTTATTGGGTTATCAGTTGCCAATTGAGAATTAGAAAAAAAGATAGGAATTACAAAAACTCCACTGTGTACTATTTTTAAACAAACAAGCAGCCAGCTAAAACCCAGATGTTGCAGGAGCCATAGAGGCATAACAAAAGATCTCAGAATGCACACTGGTTTTTAAGTCCTTCCCTGTTTCGGCTGACAGTATGACCATAGCTGTTGAATAAATACAAGAATTAATTATCCTTATTCAAATGCTGAACAAGACAAGAAAATAAATGAATGAGCAAGACTCTCAGGCAAATGTAAAAAAATAAAAATAAAAAATTGCAGTCTGACCTCAAAGCAAAGGGCTGATATAAAATTTGGGGTTGTTTTCTGGTACTGTAGATTTTAAGTGGAACTGGTTGCCATTCCGCATATGACCACCAGAGGATCAATTTTCAATACTGCAAAATATTGATATATGCTAATTTTGCTGATTACTCAGTTTGAATTGCTATGAACTCTCAGCTATTTCAAATGCCCAGAGGCACTACTCCACACTCTATAATTGGCTAGTGAATGCTGTTATCACCTGACAATTCCAATTTTATATCACATCACCTTACTTCCCCTAGTTGTCTCATTTTCCTGGCTCGGTGGTCAGTCACTGTTTTAATTGGTGAAATTCTGCCAAAGCAGACAAAGCAAGACTTTGATGCCCTTTTAGAACTGGTAGAAGAATTACCCTGACTCCACAGAATCTGTGCTTGTGATCATGATTATCTCCAGCTGAGAGGTTGTCAAATGTGAAAGAATAGGATGAATATTACAAGAGGGACTAGCAAATATTAAAAGCTAGAAGGAAAAGAAAAGAAAAGAAAAGAAAAGAAAAGAAAAGAAAAGAAAAGAAAAGAAAAGAAAAGAAAAGAAAAGAAAAGAAAAGAAAAGAAAAGAAAAGAAAAGAAAAGAGAAAAGAAAAGAAAAGAAATCAGCTGGAAATTTGTAGGAATGAAAGATTCCTCTTGAAAGGTAAAAAGCTGTCTAGTAGGTTCTACAAAAATCAGCTATTCAATGCTGATACAATGCAAGATAGTGTGGTACAGAGTACTTTCTGTGACAGAACTCGTCATTGTATACCCACACCACAGCAGCTAAGGGTATTTGTAACTTTGTCGTGTCAACTACTGCTTCTGATACTTCAGCCACTGAAAAAATCCCCAAGTATGGGCATGGTTTGGGGAATATTTTATTTTATATTATTTTAATTTTAATTTTTATTTTTATTTTTATTTTTATTTTTATTTTAAATCTATTCCCTCTTTCCTGAACTGGTGGATGAACATTTTCAATTAGGAGAACAGCAAACAAAAAAATTATTCTCCATCCCACCCCTTTTAATTCATTGTTATAAATCAGTATCAGCAACAGCCATTTTAAAAGCAACTCTACAGAGAAATCAGTTGTTAAAAAAATGCAATCAGAAAGAGGATACGTATGCGACTCAAAAGGAGCACCACTCAGAGAAGAAATTCCTGGACTCTTACCATATCAAATCAGCCTTTTATACTAAGCTTTGTAAAAAACTGTGGTGAGAACCAGGTCTTCACACAAACAAAGGAGCATAAGAAGAGCAAAGGCCATTAGGGGAATCCCAATAACCCAGCGGCACAAGACCTCCTCATAGTCACAGACCTCTCCAGGGGTGATATCTACTACCATGAGTCAGCAGGAGACCCTGTTCTCAGATCTCAACAGACTGAGGGGTAACTACTAGAGATGGGGATTCTTTATGGGATAGCAGTGAAGAGCATCTGGGGATTTTACAAGATTTATTATTGGGAGTTTATGGAAAGAATGGAAGGTAAACTAGAAAATGTAGTTGAGAAAAATCCATTGATTCTTAAAGGGGAAAAAAGTTTCTAAATTCTTTGATAAATTAAAAAACCCTTCAAATTTACATTTTAGGTCAACCTGAGGCAAAATTTGTTTCTTAATGACATAGGTTATTTAACTCTTTTTTTTCTTAAAGGCTAGTTTTGAAAGGAAAACTACTACATTTAAAATGAAATATCACAAAGAGTTGTTTTCTTTCCTTAGAAAAAGTCTTAAGCAAAAAATCTTGTTCAAATCTGAAGTCTTGAACAAATCTGTTCTTATAATTTTGAAGTTTTTAAAAAAAACACCTCTATTTTTCTTCAGCCAATTCAAAATACTTGAGTTATCTGATTTTTTGAAGCAGTATTGTCCTCTTTGCAATGGAATTCTTTTTCTGTAAAGTTGCAATAATCTAAAAATTTACTTCTATTCCCATGCAAATTTCAAGTTGAGAAGTCTCAAAGGTAATATTTTAAATCCTAGAAATTATGTCTTCATAGAGAAAAAATATGATGGGCTTCCAAATCCCCAAAATACATTTTACCATGTAGGGGAAATAGGGTGGTAAAGATAGAAGCTTGCAGACGTTGTGCTCTGGTAGCACAATTCAAGCAGTCAAGGAAAAAATCGTTTTTATTTTTATTTAATACAAATTCATACCATCTTGCTAGCCTTCAGTACCTAAAAGCACTGGAAACTAATGTCTTGGTTGGATCCACAACCAAGGTAAACCAGCCTAACATTTTTGAAGCTGTCAGAATAGTTAGCATTAGAATTGATTTTATTGCGCTGTGGTAAATTTATCATAATTCTCATTGCTTACACAGGAATGTGTTGATCTCTGCTTGAAGCAAAAGTTGGTGCTTGATAATGTGGGAGGAGTGCTGTGCTTTTATTTTCCTCTCTGTTTCTTCTTTTTATAGTCCTGACCTCTTGTGAAACCAGCTCATGCCATGCCCTGAGGCTTGACTTATGCTGGAATCCATGTCTAAGGAAATGTACTGGAGGGGGTTTTATTTTTATTTCTTAGAAGTCTTATAATATGTTCAGCTTCACCGTGAAGTGATACAAAAGTCAGCTCCTCTTTGCAGAGAAAGGTAGTGTCCACTGGGCTTTTAAAAGTCTGGATGAGTTTTCTCCACTCTCATTTCTGGACCTGCTTCACCTATTAGTGAACTGGGAAGTTAGGAGGAAAAAGCCATGATCCTCTATCTTAAAACTTGGTGGTGTGACATATGCAATAAGAAAGACATTATCCCGTACAAGAAAACTGTCAATTCAGTTAGTATTTTCTTAAGTGACAGAACTTAAGCCAATGAAATCTGGTGACAGTACTCTAATTTCTGTGCGGTAGAAAGATTTTGGTTTCACTGAAGATGATTTAGTTTAGAAGCACACATTTTGCATTATGCCTTTTATTTACATAGCCCAGGCCTTAGACAGATTTAATATAGCAGTTTCCCAAGAAGCTGGATATACGGTGTGAAGGAGTCTGTCTTTAACAGGCTTTTTCAATGAGGTGCCGATTTCAATGAGACTAGTCACTCTGAGAACATTTAATTCCCTCTCCACATTTAAATATGTTTTGTTTGTTTAAAGTGACAATAGGGGAAATGCTACTAGTCTCTTCTTCGGTGTCCAGCTTTAATAAATACCACTCTTGTCTCAGAATTTTCTTATCAGAACAAACTGAGAAATTGCTGTAGGCCACTACACAAAGAGGACAAGCTGACTGCATGCTGAAATTTCAGTACTAGTTTGGTTCAGAAGTGCAGGGCAAAGATCATACTCCACCAATAGGAGCAGAAGAGCTCCTGCAGAGCACAATTGCTAGTATCCCATCATGGTGGAGGTAGGGCGCAGAAGTACATGCTAGCAGGTGGAAAAAGTGGCTGTTGTAACAACAATTGCATCACCATAACTGTACCATAGTTTCCCAGCAGTATCTTGGCTGAGTAGAAGTATCTTCCTCGTTCCCATTACCATGCAATGTGTTGAATTGTATGAAAATGTTTAAGCTCAGTTACTCAGATTAGAATCTCAGATCTTCTGCCTAATACTTCTGGTGGCATGATGGTACAGAAAAGCCCTACTTAAAAATCTGTTATTTTGGGGTTTCTTTATCTCTCTTGCTAAAGCAGGAGGTCCACACATGATAAAAAGAGAAATAGTGTATAAAGTCAAATAAAAGCATAGAAAGCTTCATTGGCTATAACCAGATACTGTAAGAACTGTGGCAGAGGGAGGAAGTACTTGTTCAACAGCTTCTCTCTCTTGACAGGAGCAGGACAGAAGTTTTCCACTGCCCATATAATTTTCAGATCACACCAAGCACTCTATGACTCAGTGCATCATCCTGTAGAATGAATAAAAGTAGGGTCATACTTCATACAGCATTTTTGAATTATATCATTCCCAGAGAGGTGAGTGCCAGCTTCACAAGTAATACAGTACAGAGCAAAGAGCTTTGTCCTAGACTAGAGAACAGCCTAAACAGCCTAGGGAAAAGTGACTTTAGACCTCTTGTATAATAGGATTGCAAGCCACTTTAGATAGCGTTAAATGTTTTCACAAAATAACATCTTTTCAGTCTTCAGGAAAGCCCACACTTGTCAGTGGCCTTGGCAAGCTCCAAAACAAACCATCAAACCAAAAAAAAAAAAAAAAAAAAAAAAAAAAAAAAAAAAAAAAAAGAGAGAAAATAATTTCAAAGCTCATTTTTTATGGATGTTGTTTGAGAGTTAGATCACATAAAACAAAGATACTGGACTTTTCTTGCTGGCTTGCTCTGGACAGCACTTTAGTAAGGTAGACATCTACACAATACAACATGCACCAGGATCTGTGGAGTTTCACAACAAAATAATCTGACCTAAGCTTAACTCTGTAAACAAACTTTGGCAAGATCTCTATTGCATCTTTTTTTTCTTTTATGTCTGTATCTAGTGAACAAGTTATCACTTCTTTTTTTCAGCCAAATTAGACAAATTATAACCAGCCTCAAGACCTAGATGAAAATGAGCAAACTCAGTACCCAATAAATAGGAGCTGAAGGCAAGTAATGGCTTTCCTGGAGTCAGACATCTTTTCAGACTGAAACATAACAAATAACACTGTTTAAAGCCTTTTCTGGATATGATCTCCAGGATTTTTCTTCTATGTTTTCTTGGTTCGTAAAGCGAGTCCAAGTTTACTCCTGCTGCAGCTTTGGAGAGCAAGGCTGGGATAAAGTCCACTAAAGCAACAAGAAGGAGCTGCAATGTCAACCCAGGCAATCAACCGAAGAAAAATTATATTCCACAGCAGTAGCTGGTGACAGACTGTCCATTCCTCCTCCTCCTCCTCCCACCTACTTTATTTGGAACAAACTGTTCAGAAATTACTAGAGCTATTGTAAAAGTGTTTCAGTTTCAACAGTACTTTACTGAATCATTATTTATTATTTTGACTTAGTGAAAAACAAGCTTATTCCAAACTCTGAGGAAGTGCATGAAATAAAACACAAGTTAGAGCCAGTTCCAAAATATATGACTTCTGAAAGTACAGAAAATGAGATCTTGCTCACCATCCAAAACAACCTACTCATCCTGCTTTCTCAGAAAGAACTTGGTAAAAAAAATGTCCTTTGTAGCGTGATGTAGAGGTCAACTAATTCAATTTTTGTGGAAGGATAGGAAAAGCAAGTTCTTGAGTTCAGGACCTTTTGTCAGAACACTCTGTATCCTCTCTTCTCAATTATATTAGGTTCTGTTAAAACCGTGGGCAATGTCCATTGTCATGTTATTCTCCTAAAGAGAAAGAAAGAAAAAGAAAGCATCAAAGGTAATCTTTCAGAACTTCTAGATTAAGCACTTTCAGGTACAAGGAAATGGTTTGTTATAGAAAACGATGCTTATGAATTAAATATTATTAGCTCAAAACCTTATTTGTTTTTGGAAAATGGCTGGATATCCCAAAATTAGAGATTTTGATTATTATTTGTATTATGGTAACACCTAGAGGCCAGAGCCCTACTGTGCATTGCACTGTACAAATGTACACAAGGGATTGGTTATTGCTTTGAGGACTATATCACAAATTCAAAATGTAAGCAGCAAATGGATAATGCAGGAAAGTGCAGAATAAGAACATGCAAGATGGCAGTGGTCAATCTGAAAAGAATGACTTCATTGACTCATTTGCTGGCCTCTAGCTGTTTAGAGAAGGACTATATCAAAGACATTCCAGGAGTGACTTGGAACAGGCTGATGGGACCACAGACATACTGCAAGAAATGCCACTGAACATATGCTTTATTATATGCACTTACCACCATCCCTCACTGTCTTCACATTCCAAGTATTTTGGTAAGACTGTCTTCATGTCATCAACAGTAACTGACAGATTATAAGGAAATAATTTTCCTGAAGTTGGTAGTCTTTTATGGGAGCGATTAATGTGGGATTTACATGTCCTGGAAACTGAGAATGTTGTATTTTCAGTTTTTCTTTTCAATGTTCTCAACATACTTACATAAAAACTATTGATAGCATTGAATAATCCTGAAATGGCTTTGCCCCATTTTTCTGCCTCTCGGTCTACTGAATGAGTTGGTAACAGAAATCTGTTATGGTTTAAAAAGATACAGCAAACTCATAGACAACATTACTACTGTTGCCTGTTTAAATTTCACAGCAAATGTTCTCTTACTCTCTGCTGAAGAACGTTATGAAATCTGACAGTGACTTAAGACAAGGGGTCATATTCGAGGGCTGAGTGTTAGTATTGGCTATGGTTCAAGCACTGAGCCTACTATTGAGGGAGTTTATTAGTGTTAGTGAGTATCTTCTTCTATTTTTATAAAACAGCTGTGAGAGCCTCCTTGGAAGTGGGTGACATTTGGCTGGTCAACTAGCAGTAAAAGAATTGCAAGTTTTGTGATATTTATCCATGCCAACAGTTTGCTCTCGCAGCAAGTATTCTTTGGAGCATTATTCTTGTTATCAATGGCACTGGACAGCTTTCTAATGCCTCCTCTGAATGTTTTCCAAAACTATCTGGTTGGCTGGGACTACACAAAACTTACGTTTGCCAACTGCTGACCCATCTGTGGTGCCTGGCACATGTTACTTCCTTAACTTGGACAGGAATGAATTGAAAACCGCAGCCCACAGCTTGGCAGAGCAATCAGAGCCATATCATGAACAGTTTTGTGATGGCACTGGTTTGTCATGTATCATCTTTAAGTCCCACATCATGTGCTTATTATAAAGAAGCCATAAAAGAGCAGGATTAAAAACTTGGTGTTAAAATGTAAAGACTGTCATACACATGTAACAGGAACCAGAGAGTTCCTGACTGCGTGTCCAGCTCCTCAGAAGTCCAGTAACGCTGTCTCATTTCACTCATCAAATTCTCTAATTTCTCTCATCTATTATCCAATCTGTATTACATTTTTCAATTTCTATACTGTTATGTTTCTACTATACACAACCAACATATTCTTCCTCCTAAATCCTTACAAACTGTTTTCAATGGTGAAGTCACTATGAAACATACAATCCCAAATCTTGAGAGATCAGGTAATTCCTGGTAGCCATTGGCAGAAATATCTTTTTAGCTTCAGTACTTCAGTCTTAGCCTATCTCCAGCAGCACATTTTTTCCTTGTTTATTTTTAAATAATTCTTTTTTGTGTAAAGTGAGAAGAAACTGTCAGATGAAGAGACAAGACCTAACCCAATTAGGGTTAATTTGACAAGTAAAAGACTATCAATAAGACAAGTTATATTTTTATCACAGATAATTGAGGGTTACTGACTGAACAAGGGTTTCTGGAATCAAACCTGCTAAGGTCTGGAGAAGACCAATATGATAATGCATGTTGAAATTCAGGTAGCAAACCAGTGGTGTACACTGTGAAGGCTGCTAGGATATGGTAATCTTCAGCGATGTTTTGCTGCTGGTGGAAAGATAAAATTTTCTTCAGCCATCAGATTTCCTATGCATATAAAGACAGTGGCAGCAGACGTTTGACAACAAAGGCTCTGCATTTGGAAGTTGTTTTTCCCACTTATCTCTTTCATAGTTTACAAATTCTCTTCCAGCTTTACCAGTCAGAGACAGCAATTTAGTGCAGAGACAAGCACAGCTATCCCACAGTCCCTCAGTGAAAGTGCCAGCCTTCACCTTCATGCTTTTCTGTACTCTCTTCAACTGTGAGTTGATGATGTTTGCAGATTAACATCAAGGCCAGCTCCAAGACTGAACACTGTAGATTAATGGAGGAAAGTGGGTGCCTTTTCATACGTATTTCAGGGTATTAGTCCTCTATGTTTAGACTGTGAAAACTGCAGCATGGACACTGTAAATACAACAGAGCTGTGTTTTGATTTCTTGCTCTTGGCCCTCTTTAATCTCATGCACTGTAAAACAGATTTATTTGCCCAAATCTCCCTTTCTTTCAAGTGTAAGTTCAAATGTCATCATGTATGTTCATACAGTGTGCAGAGACGGCTCCTTCAAAAGATGTAGAATTCTTTTTACTGTCTGGTGAGAACGAGATCTTTATTTGAAGATAATAGATTTGATTCTTTCTTCTTTCTGCTTAGAAAAATCAGCTCAGGATATCACTGTGATGGTACTGAGGAAAGAGTGGAGAATCAGTCTCAGAAAATTTCATTGCATGGTGTTTTCTGTTCTCCCAGATTCAAGAAACAAGACCAGGGAGAGAAAACAGTGTCTTGACTCTTTTTTTAGTAGGGCATCATAGTGTATCACCAAGCTGTTACTGAAGTGACTAAGAGAGGCAATTTAATCAAATGTGGGTAAAAAAGCCACACATAATTTTTCAATTACTGCTTCATGACCCAGTGTCTGAGTATGTGATATGCACAAATGATTTGGATCCAGCCACTTTTGTATTCCTTAAGTGGTAGCTTAAGTTTGCATCTTCATCTCACAGCATTTTCAGTGCAGACTCTTGCAGTGATTTGTACAGAAGTTTTTTTTTTTTCTGAGAGCCTGCCTAATGCTTGTGTCTTCCTAATATTGCTGTGAATATTGATCATATCTTACATGCAGCCAGAACAATGTGTTACTTGTATTGGCTGATAACTTATATACCAAATTCTTTCTTTATAGCGTCCAAGTGAATCCATTTTCAGTGTCTACACAAAGACAAGTGATAAACTATCTTATATGAATATAAACATTTTTTCATTGAGAATTTCATAGTTCTCATTCCTTATGATTGCTTTTGTAACCCAAGGAGATCTTCTCTTCAAAGTAAAAGGCAATGTCTGCTGTCACAAGTCCATACCCATTTAATCAAGTAGTAATTAATGTAGTTTTACCAATAGATTGTGAAATTTTGTTTCATTTTCCATTTAGCCTCCATCTGATAAAATATATTTCCTGATATGCAGAGATCTAAAGAGAGTCTCTTAACATTTAAAACATTTTTCTTTTGATAAATCAAAATTGTTTTGCCTTGGATGTATTCAAAAATGCGGAACTTCATACAAATTTGTCAAAAGAGAAGCACTTGGGTTATTAATTGCCAAAAACACAGTAGTTTTCATCCCCATGGTGAAAAGTAAACCCTGGTGGTCAGCACTCTAATGAAAGACATGGGCTCCTCATTCCCTGCTGAGAGGGGACACACAGAGCAAAATCCTGTGCCAGGCCCTCCGAGGTTTAGCTGCTCAGAGAGGCTTCAGATTGTGGCCTAATATTTGTCATGACACAACAAGTAAATAAATACCTTGGCACAGAGCCTAGAGCCTGTCAACACTGCCCCTGCTGCAACCTCCTGTTCAAAATGCAGAGCTCTATTTATCATCTTTTCATATAAATCCTGTTCAGGGGAAATCACCTAGGACATATTTAATTTCCTTCTTTGGCTTCTTGATGATGTCACCTAGATAAACCCTGTATCTAGAGACCCTCACTGAGAGCATTAGGCCAAAGTTGCTGTGAAGGTCGTTACTTGTCAAGGTAATTTAATTTATAATGACATGTTTCATAGTTTGCCTGTGCAAAGTCAGCTTAAGCAAATAACTTCTGTGCTATTTCTCCTAAATGCTAAAGTACAGAATAGTTACAGCTGCTGTTTAATGAAACATTTCACAGTCACAAGGATTTTCACACTAGATTGGAACCCCATTGCTGAGTCATTTTATCTCTTTGGTTCTGTAAATATTCCCAAGCATTCTTACTAAAAAGTGGTGAAACACTACCAAAAATGCACTGTGAGCAGGAAAGTAATTTTTATTTTTATCTTTGCACTAGAAAGAATTGTTGAGTATTACAGGAGTAGAATTTGATGCATTTTGTGTAAGGGGAGGAAAGTGGGAAAGAAAGATGGAGGTAACAACAAAGGAATTGTGGATGATATACTGAAACTGAAGACTACAAAGAGAAGAAAGAGTGGTAATCCAGGGAAAGGCAGTCATGAGAGTGAGCAGATCAAGTGTTACCCATGAATGGAGGAAAAAAAAGGATGAAAAGATTATGTTTTGAGAGATACAGAAAGGAACACGTGTCCTTAGAAGAGCAATGTTCCATGTTATTGAAATCTACGGTCTTGCAGGTCCTTCCCACTGGATTTGACTACTGTAAGAGGAGACTTTCAGGACACAGGATTTTGTATAACTTCAACATATCTTAGATGACCAGGAGAGCAGGGTCATGGGCTATGTCTGGGCAGCCATTTGCTGCTTAGTCTAGACCACACATGCCCACTCTGCTAGCTTTATATTTTTGTTGCCCTCTTTTTAAAATACATTGTAACTAAACATATTAAAAAATAATTAAAAAAAAATGTTACTTTTATGCATTAAATATGTTACACATTTTATATGCAGCCCAAGACAATACCTTTTCATTCAGTGTGTCCCAGGCAAGCCAAAAGTTTGAACACTCATGGGACAGTCTATTTCTTTAGAGTATGAAACATACATTGAAGGACCTGGTGTGGAAGAAAACAGACAGTACATGAACAAGGAGGTGTCCTTGGATTGTTCTTCTGACCTCAGAGTCTGTGAATATCTTTCTGGAAAAGAATAGTGATCTGGCACCTAATTTCTACCTTTTCTTTTGAAAGCATTTAATTTTTTAAAGTGATGGAATAGGGATTTTTCTTCTTTTCTTCAGAATGCTAACCTTTCAAAATCAACAGGGAGCACAACATAACCCAGTATTTCAATCCTGTTTCACCTCTGATGGCTATTTATAATGGCTGCTCAAATAGGAAATTTGCTTCTGACCTTTGAAGCTGGAATATACTTGAAATTCATGCCTCACTGTGCTCTGTCAGCTCCTTTTCATGCACGCCTTTATATGTGGATTAATAAATATGAGTTTGAGAGCAAAAGTTCTAGCAGTGAAATCTCACTCGTGATTTTGCTGTGAGATACGTTTGCAAAAAGTTCATCCAGAAACTGGAGGAGAACAATTTTTCACTTAGAGTGGTTTTGAATATGACACCACTATCTGTGACTGACAGTATCAAGTACTTTTAATGTCAGAGGGACACATACGACAAGACCACTAAAGCTTAAGTAACACAGAGAAGCAGATTTTAACTATGGCTCTTTGTTGAAATGTATTTTACTGTAATGTGTGACATAAGATAATAGTTTAGGTTAGTATTAGCCAGACTACAATACATTGCATTGCAGCCTGTGTGTGTCAAGAGAAACCTGTATATTCCAAACTATACAGTGCTCATCTTTGAGTTATGAAATGAGTTCGGCAAATTTAGGCCACACGATCTTGCTCTACATCCACAAAATACAGCAATCAAACAGAAAGCATTACACAGATGATGTTAGAAAGACTTTGAGGAATAATGGGGTGCACTAAATCTTTTCATCCTTACAGCTCAGGCTGGAGCTGAAGCAGAGTCAGAAACTATTCCTTAAACTGAGTCTTGGACTCTCTAAAGCAGATAGGAACAGTATTTTCTGCCAAAGCACAATCTAAGAATTTGCCTACAGTATATATTGATTTGGTATATTCTGTATAGCATAGATAAAAATCTTCTGTTGCAAAATCATGCTATATTATGCTAACTAAAAGTACTAGGCTGAAATAAATTCTGATAGGAATGGAAGTTAAAATAGGTAATTGTGTGTTAATTTGTAAGGTTGTATCCCTAGGTTTTTGAGATACAGTGAAGGTAATTTAATTATACAAGTTTTGTGTGAACAGGTAAGCATTTGAGAATAGAATATTCTGTTACCTGAAAGCTCTCGGTGTAATTGCTTCAGGAGTTTATCCATCATGACAAAAGTAATCGTTAGGCTCTGACTATGCAGATAGAACTTTAGGCACATAAGAACCAAAATATCCATGATTCTGCTAACATAAAACTGCAAGACTAGAGAGATTTTTATTTTCACTTTTCTATGGCTTTCTCATGACACAATGAAGTGAAAGTCTGTCTCGTCTTTCAGGAAAAAAACCAAAACTTTTTTAGAAAATAAGCAGACTGTCTTTCCTATGAACTTGGATATGCATATGAAAAAATGCTTCAGTGCTTCTGAAATCATGTGGAGCATAAAGCTGAGTAGCTGTAATTTCAGTTTTGCAAAGGACTTCTTTTTTAAACAAGATTCGGTATAAGAATGATTGTGGATGAAATGTTACTGCATCTTTAACATGCAAAGAACTCCAAGTGCAAGAGTTAGGAAGAAGCTTGCCAACTGGAAGTGGTTTCTGCTTGCATTGTTTCAGTATAATGTATTAAAAACAGTTTATTTCACTCTGAAGAATTCAAGATTTGTGTTTTAGTTTTTTAGGTTTGGAAAGGGAAACCTCAAAATAAAATATTTTTTTCCAAATATATTTTTACTTGGATCCAAATGACAGATCTCTATTTGCATTGAACTCAGCAGCCTTTGGATGAAATACTGTTTTCTCTAGGGTAATATGAATCCAGCTGGGGCTGTACCAAATACTAGTTGGGTCTCATTCCAGCTGCAATCAGGAGAAGGTGCACTTAGGGAAAAATTACGTCACAATTACTGGTGTTGAAGCCAGAACTACCCTCCTATCCCTACACATGGGTGTGCATGTGAAAACTCAGGCAGAAATTATCTGCTAGTTTGGGAGAGACAATATCTATTTGTTTTACCTGGAGTGCAAACCCACAGTGCTGTTGGTTCTATCAGCCCAGACAGACTTTTTTATATACCCTTTAATTTGCCTTCTGTGCCTCATGGGAGCGATACTCTGACTGAAGTGACCTCAGTCTCGCCTTGATCTTTTTCCTGTGTGTATAAAGTACTGACATTCAAAACTGACTGAAATGAATATCAATGGCTTCATAAGCTGGCAGCTAGAACATCTGTGTAAGAGATACCACCAGATTTACTTACAGCCGATTCCAAGCAAGGAAAGAAGATTCCCGAGTCCTTGGGAGAGGTCTACAGTAATGTATTGCTGGGGTCATATGAGCAAGTCTTCCTCGATCTCACTTACCCAAAGTATTTGATTTTGAATATATATATATTTAAAGTATTAATCAGGTCAGAGTGTCCTTAGGAATGATGCTTCATCCTGGCAGTAAAAGGATGCTAGGGAGGTGGAACCCCTGTGTGCAATGAATCTTTTAATGGTTTGATGTGAATCTGAAGAGCCTCAGTTAGAGAGTTTGAGAAGCCATCAGTACTCTGCCCTACGGTGTTAACAGCCAGGTCACTGGGACACCTTTTCCCAGGCAGGTGGCAACCATACTGACCCTTGTCCTGGCTGCTGTGCATGATCTGCTCCTTAGTTAGGTAAAAGAGGCTGACAAATTTCTTCTCTTGTTATCCTGAGATAATCAACTGCAAGCATAGCACATGTGGTGAATTAGAATCCAATATTTCAGCTGCCTTTTCTAGTGTTCATTGAAGTCTTTTCTCGATGAAAAAAATAAATAATCTCTGTATGTACTGATGAATGAAAGAGGTCACACAGAGGATCCTAAGCCACCTTTGTGGGCTGATAAACATTTGTTCAGAATATTTTCCACTTGATCCATTATTTTTTACTGAATGGATAAAATGTGCCTCCATGATAAAATTGACAAAGCCATATGTTATATATTTCGGTGTTCGGTTTGAGATCTTGACAGGAAATACTTGATCTAAAACGTCAAGGGCATATGGCTAAAGGTGACCAAGAGTTCATTAATTCTAAACTGTAATATATATTTGAGTCCTATAGGACCATCTGACTGCCATTTAAGACCCCTTATTCTTGATATCCTCTAGTGGAAAATCATTATACCACATACAATTTTTCATTCCTTCCTTATGTCATTTTGCCTATCTTATTGCAAGATTAACTGTCCTATTCCAGTTCATCTTTTTCCACTTTTTTACTGTGTCTTGAGCATTTAATGTCTCTTATGTCCTTAATTCTTCAGCTTCCTTCAGTGAGATCCAACAATCTCAATCTGGATTCTGAACCATGGCACATTATGAGTTTCTAAAAGCATCCTTTAATATTCATCTCTCTTTTTAGTCCTTTCTTTGTTATTTTACCACCTAGCTTTTGTGACAAACGTTACACATTGAGACAAGATTCATACTGAAATTCTAGGACAGGTGCTTTTTGACTGGAATCAAACAAGTAATTTAGGTTCTTCTACTGTCTCTGAGCAGTGTCATGTAATATACCACAAGTACTTTTACAAAGGGAATACGTTTGCAAAGAACAGCAGCTGATCATAGAAAAGGTACCAATCACTCGTGAAAACTTTCAGGGTGGCTGATTCGCATCTAACAAGTCTGTGGTGGCTGATGATAACATTCAAAAGATAGGAAGATAGGTTAAATGCCAATGCACCGGTCTGTTTTTAAGTATCTAAACAGTTGTATAAGCTTGTTTTTGTTATGCCTGTCTCCTTAGCTCTTCCCAAGTCACTTGTCTGCAAACTGGCAATGTAGAAAAAATTGTTTATTAAACTTTTATACTAGAAACACGGTTCAAGGAGACTTCAGTCATGACATGTGTTTCAAGGAACTAGAATAATGCAAGTAAGTACAATGTGGAAGCCGAGCGAGAGGGTTTCTCTAAGGCAGCACATGAAGTTATATTAAGATGAAACCGGACAAAATCTATTTGAGCTTGGCTGCTGATGCACTTTCTAATGGTGGCATCTATCAGCATGATACAGTCTCTAGAGGGAAGCGGTACAAACTCCAGCAGTGAACAATTTAAAGATTAGTCTGATAGAAAACACTTGAGAAAATAGTAAAGGGAAAAGGTATGTGTGTTGGAGAAGGAGAGCTGAAGAAAATGAACTTCAGATCTCAATTCCGTGAGTCCAGGACAGCTACAGCATGCTTGCTGTTTGCTTATAGTGCTTGTCTAGTAAAACTGGGGTCACTTCATAACACATGAGAAAGGGAGGGATATAGTCTATTAAACGCTTGCACATAGGAGCTCTATATATGCCGCTTACTAAATGTCAGTTATTTTCTTCCCAGTGGAGGGATTTCTGCTTAATGTGGTTTTTTTTTCCAGCAAAACAACTCAGTCAGATTCAGGTGCTAAAAGAAAATGTGACAAAATACTGTTCTTCAACATGATCAAAGCCAACTGCATAATACAATATACTTCAACATATCTGAAGTGTATTTTTCCAAAATCATCTATAGAATGCACTGTATAGCGAGATAGATTTGTTCTACTTCTAGATAATTTTAAGTCCATTTTCTAGCAACAGCATGTGAGCCAAAATGAGAGAAAAAGAAAACTTGAATCAATTTTCACACATTGTGTTATGTTACAGAATGTGCTGTTCTCTTGTATGAGAGCAGTATTTTCATTTTATCTAAATTGGAATATCTTTCAAATAAAAGGGAAAGGCATTATAAGAGATGGTTTAGAGATTGTGGGAAGAGCTAAACACCTTTAATTCTTGTAGAAGAAAAATTTCAAATGCTTACAGCAACTGCCCACCTAGGTGTGCAAAAATAAAAACTTGTTTGGACTGAAACAGATATAAAGTTTGTGTTGTTACTACTGATGCATCACCACCAAAACAGTCCATCATAAGTAAAATCCATTCTTTTGTTTAAAGAATCAGAACCATTGCAAACAATGGTTGTGTTGATCCTTTTGTTTTCCTTAATTTAGTTTACATGCCTGAGTTTTAAAGGTGTAGCTACTGTAAAGGAGTAACCCAAAGCCCCTTCAACTCTGCACACACAGGTTGAAGAAATCATAGGTCATTAAATCCAGTTAGGACTTGTTTCTAAGAGCCCACGAAGGTTGCCCTATTTCTGCTTTCATGCTGTTTGCTCATTACACTGGATTGCAGTGCCCTGAGATCTCACTGGTGTTGGACAAACTACGTACACATAAATTGTCCTAATTCTTTAGGATTTTGCAGTCTACTTGAGAATTAATGTGCAGGTATAATGAAAAGTGGGACATGATAAAAAAGCAGTGATGGGGAAACTACAGAGGCTCTGTGGCTTATCTCACATTTGCAGAACTTGGTAGGTCTGATATACTTCAACTTTTAAAGTAGGTTTAATGAAAGACTCCAAACCTGCTGCCCTTGTGCTTTAGCTCTTCCCACCCTTATTTGCTGCAACTCAGCTTGCTTAACTATCATTCACTTTACATTATATAACTTATCTTCATATTTTCCCTGGCTGCTGGCTGCACTCTCTGGGGATACAGTAGAGAAGACATGCTTCTGGCAGGGCTGCTGAGAGTTAAGTATTCTCCCATGCTGGCTGGAGGCTATAAAGGTGATGTCTGAGACCTGTCCACTCCCTGGGCTTCTTTCTGGTACACAACAGCTCAGATCTCAGCTCAGCTAAGAAACAGTAGCACCCTGGTGCTAGAGCAGAGGGAAGAGGGGAAAAGTTCTATAGCTTCTGATGTTCTTTGGTGACATTTGAACCAAATACTGATGTACTATGCTGGTGGGCTCATAGCAAAGTGTCTTGATCAGTGCCTGGGCCAAGTGGCTAGACTTTACTTTTTTTAAGTCATATTTTCTATTTGTAAATTTGAGCTATCACCTAGGTACTATAAAAGCCTTATGCTTTTCTGGGCTGGAATCAATGCAACATAATGTCTGTATGTGTAAACAATGTACAAATTCATAGAAAACTCATTTATGCTTTCTACTTCTTTTCCTAGAAAGTGTATTTCCCCCAAACAAGCACAGTACTAGTTTGTTACATTGTTTAATTAAATATATGTAAATATATATATATGTAAATAATGAAAACTTAGTGGGTGTTATGCTGTGAGCTTTCCGAAAGCTTTCCACTGAAAACAATTCCTAAGAGATCAGACACAACAGAGTAGTCAGTTAGTGAGGTTCGTGGTATTAGTTGCTCATGGAAGAAGGAAATGGAGAGGAAAAGAACATATAGACTGAAATAGCAAGTGCTTTGAGCAAAACTTTTAGGCAACATAGATTGACTGTTGGTAGTGCAATTCTGTAGAATCTGGATAGTAGGTATGCTGGGTAACTGTTCTGCATTCAGAAGGAGCCATTATTCCTGTAACAAATATTCCTATTGACACAAAAGCAAGAAAGGGAACTCCAGATCGTTTTGAAATATTTCTGCAGAAAAGCACATTAGATCTAATGACTGCATACTGGGTGATGGAAGGCACTTACTTATCTGGGAAAAAAAAAAAAAAATTTTAATGACTTCATTTATTCATTTTTAGAAAACAGTAAAGTTGTCATGTCATAATCTCCCAGAGATACTCCTGGGTGAGCTGTTGAAAGGTAATTTCAGCACACCTAGGGCTCCAACACTGCAATATAACTTGTTGTGTTTTACTCCTTAATCATGCTGTGGCATTTAGAAATCATTCTTTGTAGCTGGCAAAACTGTCTTGCAGTAACACCATTATCACAACTTACAATTTTACAGCAATTTTTACTTAGGCAAACACATTGAAGTAGTCTACAAAACATTCTAAGTACACTGCAGGCATTGAATCACCAAGCATTGTGAGTCCCTTATGATCTAGCAGTGCCTCTTATATAATAAAAATATATCACTTTTTTTCATAAGAAATTATCACTGTTATAAAACATGCATATGTTTCTAACTTACATAAAACTGCCTTTTCCAAGAGATCACATTGAGTCGTGAACTGAGATACAGAGTTTAAAAGACAAAGCAATACCTTACATCCACTTGGAGACTAGAAATCTGCTATCAAACGATATATTTTGCAGAAAATTTTAATGCAGGCTGTGGTAGAAATGCTTCCAACAGTCTGCTAAGCTCAGTTGAGGTTTACTAAACTCAGAAGAGTACAACACAGGCTGTTCAGCATGTAGTATTAGTGCTCAAGGGACAGACTCATGCACTTTGAGGAGGAAACCATCTAATGATCTGTGATGGCAAAATATCAATACGAATGGAAGGTTGTATCCATTAATGGTAAAAAGCATGTTTAATTTGCAAGGATTTTTGTTGTCATTTACAAAGCTTTTTAAGATTTTGGGTTGTGCACATGAGGAAAGTTTACTTCTGTCCGTGCACCTCTGCAGCAATTGTGTTAGGCTTCTGCACTGTCAGATCATGTCTAAGCTGGCTGAGTTGGTCATTAATTCTTGGAGCTCGTGGCTCAGAGGGCCCCCAGGGCACAGTGACCAACAAGAAATTTGTCTCAGGGCACAGTGAACTGTCCTTACTAAAATTAAAGGGATGTATGATTAACTTGACAGAGTAGGTGAGTCAGGAAATATTTTTCCTTGTTTGTTGATTACATGCATTTTACACATGGTTTGTCATTATCATCTGTACAATAGCCAATATATGATTTTTATAAATACAAACAAACTGATTATGGAATCAGAGAATTTTACATTTGTAGATAATAAATGGACTGTGCAAATGAGATGGAAATTAACCTGTTTCTTATATTACAATCAGCATGAAGATATGATTTTATGTATGTGACATACTTGAGGTATACTTGAAAAACTACTGAGTATATTGTTCTTTGCTGAGTGAAATAAATCCATTCATCTTTGTCAAGTGAGAAGATGGCCAGAAGATGACAAGTAATGACATTTAGCATTGCTATTAGTATATTTAAAATAGCAATCAGAATGCCTTTTTACATACTGGAAGTTAAGAAGTAACATGCTCATTCTGTTCTGGTTATTCTTTTAAAAAAAAAAAAAAAAAAAAAACCTAACCACAATATTTTACATTTTACATAGAAGAAAATAACTTTGTTGCCAAGTGACCTTCAATGCTGGCTTAAAAACCATTATAGCATGAGCCCTGTTATCAGAAATTCCTAAACATGAATGACCTTGCTGGATATTTAGTATTTCTGGATCTAAGAATAGAAAAGATCTAACTTGGAAATCAAAATTCAAAGCCTGAATTCACATTTTCAGCCCTTAGGAATGGAGGGGAAATTGAAATGCTGTTTGTTTAATTTGCAAACTAGCAATCTATATTCAGGAGCAATGCAGGATGCCAGCTTTCTTAGAAAAACAACCTACACACATGCAACACAAACTATACATGAAGAAGCTGATAAAGCATTCTTCACATCAAGTTTCTTACTTTAAAATTCACAGAATTGGTGGCTGCAAGTCTCAGAGGTCACTCTACACAGTGTGATTCAAAGCTGACACCTTCATCCTATATTCATCCTATCTTTGATACCTATATTGCATTATTAGTCTCCAAACTGAGTCAATTCTTAAATAAATTTTGCTTAGGAAATGTTTTCAATGTTACAGAAAATATGGAATAGACTTCAAAATAGAAACTTTCCAAGTATAATCTAATCAAGATAAGAAAAAGCCAGAGATCTGACAACCAAATGGAATTATAATAAGGCAAACATGAGGAGGTTCCAGCAAGGACAGTGAGACAGATGGATAAATATTACTGATCAGCTCATCCACAGCAGAGGTGTCTGTGTGGAATTTTATATGTGATTGCATGGACCTGGAATGCTCTGAAGTCAAACTAATCTTAAAATAAACACTGGTTATTCATCTACACAACAAAACAAACTCTGTCCTAGACTTTGGGCTGATATCATCCCTATATTCCTCAGCTACTCTTTTACTGTTCTTATACTTCTCTTATTTCCCATATCTACACTTTTTATCATGGAATACAAAAACAAGCAAACAAAAAAAAAAAACCCTAAAGCACTAGGTAAAGATTTGTAAGCAGCAGAGGAAGAATGCACTCTCATTTGGCTCAGGCAGGAGTTGTGGACTTTCAGTAGTAGTAACACATTTGGCATTAGTGTATTTTGAATTCCCAGGTGGAGTCTTTGTACTTCAAACTCTTCAGGTGGTCCAGGATGGGAATGTTTAATACCTCAGACTGAATTGATTTTCACTTCATATCTGACCTAATCGCCATAAAAATCATCTACATTACTGTCCATATGAAAACAAACATCTTTAATTATTATGGATATTGCCATGAGATTTTTTAGAATTTTTAATATTTTAATAGTTCCACATTAAAAATACCATGTATTTGGAGCATAAATTCTTCTTAGGCCTGAGAATGTGTCCAGAAGCTTCAATTCTGGCCATTATATGGCCATGGAACTATGGCAGACAAAAGTACTTGGATCAAATTCCCCTTCTGTCATTACCTTATCACACCTGCAAGCAGAGGGATCCTGATCCAGGTGTGCTTAGTGCTGTTGTGACAATGATCAGACAACACTTCATCAGTGTAAATGAAGCCACTTTGGCCAGAAGAAGGAGAAACACCTTTACAGGGAGGGGAAGATTCTGGTAATATTTTAGGAAGATAAGATGTACAAGGGACTGTATGGTGGCCTGGGTCTGGATTGAAAATGTACTTAAAAGACTTGGTGTCTTTGATATTCTTACTACTTATCAGTTTTTCAGGCCATTAGAAGTTTGGAAATAACAGATGTTCGTTAATAAGGAACTAACTGCTTTAATGATTTTTAAATGTTTTAGCAATTAACAAAGGCAGATTAAATGTAATGAGAGAGGGAAGTGTGGAATAACTCTTAAATCATCATTTCATTAATACTGCGCTTTGAAAGAACAAAAAGGAAAGCTTGGATAACACAAAACAAGACTTCCATTCTTTTCAAGACTGTTTTTTTAGAAGTGGGTTATGTTTCATAGTGTAGTATCTGGCTAATTCTTACCAAGCTATTACGACAGAAATTTTTGGGAGTACCTTTTCAGAAGGTGAAACCAAACATCTTTGGATAGGAGGGAAGAAGACCTATGAGGGGGTGGGAATTTGCAGCACTGCTGTAAGTTATTTTCTGAATGTTTTCCAGATGGTGCACAGCAGAAAAACAAACAAAATAATGTTGGATCCAAAAGAGATGTATTTGCCTAAAGGAATATTTAAAACACCCAAGCAAGAAACTGTACAAAAACTCCTTGCATGCCAGGTAGATATTTAAAAATTGAATATGACTAAAGAGTTGTTTTTTGTTGTTTGTTTGGCTTTTTTATGGGGAGGTTATCTGTGTATGTTTTTCTGTATTCCTGCACTGTCTTGTATCTAGCTCACAGTTAAGCTACCAAGTAAATTGTTCTTCTGCCTTTCTCTCCGAAGCGATGCAAACTGAATAAGAACACAGAACAAATGCACCAGTGCCAGTCATTTTCCTAAGGACTGCTGAAGTGTAGGGACAACACCCCTGAGAGGTGAGAAAGCCAGGCCTGTTTATGTGCTACTTCTCTTCATGTCTCTCATCTCTCAGAATAATGCAGCAAGTAATAGGTTTACAGGTATTCTCCAGACAGAGAATCTCCATAAAACTGTTTTGCTTCCCATAAGCTGTCTGAGATTCAGTGCATTAGAGAGAGGAAACGTGACCTCCTAGTCTACACAGGAAATACTGTATGTGGGGCCTGAGCCATAATGGAAATTCATATAATAGCTGTGAAGTCTAAATGGGTCTCTGCACCACAAACATTTACTTCTGGAAACTCAGGGGATTACTCATGTGATTGAGCATCTGTCAGAACTGAGTCTTAAATTTGTCACACATCCAACCTGATTGTGGATGTGAATATATTGTGATGCAAAAATATAAACATATAAATATGCCATCCTTCATGTAGCTGTTGGTGACTGATAAAATCAACTGCTTATTGAAAATGAATTCTAAATTAAAATAGGAGATTATTATTAATGATTTTTTTTTTTTTTTTCTGAACGGTAGGAAACTAACTAGAGCTCTAATTAAGCAATTTCACCTGACATTGTTATCTGAATATTAACTCATCAGTAGTGCAGTGAGAAATCTTACATTCTCAGGGAAATCTGCTCACATTCTTTCAAATCCCCTGAGTTTTGTGTCTATCAGTTTTATGTGGCCTCTGTAGGCTTTTGACTGGGAATTGCATAGGTTTTGTTCTGCTTTATTTTTCTGATGTACATTAGCATGAGATCTCAGTGGATATTATTTTTCATGGGTAGTTTGCTTGTTGTTTTTTTGTGGTTTTATTCTTCTTTCTTTCTTTTCTTTTTATTTTTTGTAACATCCTCAAATGTGAGGAAGGTATGAATGCTATGCAATAGCAAGGGGCAGGATTTGATGAGTCAGACAACTCTATCCAGGTCTTCATTCCCAATTCAAGCTTTGCTTCGTGGTGTTCCTGCATGTGGGCTACAATATACTTGGATACCTGGTCTTTCCTCTGCATTGTGTTTCCTATATTAGCTACACAATAGCAGCCTCACACAATTCTACAATGCTAGCTTTTAGCCCTATTTGTTTTGTAGGATTTTGCTCAGGATAAACATTCAACATTACGCAGCCAGGTAAAGTTATACCCAGCTGTCTGCACTAGTGAGATAAACCATAGACCTGCACCACAGTGTCCTTTTCACATTAAAATAAACACAAAAAATGCTCTGCCTCCTGCTTTAAAATGAAAAAAAAAAAAAAAGAATACTTGGCATTTGGGAATCCTCCTATTTAAGCTCAGGTTACACTTTCCCCACAGCCATTTGGAACCATTATTACTTTTAGAAGCTTTCTCTTAGGGCGGAGAGAGATGATGCAGTTGCCTTTTTTATTCTGTGCAAACCTTTAGCTTTTAGCAACTGGTAGATCTGCCCCAGTTTTGCTGAAAGAGAAGAGGAAAAGAAAAAGAAGATTTAAAATCTTTTTATTCAAGGACTGGAAAAGATTCATTATTTCCAGGATGTGTTTTTGCACTGAACAAGGTTTTGAACCTATCTGACTTTATTCTGGGAAACACTCCAGCTTTTCTAGTAAGTTATAGTTACTATAAGGTCAGTGCTTATTGGTAGTCTACATCTAAAGAGACTTTGGAGCATATTCTTTATCTAATATTTTGAGACTTGCAGCTTGAAGCCAAGTTATCCTAGCAGATGAGTTTGGGTTAAGTGGAGTTATGTTCAAAATGTAATGGGGTCAGCACTTAATTCTTCTGCATAATGACCAAGCATCTATCTTCAACCAGTTAAATGGGAGAAGGTCTTTCTGACCATCCCCAAGGAGTATTGAACATAGGCAAAAAGATTTGAAGCAAACCACTTCAAGTATTCTGCTGGCATATTCTTGTGTTAATTAACTACGATATGATGCATCTGAGAGTCAAGTTAGTTTAGGGTTTACTGTAACACAAAAGATAGTTGCCTTTCCCAAGGATATTCACTTCAGATAAACCTAATGATTTTTCTGTTACTTACAGAAGGAAGAGTTCAGCTTGAGGTACTCTGATGAGGCAAATGGAGCAATGGAATATCTCAACAGAGGTACTGAACACTGCCCTGAAGACATTTTAAACTCATGTGCTTTGTTTTTCCTAAGGGTATGTGTGCTGCACTATGGAGCATAAAAGATGTAAGAAATCTGGGCTGCAATTTCACCAGTAGCAAATACAGCTGGGAGTGTATGTAATGCTAGGCTGAATACTAAAATGCCAGTGGCTGTTAATGAAATCTTTCTTTTATTTTTTCCCCAACACATAAAATTAAAATCATATATTCAGTTGAGTCAGGAGAGTGAAACACTCAAAATGAAAAGTGAAGCCTCACTGAGAACAGATTAGAAAGCAGGAACACCTCTTGAAATATTTTATTGAAAAAGAGCTTAGCAAGCCCGAAAGAGCTTTGCAGTCTTGATCTGAGTTTCTGTCAGGAGAGAACATTTCCTGTGAAGGAGTTCTTGCTGTTGTAACACCACGAGGGCTGTCCAGAGTAGACCATGCTAACTATCTAATTTGACCTTTTGCATAAAACAGGTTGGAATGAACTTCCATTTCTGACATTTCTTGAACAAGATCACCTTTTCCATTTGGAAACACTACCTGGTTCTGAGCAGAATTCCTGACCATCACATTTTCCTAACAGACCAAAAATCTCTGCCATTGTTACTGTTGGCCCACAGCTATGGGTCTTGACCCCAGTGTGCCCATAGAGGCAAACATCAACATGTTCAGAAGCTAACAAATCATGCCTGATCATTCAGAGGATGAACAACTGTGACTTACAGGCTTTAGGTGATGAAGAACATACTATGGAAAACATCTCCTGATACTTAGCTTCTACCACTATTTTGGACATTTGGATAGTTACATCCATGGCAGGATTAAAATACCCAAAACAAGGTGTTACTGAATCCTGCTGCCTACAATTCCCTCCATTGCAAAGAAGCTAAAGGTACAGCTGAGTAGCTTTAATATTCTTCCCAGCTGTCTAGCAGCCTGGAAAGCTACTGTTACTAGCTCCAGTTCACAGCCGCTAACATGTAACCCTTAGCAACATAAAGAATAAATGACAGCCTCCCGGAATGAACAGCTTCATAAATGAGGGGAACGCTTGAGAACTAACAATCACTGGACTCTTTCCTTTCATGAGATGGAGGTTTCTCATTTTCTGCTTCTTGTTGCCTCTTAACAATAGTACTTGGTGCTTATACCGTGCTTTTGATCTTCAAAGTACTGTATAAACATTAACTAATTAATCCTCCAAACACCCCATGAATGAAATGAGAGAGCAGTATCTCTGTATACTTTCTGCTAGTGTTCTAGGGGAAATATTAGAAAAGACTTTAAAAGGAGCCTTTTGTGCACTTGTATGTATTAGCCTTTGTGTTACGTATGCCTGAAGAACAGAGATTCCTTTAAGAGTACACAGCAAATCAGTAACATGTCTCAGTATTTATCTGATTATTATTATTCTTATTTTCATTAGCTGGCTGAAAACTAATTTATATTTCCCTTCTGCAACTTGAATAACTCTCTGACACAATCTCAGGGTTTTATGCCTCACTCATCTCCGAGGTAAAAATTAGTACATAAAGGTAATTTGATTAATCCCATTTTAGGCAGGATCTTGTAACTCCTACCCTTGTGATTGATTTCCACCTCACCCACCCTTATCTTTCTAGCATTCTGCCCTAGTACAAACATCCTTGTTTGTTCTATTCCTTTTTCTGCCTCAAAACAAAAGTCCAGTTGTCAAATTAGATTCAGTTCAAAAGACGTACAGTTTTAGTACTTAACTTTTGGGACTCTGGTATTAAGTTCATTTGCTCTGATAGTATAATATCTTGGGACTTACCTGGCTGCAGCTTTTATCTGTCTGTAACCTTAGACAAATTTGAGCACACTTTTCTCTTATTTTCTGCTTGCTGCGGAAAGTGCAGTAGCCCGTTCCTCCTCAGGATGTGTCCAGGAGAGATAACAACCTTATAAGGCAGTGAGCAGGCAGCTGGACAACTGTTATTGCCTGCAGTCGTGATCCTTGATGGAAATTCATATCTCATCGTTTACTCAAAGTCATCATGCTTCTGGGCCCTAGCTCTTGTTGCTATATTTGACTTTTTCTCCCTACATTTCTTCATATGTTGATTTACTCTTTCCCAAATTATTAATGACAAAAGCCTCTTTCTTCCTGGTGTTGATTTAGATGAGTGCCAGAATGTGTCAATGGGAAATACACCCCATCTGCCATGCACATCAGCCCTGAAAAATAAAATAAATTGAATCTTTCTCTGCAATCATCTTTACTCCTTAATTTACCAGACCATCAGATTATAGTCTCTGAGGTCAATGAAAATTCAGAAATTTCCTTTCTATGAAATAACTAAAAAAATGTTACTACGAGTTCTTTAAACTGATGTTCTCTTAATCTGTTACATCTGGTATGCTGCACCTGACAGTTAACTGTCTTTAACAGGCACAATCACTCTTTCTTTCAGAAGAAACCATTTCATAGAAAACTGAGTAATAGTCATGAAAACATTTTTTCCACATATTCCTACTTTGGTTTGCCATCACCAACATGCACTCTTCTTCTTCTCCTGGCCTCTGTTTCATCATTCATAACGTGTCCTGGTGGCTTCCTCATGTAGTTATTCAGTAGAGGACAGAGTAAAAATGACTCTGTGGTGTGGTTTTGTTGTCCTTTTTTCTTTTCTTTTCACATTCTTAAACAACCTTCATATAATCCGTTAAATGTATTTTTTTACTGTTGTCTTTAAGCAGAATTGAGAGATCCCTCGTGACTTCAGAGTAGAGACAATCAGCATGAACTTCCAGCCACACTGTCCTAATTGCCTGATTGCTTCACTATCCACATATGCTGCTCCGCCCACAGTTAGCCAGGTTCTTTTTTTATCAGACTTCTTCGTGTTTTCATCATACGCTCGAAAGAATGTGCTCATAACTATCAATGTTATCCTATGCTTGTATTCAACTGCTAGGCTCTGTATTTTTAACAGAAAGCATAAGATTTGTACTCTTAAGGCAACTTGCTAGTTTCCTTTGTAAACGCTGGCAAGCTGTTTTCATTGAGCTTCAGATAATCATAGTCCCCCAGAAAAGTTTTTATACCAATCCATCTGCATCAATTTGGTTCCTTCTGTCACAAGCCAGTGGTTTTTCCCATTTTATTTTACTGCTGAAAGCAGATTCTGCAACACTCTGCTTGAAGGAGATCTATTGTCTTTAAGGTTTTCAGTTTTCTGTCCCAGTTCCTCAAGGACTGGCACCTCTTTATGGTCACCTCGTCTGGCTTCCCAGACTCTTGCCAGACTCATAGTTACCTGAAATCACAATTTGTTCCACAGGGAACTTTTGTGTTAGTGACATGATTTCAAAGTAGGAGAAATATTTTTTAGAATATACAGTAATGTATTTTATCAAATAGAAAGTACTAAATATTTTCTTGTGCTTTTCAGAGTATAATCCATAATTACTAAAAATCCTATATCAATACCATGATTTATAAACCTACAACTAACTTGGAGGAAGTACTGTTTCATTTCCTTGCTGTCAGCTCTGCTACTGTGGGAACACTGTCTGCATCTCTGTGAAGAATCCTTATTTGCTAGGTTGTCATAATTCTCTGTGCCTGTGCACTAGTAATGCTCTGAAATTTTAAGTAATAATGTTGCTTCTTTTATTCAATTGCACGTTTCTTATTTTCTCGTCATTGCCTAAGCCAGTCCTCTGTCAGAAAAAGTACCACACTACATATTATTTTATTTGTCTTGAACAGAGTTTTGTGGCCCTTCTGCTGTAGGTTCTTGGGATTTTTAATGCATTTTTAGAGTCTTACTCCTGTTTGGAAGGTCAGAGTCTGCCCAGAAATGTGTAATTCCCATTGTGTATCAAAAGGCAGAGGGTGAAATCTTGTTCTTCTATACTCTTACTCTGAGTTATTTTATTGTAAATCCAATCGGGAGCTGAGTTTTCGAAGTTTAAAAGTGGACTTTTCAGCCTCAGATCAGTCTCCTCTGATAAAAATCAGAAATATCTGAAATATATTTTTAGAATGGAGAGCAGTACTACTTAAGTTTCTGTACAAGTTAGGCACTTCAGATGCTGCTGAATTGTCCAACCATGAAAAATAACTGATGTATTCCATTTACTTGTCCTCATTACATGCAATGGAAAATGTCATTCGAGCTTTCCTCCACATTTTCCAACATTTCGAGAGAGATTCAGCCATGTTGATAGAGCTTTTAGCAGTTCCATTCTATCACTCAAAGTTTCTTAGTACATTTTCTTATACTCTGTTGTTTTTCTCAGATCCTTTTAATTTAGTGCTACAGTTTCTACAGCCTTTGAATTATGTAACGAAGGCTGCTTAAAAGCCCAGATTCCTTTCAGCATGGAAGCTGAAAGAGACCAGATTCTACAGACTCCTAAAGTACAGCAGCTTGCAACCACCTTAGTTTCTTGGCAAAGGGCTGGTAAGTTAGAAAAGTGGAAGGCTTGAGTGCTGTGGCAATGAATTAAAAGAGGGGAGAGAAGGGACAGTCCTAAATGGTGCAAGAAATTAAGATATGTTTTGTCCATTCTGTCATGCAAAAATCCAAAGCTTCACTCTAAGGACATGGCAGCTTCTAATCTGCCACTCCTTTTCAGTCAGTCCTTTCATAAATAATGTTTTAAAATGTAAACTCATGAAAACAAACCAATAATATACAAGACCATCCACAAGAGCAGCTCCGAAAGTGATGCCTCCTGTTTTATTATGGTGGCCCACAATGTCAGAGGCAGATGGTAGTGGTACGGCAATAGAAGTTGAACCTTCCCAACAATATTCCATTACATTTTCTTGCCATGTGACAGATGGCAGCAGAGGGACTGTCTGACAAAATGGTGTCTGACATGGAAGTGTGTATGAAGCACAGGTGTGGATTTGAATTTCTCCACGTGGAAAAAATGGCACACACTGACTTTCATCAATGCTTGCTGAATGTTCATGGAGACCAAACAGTGGATGTGAGCACAGTGAGGTGGTGGGTGGTGCATTTCATCAGTAGCGACAGTGGATCTCCTCCACTGTTGCAGATATTTATGAGCACGGCATGCAGGTTCTTGTTCATTGCTGGCAAAAATGCATTGCTAATGGTGATGACTATGTGGAAAAATAGTGTTTTGTAGCTGAGAATTTTCTATAACAAGTAGTGTTATTGTTCGCTTTGCTATGTTTTCCATGGAAATTCATACTTTCGTGGCAACCTACATATATATTACATATAATTCCTGAACAAAAATACACAGAGATTTACAGGAAATATATTGTGACCAAAATATCACCACTTCACAGTGAAAAGGTTAAAAATAGATACAATAAGCAAACATCGAGTGGCTCAAAGATCTGTGATTTATCATTAATGCAACAGAATTTTGCAAATATAAAGGAGGGAGCCATTCAACTTTAGATAAAAACTATTCAGGTCTTATTCTTTTAGAAGGGTGATAATTGGGCTGCAATCCAAAATTTCTTTAAAAACTATCCACTTGTTAGGAAAATGTGTGCCTTTCCCTGCTGTTTGTTGAAGTGCTGTGCCGGGTCTGTCAGTCACTCCAGCAGTCATGTTGTAAAGGCAGAGCAGCATTTCTATTTCAAGTGTGTCTGCCAGAGTACTGCTATAACAAGCCAGCCTCCATATCTCTTTCAGTACAATCACTACTCCCCAGTATTTCAATCAGATCAGATGTTTTGGGGGGAGAATATTTCAGAGCTGTTGTGTGCAAAACATCGATGTTACCAGTTTCTCTTATTATCCAACAAACACACCAAAAACTCCTGGTATTTCAAAAGCAATATTTTCTAAGAATGCAAGAAATCAGAGCAACAAGAAAATAAGCTTCAGTGGGAACTGATGTTCATTCAAAGACAATTAAATAATAACTGTATGGGTTACACAGCAGTGGGATATAGAAATAGCTAGTTTGAAAGGCTGCTTTTTCAATAGACATTTGTGGTAAGATGTCAAGATACTTTTCCCCCATTAATTTTCATTACTTTCACTGACTCTTCCCTCTAACATGATGTCTCTTTCTGTTACGATGGTTACTAAAATTTTTTCTCGTTTCACCTTCATCAGTAATTCCCAAACTGCTCATTAAACACTCATTATTATAATGCTGTAATAAGCAACCAACAGATCCATCTTAAGCAATATGGGGTTTATAGACTTTTTCTCAGGTGTTATTTTGACCACAACTGTGAATATTGCTGGGTTTAAGATGGAGCAAAGATATACAAAATAATTTCTATTTTTACAAGAGACTGCAACGGCATTATCATTGCTAGGCAGTAGCAATGATGCCAACATCAGGAATGGAGAGAGTAGAATCATTTACACTGCTAGCTGCTATATCAGCTATTTACAGATGCAAAGCCTGGTAAAAGTTTTCCACAGGTTGCATCTGGACTAAACTGATGCATGCTGTAGTATTCAGCCTCAGAGAAGAGAGAAAGAAGGAAAGATGTCTGGAACTTCCCTTTCCTCAGAGCTGTTTTCAGAAGTGAAAAAATTTTATAATTTCCCACTGCATTCACAGAGCTTGTTTTTGAATGTATGAGATATACACAGTGAGTGTTTTGGGGGGGTTAGGTAGAAATCTGGGGGGGTATTTTGTCTGTTGGTGCTTCTCACCAACCCCTGCCACTAAGCAGAGTGGATTTGTAAAAGCTGACTGACCACATGGAGCTGGGGCTCTGCAGACAATCTTTCTGCCCTCTGTCTGTTTTCCCAAGCTTAAATGTCTGTCATCAGATGCAGTTCAGTCACTGTATTTTCATTCTTTTGAGTTCTTCTTCCCACTCTCATTTCTTTGCCTGCAGTGTTATAATCAGCATTTCACTGGACTCGACAATCCATGTCCAACACTCCTCTCTTATGTTCACCTCTCTTCCTGTTGGTCCCAGTTCAAGACTTTCTCTGAGCTTGTCGTTGGTCCTAGATCACCTTCGTGCTCTCCCCTTGCCTCTTTTAGGCTATTTTAGCAGTCCCACTCCCTCTCCCTCTAGTTTTATCCCATCTTTTCAAAACCCAACATGTCTCACACAGTTCTCCACATTATTTCTCCATTTTCCACCAAGCTCTTCAAAATTTTTCAAGCTTCAGCAACAGACTTCTTCACATTTTTCAGCTGTTTGTCCAGATTAGACAAGCGACTCTGTGCCTTTTACTAGGTCCTAGTTGCAGTCTCTTTCAACTCTTTTGCTTACTCAGAAAAGCTCTGTTTGCCCTTGGTCCATCTGAGCACTTGGTCACTATTCCCTCCTAAAATTTCACTCAAAATAATAATAATTTGCAAAAATGATAACAGACCTGAGAATGTGAAGCACTAGAAAATTTGAAAAGGAGATGGTAGTAGCCTACACAGAATGTAGATTACAATCTCATTAGAGCAAAATCCTTGTCTTTGTTTTCCTGCATACACTTAAAGTGGCAAAGAAACCATTAGAACCATTTCTTTTCATTTTATTATCTGCTGATAACATTAGTAACAGCCTACTACTTAGATCTCTCTGGGTCAGAAAGAAATTGAAATAATGTCAAGTAAAAGAAAAATGGTAATAGAAACAATAAGCCAGATGCTAAGATGGTGTAAATCAGTGTGACTGTACTGAAGACTATACAGCAAATCCAGTTTGTACTAGCTGAAGATCTGCTATCTTTTGAATACATATTTGTTAGTGAGAGGAATACTAATAGAAAAATTGTTAAACTGAGGCCAAAAATCTATTTCATAATAATAGCAACTTGATCAATCTCTTTTCTCTCTTAGGACTAATTTATATGCAAAAAATACTTGCGCTATTTTTATTATCTAAGTGAATTCTCTAATTAAAAAACAATCAAAGGTTCATAAGAAAAGCATACAACGAAAAGAGCTCAGTTCACCTACCCTGATTAGAAACTGATGTTGCATGTTCAGACTCCTTAATAAAAACTATGGGTTTAATAACTGTCTATTGATGCAACTTACATTATACCTTAGAGATTTCTTTCATTGAAATAATAGTTGTTCTCCTCTCCTCTCTTCTCCTTTCCTTTTCCCGCAGCTTCTTGCCCTATTTGGATATTGTGATTTCATTTTCCCTTTCTCTCTCCCAGGGCTCTTCATTTCTATTTATTTTCTGTAGTCCTCAGGATTGTTAAATGATGGTAGGTAAGTAAACTGTTTGTTTACGTTTATGAAGTGAACTAGTTTTAAAAGAACCAATTTCTTACTATATTTAATTTTACTTAGACCTCACCTATGTAAAATTATTTCATGGTGTATATTACTACTGTACTTCTCATTTCCAACTCCTGGGAAAAACTTTTTCAAGTATAGCATAGATTAGTTTAATTTGGTGATTAAAATAACTGTCAAATGTTGCCAGCACCTCTACACAACTGATAAAGAATTTCCCACACAGTGAAGCTTAGACCAGGGAAGTTGGCTAAGAGGTTTTCTCATTTCAAAATAACTATATATCTGGCCTACACAAAACAGCACATGGGCAAAACCATATTATCTGTAGGAGTCTCTACCCTTTAAAAAAAAATTATGCTTTTACACCAGAATCGACTTGAGTCTAAAGAGGTATTTTGTATAGTTGGTAAGAACTAATCTGACAAAACATTCCCTTTTGATAAAATGAAACTTTTCATAAAGTCATTTCATTTCAAGTTTTCCATGAGAAATTAATTCTTTCTCCATTCATTAATCACAGATATAAATATGAACAAAAATCACAAAAACATTCTTTCTCCATCTCTCTTTCTCCAAAACAAAAAAGAAAAATTCAGGTATTGATGTTCCAAACCCAAAAACCTTCAATGTGAAACGCTGATTAAAAAAAAACAAAGCAAAACCAGATCAATTGCCAGTTTTCAATATTCTGCATGATAACATCCAAACCCATGACACTAAGTATCAAAGATGACGCTGGTGCTAGATAGCTGATGATTGAGATAACAAGCCAAAACCACAGTTACAAAGATGGAATTTTTTTCTTTTATTAGCCTTTCAGTAACAGTCTCCTCAAGGCTTTTTGCAACCATCCAGTTGCTTTCGTAGGATCTGGCAGAGTCATTGTGCTTGAGATATAAAAAAGCTATATTGTAATTAGAGACCAAATGTCCATAACTACAATATTTTATTCTATTCTAGCTGCTTCTGTTTCTCAGATCGAATGTGCTTAACATTATTTATCTGTTTGTTTATTTAAGTGCTAGAGGACCACACTAAATTTCTAACAGTTAGACTTTACAGCAGAAATGTATATAAAGACCATCCCAACGCCCAGGTAGGCACAAGAGGTGAGGAGGTAAGTAAAATGCAAGTGAATGTAGTTTCAAACCATCACAAGTGCACTTGCAGCTCTAAGCTTTAGTTTTTCAGTATGTTTTTAAAAGCAATGATAAAATTTTTTATAACTTTTCAATATTTTTAACATAGATTTTCATGCCATTTGCTAAATGACATTTCCTTTTCCTTTCTAAATGACTGTTCTGCATTGGCCTATTCTTAACCGCTGAAAAGGTGAAATCTGGAAAATTTCGAACAAGTTATGGCATAAACAAATAAAAGTGGGACTGAAATGCAGATAAATATGAGACAATTGTGCTACTGCAGTATGAGAATACAGAGTTGGTGCATGGCTGATATCAACTGTCTAATACAGCATGTTCAGCCAAAAATGATAGAGCACTTCTACTTGTCTCTTGTCTCATAGAATAATGTGATAACATTGCTATCAAGTTTCATTGCTGCTCGATAAGTGACATAAATATTTTTGCACCTCTATTTTCCTTGGTGGCTGCTATAATATGCAGGAGAAAGTCACCAGAGGGTATATATAACATCTAACTATATTTCTCTGGCATATTTTCCACATACTGTGAGAGACCGAATCCATGTTTGCAGAAGTAATGGCATCCCAAGAGAGAAGGAGCTGTTTTAACTGCCTTTCAAGTAGTCCTTGTTTCACAATTTACAGTAGGTATTAAGTAAATATTTGTAGAAATTAGAGCTGGTTTAAATGCAACAAAGTAAAAAAAAAAAATTGAAACTGAAATGCAAACACCATACTTTCTGATGCTTCAGATAACCTATGAAAAAGTAAGCTTGATACAAACTTAACCTTTAGGCACTCAATCTTAGTAATAATAAGTAATAGTAAGTAATAAGTAATCTTATTTATCAGCACTGTATGGTTTTCCTTTNTTTTTTTTTTTTTTTTTTTTTTTTTTTTTTTCTTCTGATCTTCTACTTGTTTGGTGGTGTTTTTTTCTGCCTGACTAGAGCATCTTAAAATTTCATCCACTTGCAGAATATAGTGTTCATACATAGTAACAAGAATTCATACCTTTACAGGCCTTTATAGCATGTTTTGGTGAGTAGGGCTGCTGGCAATGCACTGTTGAACTCTGGACTTGTGCTGTGAATGTTCATATTACAATCATTCAGCGTGCATATCTATGCCTTTTGCTCCTTCCTGCTGTTTCAACATGGAATTATAGATGCTTCATTATTTTTTCATTTTCTCCCTGTTGTCTTTCCTCATGTTTTGAAGTCTTTTGAACTTGTTCTATACTGAGTTGCAAGATCAGGGTCACTGGTCTAGAAGGAATCCCACCCCAAAGAGATGAAATAACCTTTAGTTTTATTGGTTATGATTACAGTTTCAGAGGTTGGAGGAAACTGTGTTTGACAGACTTAAAAAGGAAAGAGAATCGGTCCATAAACACTCCTCCTCTGGAGGATCCTTCCTAGAATACACAATATGAAACAATAGTCTTCCCCCACCTACCACTTCCCACCCCCAAAATAAAAAAAGAACATCTAAATTTTATGAACATGGAGTGGAGACACTGATGTACTGGTATTCAAGAGCTTCAAGGCTTGTTTTGAAGGGCTTGGCAAGAAACCAGATTTACATATTTCTTGAACCAAATAGCAGTAGTTTAAGAGATATATATGCTTCACAGCTATACTCAAGGGAGCTCATAAGTTATAGACTGAAAACCTTTCTGTTAAACTCACTGTTGTTGAAGGGCTGTAGTTTTTGTATTGACTACTCCAGGTTTCTCAGTTACTATTGCTGATTCACAGAAATTTCAACATTTCTATAAATTATATATTTTGGGGACTCAAACTGCATAAGAAAATAACCTACTAACAATTACATCTGCTTCCTTTCTTGAATATCCCAGAAGATCTATCTAGTTTGCTGACACTTCTGTGGAACTGTAATCCTTCTGCTTCAGTCTAAAAACATATAAAATAATATTTTAGATTTTATATAGATAGATAAATAGAGGCTGTATATTATTTTTCTTCTCTAAAAATCTAATGCCTTTTGGGTCTTATCATTACCTCTACCTAGTAATAAATGTGAAGTTAATGGCACAGTTCCAGTATCTGCTGGACCAATCCCAGAGTTGGTATTAAAGAGATTGGCAACAAATATTTTATTAATATTTTAGTAAAAGTAATAATTTAGTAAATTTATTAACATTTTAGTCTTTATTTGCATGTATGTTTGGGTGAAGCATGTAATTTTATGACAAAATGCTGTTGTAGTGATGATATATGAACAATACTCTGTTATGAATTAAACCACATGTGACTACCATCTAAATAAACTTGCAGAAAAGCACTTATCGCTTTTAGTATCTATTAGCTATAGACTTGAGGGGCAACCTTGAAAACCTAATTAAGTCCTGATAAGTAAGCACCTAACCTACAGCTTTCAGGAGCTGTCCCAGGCTACCTTTGCATAGCATTGGAGTGACACTGGGCAAGGGACAATTGTTCCTTCAGCATACTCCCTTAGATAAAAATGAGGTGCTGATGTCCACTGGGAAAACTTTCAGGAAATAACTGAAACTGATGTTATCGGTTCCTGCAGGAATATCCCTGATCATATCAAGGTTTTAGCGCAGTTCCCCATGGTGGATTTTGAAAAAGACCTTAATTCCTGAAAGATGTGCAGTTAGGAAGCTCTACTCTGCCTTAACCGGACTTGGAATGGCACAAGTGACAGCAGGCCCTGTAAAGCCTTTAGCACAGGTGGCCAAACCCAGGAATGAAGTTACAGCAGGAGCAAAGCTAAATGGCTCAGGGGTCTTACACAGCTGTTGCAGATGTTGAAACAGCCAGATGCCAAAGGCAGCACCTTCATAGCAGCTAAAAAAATAACTGTAGGCAGGTCCCTCAGCTGTATCTGTCATCCTGGATTACGAAGGTGATTCTGAAGCTGTTGAGAGTTAGCATTGGTTTGTCAGGTAACATCAACATTGTATCACAAGGTGTTATTTTTTTCTTTTTTTTTTTTTTCTTTTTTTTCCCCAAGAACTGAAAAATCTGCAATTCACAAAAACGACTTTGCAGAAAGAGGGAAAGAGATAACAGTGGAGGAGCTGTGGTGCTACCAAGGCATTCAGTGACAAGATGTGTATTTGCCAGTGTTTATAGTCAGTAGACTTCACAAGTTGCAGGCTTGCTTTTTCCCCAGAGGAAAAAAAAAGTACGTTGTAGCAGTACAGCTGAGTTACACACATCCCAGTAAAGACTCTATAAACATATACTTGAGTTTAAATTATGTAGCATAGGAAGAGTCGGGAAGATGGGATGTATATGACAAATACTTGAAATTTAGTAAACTCTTGTACATGTATCACTGAATACCAGTAACCATGCAGTACATATTTCAGTCTTTAGGATCCTTTATTTTCTTTTAGAAATACTAAGAGACAGGTATAGTAAAAGTTGTGTTCCATTTTTGCAAAGACAAAATTCTGTTCCTTGTTCAGCATTGCAGGATAGACAGACATAGGAAAAATTTTTCTATAGACAAAAATTTCTGTGGCATCCCTTCTTCAGAATGGTTTATTACACAGCCATCCTGAAAGTATGTATTTCAGTGGAAGAGGTGATGCTAAGAATTAAATGGTTGTTTGGTTTAGGTCCTTAAAAGCAAAGAAGGTTTCAACTTAGAGAATACAAGGAGAAATAGAGACGTGAAAAATAAAGATCATCAGTTTTCTAAAATCTAAGTTCCAAAATATCCTGACACAAAGACATTTATTGTTATATTTGAGATTATCAGCTTAGTTCTGCGCTGTGCTACAGATCTTGTCCCAGTCCTTAAATGTAAAGCTATAAATATTTTTTTATAATGTAAACTGAAATGCTTTTTCATACCATGATCAGAATGCTAGCATTCCACTTAAAGGTTGAATAAGTTTCTCTCATGTTGCAAGAAACTACCTTTATTTGGCAACAAACAATTTTAAGATGCTCACCTCTATGTTACCAGGACTGAATGCATATCTGTTCTGTTTTATTAGAAGATCACCATCATTTACATTATTTTTCTTGTTCCCTTGAGTAGTGACATAATGTCAATTATGAGAAAATCAGTATTTATGCAGTACAGTGCATTTTCCCCACACATGTGCATTACAGCAGATTTCATAGGTGCTGTCCTCTGAAGCTTCATGATCTATACATGGTATTGTAACCATGGCTCTCAATATTAAGTTCAAAAGCAATTTAGAATTAGTTACTCTCTACAGCAGGCAGACCTGCAAGTGTCTACATCCCAATTAGCAGGAGCTGATCTTTGACTTGCTCATTTATTAAAGCTGTAGGACAGGAAATGAGTGAGAAAAAGTGTAGGGCATCCCAGTATATAAGTTTTAGCTACCAAACTGTAACCCCAAGCATCTCTCATCATTATTCCCTTCTGACAAGGTGCTGTATTTCCTCCTGCAGACTGGGTATGAATTGCTCCAGGGATTGCTTTTGATTTGCATTCTCCTATTAATGCTACCATTAGCCTTGATAGCTTTGTTGAGAAGGCTACAGAACGTAATAAGTATATTCATCTGAGACCTTGTGCTTTCTTTTCTGGCTTATTTTGAACAGATTTTTCCCTGTTGAGATCAATTAACTGAGATACTGCCTCAGCCTTTATTTGGAAGGGCATGTTTTCTTCCCTGCTGAAAAATCTCAGTATACTCCTACTTTCTTTGGCCAGTCACCAATTATCTTTTAGCATTTACAAGTTACCCTCCCTCTGGTTCAGACCTAACATATAAATATATAAAGTACTTTAAAAAGATACAATGCAAGTCTTGTATTTATGCCAATGCTTTGATTTGTTAATTATCAGAACTTGGGAATTGAGACTTAGAAACAATACATACCAAATAAGGGAAATATGTAAACTTCAATAATGTAGAGGATCTCTCACTTTAGGATTATCACAGTAATTACCATCATTATTTCTGAAGAAATCAAGAGACAATTGCTCAAAGATGTGGAAACTGTATTGCACCAGTGTACAGCTGAGCACTGACAGTAAAGGAAAGAGAAGGAAGGAAAGATCTATGCAAAATAGGTATAAGAAGGATATGTTTATGATGTACTGAAAATGCTCCACTATATTCCTTAGTTTAACATGAGTACTGGCGATTTATTTCATTTGTCTGTGCCTTGAATCTTAGGTAAAATAGTCCAGCTTAATCTGTCACCTATGTCATTCATGAATGGACACTGCAACCACTTAAGAAAGGATTTCTACCTCTGTCTGATGGTTTTCTTTAGCAGATAATTCCTGAGCTGTGGTCTCACCCACTGCAGTGTGGGGCCTGTCTTTTGATGTGACCCATATGCTCTCTTTCTAAATACTATCACAGAGTAGTCAGTAGACTATATATTATAATAATCATAACTATATTATAATAATAGTAGTAGAGATTATGTTGATAATTATAATAATAGTAAATGATTGAGAGATAGATCTCTAGGTTAGATATACTTAATTTTGAAAGTAAATAGGATCTATATTTACCCGGTAAATACATGGTTTTAATGCCATCCCTGGAACATAAGATCTGCATCACAGGAATGCAAATGTGTTCTCCCCCAGATCACAACAGAGGAACAGAGAGAACACATATCTGACTGAGCGAGGCTGCACAGTTTCTGCCTTTGTTGTGCTGACTTTAGGAAAAATCATATTGGACTTAATTTTTATCATTGTCAGCCCAACTATCACAAGCATTACATTCATTTAGGAAGAAAGTCAAAAATAATTTAAAGCGAATGACAAAAGGAGGAATCCACTATGAATAAGGTTGCTTGCTCACTGGCCATCCCACTTCCTTGTCAACTAGGATTATCTGAAGAGAATAATGCTAATTACTGTTTTTTTCAGCTTATCTCAAGTCTCCACTGGGAGTTTCAATTTTCTGAGTATGTCTATTTTAAAACAGCTTTCCTTGTAAATGCATGTAATATAGGAATGGCCTCTTAATGACTTATTTTTATGTCCAGTATTAACTTAACTGTGTCTCATTTACTCAGCTTTGGCTGCACATAGTGGAAGAATCAAATAGTTATTGATATTCTAATATTGCTCCTTGCAAGTGTCAGGTTATTCACTGTGTCTCTGTTCATATTGACTTTCCCAGCAAATACAACTTTTTTTCTGCCTGCTGTGTTCTGAGTTAACTGTATGGATTTTTATTTGCCCCTGATTTCACAAGTGCATTTCAGCATAAATACTATAATTAGGATTTGTTTTTACATCAGCTCTGCTCAGATGCCTAAAAATGACCTCAGCACATTCTTCTCAAAAACTGTGCTGGAAATGAACTCACTCTGGAGGGATATTTAAGACAGATGTCTCCTACCAGCCAGTTGGGGCTCTTTTGAGGTTAGTTTAAAATAAATAACAAGCCTTTTCTTTTTAATGTTAAATTATTTAGTATCTGCCACTGAATTTGTACCTTTATATTCTGCTGCATACTCAAAGTACTCTATTTATTATTTCCTGCCACAGCTGATCCCATATCCTCTCCATCTATGTGTTATCAGTGCCTCACATCTTCTAGCAGGTGCTGAAATTTATTCTGTAAATGTTAACAGAAACTGCAGAAGAAATTTGAACATTCACTAACACGTCCTCGGAAAACCAGCATTTGAAAGAACTCAACAAAAAAGCCCCTGCCAGAAACTATTTGATCCTAAACCTTTCAAGCAGAAAATTGGCAATCACTGCAGAAACAATTCCTCAGGAAAGTATTCAGCTTTCAAATAACCCTGAAACACAACTCAATAGCATTTGATTTCCAGTGAGAGATTCACTGTCCATCCTCACACTGGAACCCAGTGCAAGTTATAGACCTGCCTGCAGTCTCCATAGTCCATGGAAGTGACATCCCTTAGGAAGAAGAATAAGTACTAACGTTCATTTGAATTACAGGGGCAGTGATTCTCTATGTGTTTCTGTTTCACATAAAAGTGAGGAAAACCCAGTAATTCTTGGGTGAATTTTTTGTAAAACCCTTGAATATGTTGTAAATTCCTGGATGGAATTACAGTAAGCAAAATGAGTAAAACAGACACCATTAAGTTTTGATGATTTCATATTTGTCTTTGCATGCTCTCCAGGGGAGTGTGGGAAACAGTAAGTATCAGAAGTGGCTATGTGTGTGCACTGGATTTGAAGTACAAAATAGTTGTGGTGTTAGTTGGCACATATATACACAGCAGAAAATGAAAGGGGAAGATGGCTGGTTTGGGACCAGCCTCTTCCAATTGCTTTTCTGAGAAGCTGAAGTAAGCTGCTGAAACAGATGTCTTTGCAGAAGCCTGCAGGTTGTTAATTATTGTTCCACCTCTCTCAGGGGCAGCATATGGGGAAACAGAAACAGAGGTGGTTTCCTGCACTCTGATATGTCTTGATCCACAAATGTGAAAAGATCTGTTGCAATATGAAGCAAAAACTACTTTTCATGCAAGTCCAAGGGTTTCAGTGGGAAGCCATGCAAACGAAAAGAATGGATTTTGAGAGTACAATTAACACGAAGAACACCTTGTGTTACTCAGTAGGGAAAAAACTTACTTAGCAGAAAATGCATCATTTAGAAAGTTTTTGCTTTGTGAATACAAGCAATGAAAGTCAAAAGATGACTTAGTGAATAGACTGATGTTTTCTAAAAGGAAAATATCAATTGTAAGACAAGTTTAAGTGGAATTAAATGTGACATTGTGGTACATGTAAGCAAAGCAATGTAGATTTTTTTTCAAATTTAAGTGCATTCAGTTTTTGTTCTATCACCTCGTCTTCTTAAACATTAATTTTTCTTTGTTTTTTATACCAGGAGCTAAATAAATTTCCATAATTATGCACTATGATTACTAGTTTTATAGATGCATAAGCCTTTTATAAAGCAGTCTCTCAGAATAAGTCGCTCATTTGACTTCATGAATGATCATAGATATGAATTAAAAAAATCATTTTCAGTTCATAACATTGTTTTCATGGTACTGGCTTCTGATTTTGACCTATATGGGAAAACTTACACAACGATGTTGAGTAAACTCAGCTTCTAACTATTCAAATAATTCTCTTCTGTAGAAGAAATGCAGTTGATATGTGGAATGCTTCAGGTCCTGTCCTTTATGCAAATAGGCTTCAGTAAAGCTAGTATTTCAAGATACTAGCTGATATATGCCTGTATATTAGAAGTCATGAATTAAGCCTTCAGGGGTATGTGTGTGTATGCATTTGAATGGAAGAAGAGTGAAGTGTGATAAATGCTGGTGACAAGACTTTCACATGTATAGTTTTCCACCTCAAGTAATAAGGGAAGCAGAAATGAAAAAAACTGGTGTGGAAGTGGGATGAAGTGTTTTAATTTCGTGATGCATAATATACATCTGAGGGAAGCAATAAAGGAAATGCTAAAGAAATTAAATATCTTCTGAAATTCTGAAAAATAGACCATAATAGAAAATAGTAATTATTCATTCATTTCTAAAGCACATCAGTGTAGAGAATCTCAGCAGAATTTCTAGCTAACAGATTCCTTAAGTATAGAATTGATGCATTGTCTATAAATAGCTTTATACTAGGATATTATTGTAATGATACACTGATTATAGTATATTATTTATAGACTGAAAAAGCAGTAGGAGCTTTCAAATCTTTTGTAATACTTGTAAAATACAGGGAAAGTAAACAGCGTTTGTGTCTGCTAGAATAGAGGACAGCGAGAGTTTATCCTTACCTAATCTAAGGTCAGAGCTATTCATAAATCACTTGACAGCAGAAATGTATTTTTATTTCACTCTTGGTGGGAAAATGTTCTGTTATAGAATTTATAATACCTTTTATATTGATCATATAAGACACATGTTTACACTTGCAAGAGTTTATTAGAATGTCATGTATTTTCCCAAGCTTTTATGCTGGGAAACTGAGGCAGGAAGGCTAAGTTAGCAAAATACCTAATGTTTATTTTGAGGACTGCTATTTTGTTTCTTCTATTAGCTGTCATTTTAATTTAAAAATAATAAGTATTGAATAGACAAATCAAGCATATTTCCAGCTTCTCTCTTATGGTTTTTCTGAGTTTTCTGGTCTCCATTGTAGTATTATCTTAATTAGGCAGATATCTATGAGTTCAGATGAGTAATACTTGGACAGTGATTTGTTTTTTTTTTTTCTCCTATTGATTATAAAGGGACTTGAAGGTGATTAGTTTGGATTCTGAGACCTAATTTCTTGATGTCTTGAATGATGAAAGATGAATCCTGGCATCTGCTGGTGTTACCAGTGGTGACTCTACAGTTTTAACTACCCCACGTAAAATCACTTTTCAGCAGAACTCTTTTTCTTCTGTATTTTTGTTAGATGGGTTGGCAGTGTGTGAATATTCATTTGTACCATGACCAAGGAACTTTACAGTCCTGAAAATAGTAATTACTGACTGCCACTCCAAAAGACAACTTCCCCAAATCATCAACTATTATTTTGTTCAAAGCCTTGTAAAGAGTTGTTTTCTAACTTTTCAGTACTTAATAGAGGATTTTTTTTAAGAGCCAGATCATTCCCTTCTGGATTAGTGCTGTACTCATGCTGGGAACAGATCATTCAATGATGTTTGGACAACATTGCTGTTCACAATTAATACTGGTGGCTTCACAAGTCTTACGTCGGGCCTATCCCAGTTTAGATATTGCTCAGTGAACCAGAGCTTAAACATCCAAGAATGAAAGAGAATTTTCTCCAACTGGTGATATGTTCAATTCAAGGGCTATCACCCTGATTTTCTTTCTTGAAGTATTTAAGCTTGCCAAATTGCCCTGACTTAAGACAGCCATTGCCTCTTTCAGTCCTGCCCACTAACTTTCTTTCAGTGGAAAGCCTGGCATCACTTACTGAAACAGGGCTGATGGCTTATTCATATTATTAATTTAAATTCTTGTGAGATTCCTGAAATAGTGTATGGCATACTCAAATTCTGGCCTCAATTTAAGATATTGATTAAGTACTTCTGAGCTCATGTCATGTTATTATCTAATCTTTATTTTTCAAGAATGAAATATATTTTGGATTCTCTGAAGCATCTTCCTCCTTATCTTAACTATGTTCTGTAAAGAACTCTGTTATCATCAACAACAAAGGTGGAGAAGGGTAGTTATTCTGATTAAAGGTCACTTGCAGCATCTGGATGAGTTCTGGCCAAAACTCTACATGAGTTTAACCCTTTTATTATTGATTTTTATTTCCATATACATCATAACACTCTTGTTTCATATAAACCTAGAAACAAAGACTGTATAGGAGGTAATGATAAACCTTAGTGAAGGAGGAGCTGGTAGTCTGCTGTATATCTGAGAGCCTGTATGTAGCCCAAGATATAGTGTGTAGGGTTACTTTAAACTACTTCATGCACTTCCAGAGGCAGCACGTCTTGTGGCTGCACTGTTAGGAACAGTCGATTATAGTGTCTACAACAATCTGTACTATCTGATCAGTACCTGTTGCAGACTAATCTTGACTTTTATGCTGTTTTCAAAACATTTCCTCAATAGAAAGATTCTGACAGAGCAAGGGTGTAGGGATTTGAACAAACATACTGCTGCAGTGCAGTTCTCAAAGGCCTATGCTCACTGCTTTGTAGATGTTTACAAAGTCTGAATGCAGACTGTTTGTGGTGTAGTGACCCTCACGGTATATCTGCATTCTATAGCAAATTTATATTCTGCATTCTTTCAATATTTAATCATTAAAAATACTTTCATTACTGTAAAAAATTTATTCTTGTGGTTAATATTTATTTTTAGTTCAACATTATGGGATCCAAACTTTATTGACTTTAATCTAGATTGCCATATATCCATGCAAAACAAAGAAATGAAGAGTTCTCTTTACAGATATAGATAACACACTTCAGGGGAAAATATAATGATGTTCATTTTTGCCAAGGTTCTTGCTTTTCTACCTTTTTCCCTTTGTCCATTTGACGTGCACAAATATTTGTTTGTTTAAGTACTGTAGACATTTTTTCTCCTTGTGTTTGGTCTATTTTGAAAGCATGTTTTGATTGCATCAAACCCAGGGACTACTGCGGGTAGTTTTGGGATATTGTACATGCACTTTAATGATGTATATATGAAGCCAAACCTCATTTTATTCATCCAAGAAAAGCTTTCAGAAAGCATATTTTGCAGTTTCTTCGTCAGTATGTGTCTTTCAGTAAACCCAGGTGAAAGTGGACTGGCTTGTTTTGAAAGAAGTTCCCTGTGGGATGATGTTTTTTGCTGGTGGTATCTTGCTGTGAGTGGAGTTATAGAGAAAAAAAGATAACCTGTTCAGGCAGGCAAACTGTTGAGATCTGTCCTGAAGTCTTCTTTATCAAAGCAGAATATGCTGAGAAGTGTGAATAGAAGTAATTTAAAAGTGTTAGTTTATAGAAAGCTGGCTATTTAATTTGCAGAGACTTTGGAGGAGGTGAGAATGAATGGCCTCAGGAGACCTGATATGGTAATATTGGATGACTCCAAGGAGTCAAAAAAATATGCAGGAAGATTCAGGAAAAAAACAAGCATCCACTCAAGCCCTGTGCCACAGGACTCAAAAGGAGAGAGAAAAGAAAAGAAAAGAAAAGAAAAGAAAAGAAAAGAAAAGAAAAGAAAAGAAAAGAAAAGAAAAGAAAAGAAAAGAAAAGAAAAGAAAAGAAAAGAGAAAAAGAGAAGAAAGAGCAATGGAGTCAAAAGGCAAAGAAAACCACGTAGTGTTTCCAAAAGAGATGTATCTGCAACCCCAGAATAATTCCACATACACAGAAGAACTGTAGAAAATGTCTGATATTTAAAATGTCTTTCGTGTTCCTAAGAGGAAATGAACAGGTGTTTTCCAGATATGGGTATGATTCTACATTTTCTGATGGCAAATACAGCACTAGTTCCAACTCTTTGCTGATGCCCATTCATTGCATTTCATTCAATTATAAATTTATTTTAAAAATATGTTTTATCTCTATTAGAAAACTACTATGTCTGAGACCACCAATACAGTCAAAACTAAAACAGTTCCCTGGAACTGCATCTCATGTCGTCAAATAAAATAAACAAAAATGGAATTAAATGAGTGCCCTATATTTCCTTTCTGTTCCTGAAGTACCCAGACAGTCACCATCTGAGCAGCTGAGGGCAGGAGGGCTTTTTTTTGGACCATACTCTACAAAGATGACCTTTTCATATTTGAGAGCATAAGGGAAGAAGAGTTACATTGTTTCTCTGAGCTTTCATCCTCTCCTAAAACATTATGAGCATGTTTGGATGCTTACAAAACAGTTATTTTCTGAGAATTTTTTCTAAAGCAATAGGATAGAATGAAGTAATTTACATATACTGAAGCACTCATCAACAAGGTGAAAGAAAAAGTCCATGAATATATTCTGGCTAGTTTCATTTTTTCAACAAGCATTCACTAAATTAGAGTGGTTCTATTTGACACTTGAATACCAAATTTAATTTTGCTCTTGCATTAGGGTTGTTCATCTCACTCAAATCTCCGTAACAGTGGACCTTTTTTTCCCTTAATTCAGGAAGTGTGTAAAGTTGAGAAACTAGGTAATTGAAGTTCTCTGACACAAACTCTGGACTGTAGGGTGAATCAAGGATTTAAACAATCTCTGTAACAGGTAGTCGTTATCTTTGTTCAGCTTATTGATGTGGCTGAATTTAGGGGGTTCAGCTTTCCTTCTGCTACAATGATCAAACAGCATATGAAAATTAATTTATTACTCTTTGGGGTTCAATGAGAAAAGCCTTCGCTGTACTGAGACTTATAATAACGGTTTTATAGTTCTCAAAAGGACGCACAATTCCACTCTGAGAACTTAATCAAAAGAAAAAAAAAAATTGGAAAAAATTATTATCAATTGAGGTTTTGAGTAAAGTCTCAATTTAGTTCTATTTTTAAACCTGTTGAATGTCAGTTCCATTTAAATGGAGAGTGCATTTTGAAAGCAAAATTTTGCTAAGATGGGAACTGCTCCATTTCTCATGCATGAAACTCTGCTGCGGGTAAGAAGATAAATAAATAGATGGTTTTCATTCACTGCTTCATTTCTATTCTTATTTTAAAAAGCTTATCAATGCTGGTTTGTTCTTTACTTAATACATCTCATGAATTGCTACTAGCATTCATAAGTGATAGAATTTTATATTCAGAAAAATTGGAAAAATTCTACTTTACATATAAAATCAAATCAACAGAAACTTTAATATATGCTGTTACAGGGGGAAAATGACTTCCTCTTTTAGACTTCATTCAAAGTTTCATGCCTGAATTTGTTTATTCTGTTATATAGAATATCCAAGTCTTGACTTTTTTTGCTTTTTCTGGTGGCAATACTTAACTCAGAAAGTGTCAGCTGTTTATGATCACAGCATATATTTATTTGCACGTATGTATTTGAGAAAGAATGTGTGAACAGAGTAAGGTACTTATAACAACAAATTAGCCATAACAAAACACCAAGAGTTAGACATTACTGATTGGTTTAAATAAATACAGGAGAATCTAAAGCTCTTTTATGGGTGTCTTAACTAAGCTGTCTGATTTTAGCCAAGTCAAAAACTAACAGAGAAATGAAAATGGAAAATCAACTGAGTGAAACAATACTACGAAATTTTATTTAGCTGCCTTTTTTTGTTTGTTCATTTGTTTTAATGTAGAAAAAAAGTAGCTCTTAAGGTCTTTCCAATTAAGACAGTGCGTTTTTGCAACGTACCTAAGCAGTTCTTTGCATCATGAGTGGAAATTCTGGATTGTCTTGTTCTGCTTTTCTGTGTACTTTTGACCTACCTACTGGCACAGGAGGTATTTATGATAGACTTGCTTAACTTTTTGATCTGTTCAGATGGTTCTGGGCTTTCTGAACAATGTAATAACAGTTTACATCACAGAGAAAGTATCACATTTATCGTAGTTTCTTTCATGAATAATGACATTTTCTATTATCTCTGTCAAAGTTATTATCTGACTAAATGAACTTTCTGTTCATAAGCAGATCCAGAATTCTATGCAAACATTCGTTACTTGCAAGCATTTGCCAAACAGCAAACCCATTTGATGTCATGGATTATTTACATATTATTCATCTCAATTCTTTGTGAGGTGACTGGTCACATAGCTGGCATTGCTTCTACTTCCTGCATGGAAATATATTTTAAAACATATGGCTTATCAATAATGAAAAAAAAAAAAGGTTTTGTAAGCCTTTCTACTGAGCTTATCAAATATCAGCTTAGATCCCTTATTCACGCACTCATTGCTCCAGCTATAGGTAGGCTCTGTCAGAAAGTTTGTGATTTTTAGCTGGTTTAAGTAAACCACAGATATTTTGGATCTAGGTATTTTCCTCTGCATAGAATTAAATGGCTGAGAAAGCAGGGATGGAGAGACACATGTGGGATTGGGTCTGACACTGGAAGATATCTCTCAGCTGTACTACTTGTGCAATTGTGCTGTGCATGTTGAAGTTTCAGTGGTATGAACTATAACTTTCCATGCTAAAGTAACAGCAAATCTTAAATGAAATATCCTTTTACTGTGTTTTATATAATTTCTCTCAGAAAGTTAGATGACCATAGCATATGTCCAATTCATATAACAAAGAAAGACAAAACATTTTCAGCTGCATTAAAATACAAATAGATAATAAAGTTTGAAAGTATTGTAACATTATTTTTTAATGTCCAAAAACAAATATTCTAGTAGATCCTCTGCATGCAAAATTATGATATTTATTTATTTATTTATCTACTTACTTACTTCCATACTTATTTATTTTACAGTAATGTCTAAAAAGTTCTTGAAACTGAAAGAACCAAGAAACAACTGGATAAAGTGCTGGTTTTTGAAATCTAGATTTAGGTCTATGTACCTACTTTTATAAAGTCTCTTAACATCTAGAAATTCTCAAAAAATAAAAATCCTTCTTTTAAGCTTTTTGAAACATTTTATAGAATATGTCAAGTGTCAAATATTTTCATTAACTCCACAAGAGCTTCAAACAGGAGAAAAGGCAGCTGAAATGAGGCACTATAATGAGTATAGCAAAAGGTAGAAAATAAAGGCAGTTCAAGATAGAGCTGCTTGCACCTACGTTACAAACTCAACAATATACTAAGCTTGCAATGCCTCTTGATGAAAACACTTCTATTACCTATAATTTCTTGAAATAATTCTTGAACAGTTTATTTATTTATTTATTTATTTTCTAAAAAGATTGGATTTGATGTAATCTCAGATTCTTAAATTAACAATTCGATGGCCAATTTATGAGTAGAAGGGAAGTTTGTACTATTAGGTCTACATCAGAATGAGTCCGTTCTTGTGTTTTTCCTTCAGAGATCTACAACCAAATTCTAAGTTGGTTTCTGAATAAACAAATTTAATCTTGGGTATATCTCCTTTAAAATATGTTTCTTCTAAAATTCAAAGTGATTTCTTCTTTATTCGCTTTCCCTCTGGACTACTGAGATCTGTGTAAATATTTAATCTCATATAGTGTTTGATCTCTGGGGGGATAATCTTCCTCAGACAAGAAAGGCTTGAGATGTTTGATTATCAACACTGTTCTTTACCCAGGCAAGTGTGAATACATGCAGAACAAGGAAGAGACTGTGATCTGCTATGAATATTTTGTCATCACATCATTTGCAGTTGAAACAGCCATGAATAAAATCACATCAAAGAAGAAAGTGCTAGACCACCATTTCAGTAATATTTATTGCATGTGTTTTTGCCCCACGTTGCAAAAAGCACATTTTTTTGCGCAGATCCACCATCTGTGTAATCTTTTGGGACAGAATGTCCTTTGACATTGTGTGATTGCTTCAAAATCCCTGTGGAACAAGGGATATACCTGTACTGAGATTATAATGACTTGCCTTTAGAGGAAGCTTAATGGCACATTGGAGTGCTCTGCATCGGCTTCCTTACTGTGGCCTACATGACACTTATAAGCTGAAAAAGTCCTGTACACTCAAGGCAAGGTTTTTGTTGACAAAGAATCTAGCATATATTAGGATCTATGCCATAGTATGCATTTTGTGAGAGAACATTAGAATTGTAAAGCTAGAGTATGGCTGTCACATCCCACCCATTAAGGGAGGGAAGGGTGACCAGATTTGCAAATCTCCCCTGCTTAGATTACAGTGAAACTGACACTCAAGGTCTGAACACAATCATAAATTTTAATGAGAATCTCTATACTATAATTATCTTCAAATTATTGGCTCACTTACAATTATATTTATCTGTGTGGCTATGTGACTTTATAAGACATCAAAGCAAGCTTTGTGTTACTTAACAACTTTACGAAGAAAAAAGAAAGAAAAAAGAGAGACAGAGGTGGAAGGAAAAGAGAGACAGACAGAGAAAAGATAATTGGTCTGGTTTCCAGCTTGGGTCCAGCCAATAGGAGGGTGGAGTCCTCAGTTTGTGAGAATGCTTGTCCAGAAGTTCCAAAGTCCCTAAAGCTTCTCTCAGGCATCTTTTCATGCCTGCTAGATTTACAGGGTTGATCATCAACAAGTTTGCCATCAACAAGTTTGTAGTCAAAACTTCGCACTCAAGAGGAGGTTTGGACAGAGCAAGGCCGTCCTGTGTCCACAAGTTTCTCTCCTTTGATCATGTCTTCAGCTTTTAGCCTGTTGTCACGGCAGTAGTTTTATTTTGCAAGTGTTTGAGAAAATTCCAGGCATACTACAGATATAGTGTTTCTTCTTGGTCTGTTACACTAATTTAATCCATATGGGGCTTTCTAAAATTCACTAAGGACCTCTTAATATATCTGATCAGTCCAGGGCTGGAAAGGTTTACAGGAGAAAGTCATCTATGGCTACTTTATTGTTCCATCCTAAGTCTGTTATTTGTATGTATGCTACAGGTCTTACCCCTGCCATGAAGTCACATGAAGAGGTTCAGCAGTGGAGAAAAACTAAATAGAAAAAAAAAAAAAGAACCTTCTTTGAAAAGTATAATGTGTTCTTCCTGTGTATACTTCAATGCCTTAAGTTCCAGCATTCACTCTGGAGTAACCTGGAATGTGGAATCTCCTGTGCTCAGATTTGCAAACTGTCCATCTACTCAGGGGACTTTGAATTGTGATATGTGTTGGGACAATCTGTGTCTACCCTGGAAGAGAATTTCTTGTCTTGGGCTCCTGGCTGACATAATTGCTTTTAATCCATGGCAAACACTCCATACAGAGAATAAATAATAGGGTTAAACTCGCATTTTGAATTCAGAAATTAAAACTTTTTCAGTCTTTCCTAGCTGAAGTTGCTCTGATCTAGGGTATTAGAGTGAATTCCAGGGAGCTGAAACTTGTGGTAATAAGGCAAATAAGATGATCAGTAAAGCAATCAATAACAAATTTGCTATTTCTCTGTGGTTACAATGTATAGAGGACCACTGAATAACGTGCCTGTTATAGACCACCAATATCATCAACCTTCATTTCTGATAGACAGCAGAGTGCCACCTAGTACTTCCTCTAGTAAAGGGTGTTACTCCGCACTATGAGTTAATATTGTCAAGAAATATACATAGGCATGTACACAGAGTTTTACACTCTTACTGTTTTTTTTTTCTGATGAATAGAGGAGAGAAGTGAGGCCATTGCATGTACTCAGAGGCTACAAAAGGCTCATGTTTTGTAAACAAGAAAAGCAGAATGACAGCTCAAACCACCCTAAGAGATTTGTGTGTGGGTCACAGAAACAGAAGCCATTAATTTGTTCAACAGTATGAGGACCCCAGGCAAGGTCAACCTAATTAAGTCAGTCTGAAAAGATGTTTAGCAGAGCCAGATTTATTCCACTTATAGCTCACATTGAGAAAATTTCATCACAGAGCATTATAAGGTGGGGAACCTTATATTCTTCCTCTCTGTGCTCAATATCAATGCTTCTCAGCTTATGCTAATATATACTGAAATCTCTTCCATAACCTGCCAGACAACAATTTATCCACTGCCTCTCTACGTGGGGATTGCTAAAAATACTCAAAATCACACAGTAGGCAATGGATTGAGAGAGCCAGGATACTCTCAGTCCTTGCTGCCTCTCCATAGAGGGTGCAGCAGTTTACTTCCCCTACAATTTCATGTGTACTCTCTCTCTCTTTATATGCTTTGGTGAGATGGCAAGGTCTGTTGGTCTGAGAATTAGGTGTCATTCCACAAAATCTGCCATTAGAAGAAAAACTGTTGGATTCTTTCCAGAAAGAGATTTGAATCGTAATGAAAAGCAATAAATTCCTTCCCCATCTTGGCATTTTTTTACTTGTAAAACTTAAAGCTTTTACTCCAGCTGTGCTAAATACCAAACACAAAAACATAAAAGGGAACAACTTGTATCTTACAGGGAAAAGTTCTTTTTAACAGACAGACTAACTAGACATGACTAGGCAGTAGTAAGGGGTACAATTATGCCTGCCTATTCTGTGATACAAAGGGATTTGGTTAATTAGCCAAGGCTGTGCCAGAAGCTTGTGGAAGAGGAGGGAACTGAACTTGATTCTTTTGAGGTCTTCTGAGAGTACTGTAATTATAAGGTCGTGCTTCCATGAGAATGAACATTGAGCATTTTATTAGGCCTTTCTTTCTCTCCAGTTCTTTTTCTGGGCAATTTCCACCTTTCTTCCCACCCAAGTCTCACTTATTCCAATTTTCATTGGTCTTTTGATGGCCCTGGATCCATTCTGCAGGAACAAAAGACTTGTTTTGATGCACCAGAATTGCTTATTTATAATTTTCTGGATTATATTTTAAGTTCATATTTCAAGTCAGTCTGATTGAAAAGATTCCTGACATACTGACTATGGAATATATTCTATATAATATAAAATGCTTTTTTTCCTTCCCACTTCAATGGACAAAGATGAAAGTTAAATAACTTGCAGAAATTCTTGCCACATTTGCAACACAATCAAGAGCTAGTTTACAGTTCCCATGTTTCTAACCATCTGCGATGTTATTTAATCTATTTCCTTTGGAGGCCCAACTGGGGATAGACAAAGGTTCTGTTGAAGTATGGCCACCCACATGAGCACATTTGGACCTTTTCATTAATAAATGCCTAAATTTCATCTGTAGAAATATTCTTTCCATCAGTGATGATGGGTACTGTAATGTTCAGATGCTTAAAATCTGGAAGTTTCCTTTTTCCATTCCAGAATCACTTATTTCTTAGTGGCATGGTCTTGAGCAGTTTCTAGCAACTCCAGTTAGCCTGCTCTGAAAGGAGAACAATGGCAATGTGGAAGACAATACTGAGAGGAAAGAACTGATTTTGAAATGTCTTGGATATTTGCCCCTTCCAACTCTGAGTGAATCCATCAAAAGCCCTCTTGGGGTTCCTTAGAAAGGACAACTGCCAGAATGGATTGTAAGAGAATTAACTCCCCATGCTTCTGCTGAAATCCTGGCCGAGTCTCTTAATTTATTCACAGATAAACAAAACGCTCTTTATTGCCTCACTTGCAGTTTTGACAGATGGTCCTTAGCATTCAGCACAGGTGTAAGAAGACAGAGATAAATGGATCTGTTCTTTTTAATTCACACACACACTTGTGACTTTCATCTCCACCTGAAAAGCTCCTCAGGCTGTCTTAACTGTTTCTTCTTCTGTGTATTAGACAAATCTTGTTCTATCCAGATTTTCACTTCATTGTGCCTTCTTCTAAAAGAAGTGTCCCATCCCTCCCACCCCCCGAATACGCAATTTGCAGATTATGAATGATATATGTCATTAATATCTAATTTAAAATTAAAATAACATTTAATTATGAATGTTCAGGTATCCTTGGCGCAGTGGAAAGTCTTACAAAAAAGAAAAGGAAAAAACCACATCCCTCCACATGCACACACTTATGTGAAAAGAAATTGTTTCATTTCCCGTTCCGAGAAGTAATGAGTAGAGAAGGTACATGATGTTAAAGAGTGAAAACAGAGATCACGATGGAAATGAGAGGGGACCTCTTTTAATAGAGAACTTTCCTTATCCTAATAAGCATCTTGATGGATTCCTTGCTCAGGAAGAACTTCCTTGCTTATTATTACAAATAATGTGCAATACAGCACTTGGGAAATGTTTCGTGCAATACCTATCATTTGCAAAATATAGAACATTAGAAGAAATCATCAACTAAGGATAAGACACTAGTACTCCTCTCCTGTATTCTTCATAATGTTATTTAAGTTTATGCTATAGGCAAACCAGTACTGACTTTATATCAAGGTGCTTTTGATCAACATCAGCTTTAAAGAAAGTTTTAGTCAGGAGTACTGGACCTGAACTTAACCCAAATTTAAACCCAGAAACGATACTGACTGAGTAGAAGTTATGTTGCTACCAGTCTTGCTTCAGCTTCTGTCATGTCATGCTGCTATTTTTGCTGGAAGAGTGGAAAATATCTCTTTTACTTCCCCAGCCTCCACACTCATGGTTTGGCTGTGTCTCATAGCTAGATATACTTGGGTGTCCTGGTCTGGCCCACTTTTCTTTCTCTACTAATTTGGCTTAAATGTGTTGCAGAATGTCCCAAAAACAGAACTGATTTCAGCCTGTCGCCGTCAGCAGAATAATGCATGATGCACCTTCTCTGCTTTCCTTTAAGGCAGTTTGATAATTCAGTGCAAATTGGAGATTTTTGCTCAGTATTTTGAAACAGTGTCATATAGACTTGCATGTGATTTTCTGGCGCTGTTGTCTTCCACAAGCTGCTGCTACTGCAACAAACGGTAGGACAATGAAGCCCTTGTCTTAGTAAATAAGGGAAATTTGCTGAGATTATTTGAGGATGGTGGACCCCTAGGAACCTAAGTGGAGGAGCAGGCTCTGCTGTTTCTTGGGATATTTCCTTCTTTCCCTACTTGCCCAGAATGCCTGCTTCTGATGATGGTGATAAAGATTTCATTGGTTTTATATTTTGCCATTGGCTGAGGTATAATGCAGGAGAGAGAGAGATGATTGTGTGTGAATGAAACCAGGCTATGCAGTAAAGACTTTATCTCCTTACGTTTCACATTTCCTGCCCCCAAATGGTCTTTGAACCACACTTCCAAGAAGTTTTAATGACACTAAGTAATGAAATAGTATCACTAGAATTTGGAATTCAGAAGGACTTCTTTTCCTTCCAGAATAAGATGCTTAGTGGATTTTTCGGTTCACTCTTCCAGAATGACAATGATTGTTAATAAAAAGCACAAATAAAAATTTAAAATATTCACATTTGAAGTGACGTTTGCTTATCAAAAACAAGTGAGAAGTTCAAGGAAAATGGCTCCCACAGGTGAAAATGAAACCTTTGAAATGGTGGTTATAACACTGATTCCATCATTCTGACTGGCGAAAATATAGTACAGCCTCTCTTCCAACTACCTTCATGGGTACTCTATTTCTTACTGAAGGAAGAAGATGAATAGACTCAGAGGCAAACAGAATCCTCCAACAGAAAAGGATGAAAAGGGCAATCACAAAAATTTCTCCTTGGCATGAGGCTGCTTTATTTCTCCAGTTGGCTCACGGAATGAAAGCTCTTTGAGATGGAGAAGGCTTGATATTAAAATACAACAAAATGCAACCTTCTGTTAAAAGTACTATCTGTGGTGTTGTGATTCTGTTTCCCACGCATCCTATCTTCTAACTAGTTTATATACAAGACTAGATGTCTTTAATATAGTGTAACTATGAATCTTCGAAGTATATGATCATTTTTGACATTCATTAAATCAGTGAGAAAGCATCAAAGTCTGTTGTACTGTAAACTTGAATGTATTTTCTGATACTAATGTTTGACAAACTGCCAACATTATCCTTGCAGATATCCTAGATGAAATTGTCATTTTTCTGGAAAGATCGTCCTCCCAGGCTGTCTTTCTCTTTATCTCTCGTACCTTCCTGTTATGTGATGTAAGAGTTCAAATGTTTATTCTCTGCTTTGAAATGCTCTCCTGAACTGTGGTGCAAAATCAAATGTAAGAAACGTTTTGATATTTTATGAACTGGTCCAGTGTTGGTCAAAGTTATCTGGTGCATTACTAAAGCATCTCTATTATTAATGAAGTACCTGAAAACATTTCTGTGAAGGAGAGGGTGATGACAGAAGAGAGTCTGACTATTCCTCCACCCTCTCTCTCAGGGCATTTCATGGGGATGGCATTTCATAAGATTGCTCCGCCCAAGGCTTATATTTAATCTAGACAGTGAATGCAGTGAAACATTTCACTTGTGTGTGTTTCCTGAGTGCCTCAGAGGAACACAGGAGTACAAACACAGGGCCATACTGCAATGCAGACATATTTACACAGTTTCCAGATCATAGCTGGATCCTATCTAACTACCTTGCAATGTGGGCAGAATAATTTTTTGTCTAACTACAAGCCATAATGTAGGCATACCCATTCTTCTAGATTTGAGCTTGATGTCTTTGGCATAGGAACGTGGTTTCAAGCCCCTGTACAAGCTGTGAAAGGCAGTAGCTGAGTGTGCTGTAGCAACTTTTTCAGAGTTCTTCCACAGCTCTACTGATTTCTTAACGCTTGTGGCTTCTGCTTCTGGGATGTGAGATAGAGATAGATTGCCAGCTAGTCAAAATTATAGGATAATGAAAAGGTTAAATCAGTCCAGTGTCTTTATTACTATTTTTAATAGATGTTGCTAGGCAGAGTATTTCTGATTTCTTGTACTATTACTATAGACAGACAAAAAAATATTTAATGAATATGCATGATTGTAATAAGAAAAGAAAATGGTACATACACTTACCCTTTTCTATTATAATTTGAAGACTGTACTCTTGTGGTTCTCCTGATGCAATGACATACCTGAGCTGCAAAGCAGGATTTGCATAGCTTTTGATCTTACAAAAGTCTTCTATGAGTTTGATATGATTTGCTGCTTCAGTGGTTTTGACTTATAAATGGTAGTTGTAAGTTCTTTTAATTCTTTTGAAACTGAAGTCAAAATATAATTTTATGGAGAAAGATAATAAGCAGATGATATCTTTGTAAGTGGAATGTATTGGCCTACCTCCGCTGTGTAGAAAGCATTTTCCCATTGAGTCTTGATGGCAGCCTTTCTTCAGGTAAACAAGGAATGTTGTGTAGTGTTGTTTTTTTGTCTGTTTGTTTGTTTGTTTGTTTTTAAGGGAAAACTGCAAAAACTTTTAAGCAAAAAAAAAAAAAAAAAAAAAAAGTGATGATTGTGGTTTAGGTAGCTGCTAAAACTTTCCCCAGAAAGTTAGGATTTTTTTCTACCCTGCCTTAATGGGTCATCAGAGACATAGTTGCCTTGGCACATATCTGAGGGACTTAGTTGTACACTCTTTTCTAAGAGAAAAACTTTTTCAATGCAACTACAGTGTAATAGAGTATTAGAAATGACAAACTCCTTCCAACATCTAATAATATCCAGGATGATTTTCATCTTTGGTGCTGCATTTTGTGAAGATTTTGTTACAAAGTGGTTTTAAGAAGTAATCTGTAAGAGTTCACATGATTTAGTGAAGTTCTGTGATGCCAGAAAGTGCTTTTTCACTGTATGCATACAGTGAGAAAGGGACTGCAGCTTGTAAACCAAGCCAGCAGGAAGGTGGCTGAAACTAGCACTGTAAAGCACCATTTTACTTTATTGTGAAATAGTTTTGATGACTTTTTTAATATATAAAGTTCATGCTTTTGATTTAAAAAAAAACAAAATAAGAATGAAATGTTGACTTAAGCTAACTTGGCAGTTCAGGCATGAACCTATCTCAGGGTTAGTAGGACTTTGATGAGAACTTGAATATAGAGCTGGAGCAAACTTTAGACATCTAAGCTTGAAAAGCTAGCATGTATGCTACAGGAAAGCTGTTCTGGAGTTTAAGAGTATAAGTTTAGATATGGGTGGAGGTAATGATGTAACTGTCACGTCAAATTAAAACTGCAACTGAGAAATGAAGCATAAACCTACTTAACCCACATACATCAAAATTGGAGTCTTGTGTCCTGTAGTTCAGTTCTAGCTTGGGAGTGGTTTCAGCAACAGAACACTGACAGCATGATGCTCATAAGTTGTGAGGGCAGTCTGTCTGGCTTTGTTATTGTTGGCATCAACTACTCACTGGAAGATGCATTACAAAATATACCTGTCTTGTGTACAAGCCAGTGATTGAAGTGTTACAATTCAGCTTAAATTCACTGAAGAATTCTTGATGTAATCCTATTTTAACAAAGAGAAAATCATTTGTGGAAGACATTTGTAAGAATGGGAAAAAAAAAATGTGTGTGAGGAGATATGCAAAAATGGCTATTGAAAGTTTAATGGAAAATAAGTCTTATGTTTAAGATACAAAAATCAGGAAGACCTTTTATTCAACCTCCAAAAAGGCAGCACCTGAGACTAAGTGGGAGGGTGGCTACAGCCGTGTTGGAACTCAAAAGATGGGGCCTACAGCTGAGGGGAATCTACCACAGAGATAATATTTGAAAGCAGATCTTCCCTACTGTCTCTGTGCCGAGCTAACAAAGAGCAACAGAAATGTGTGGCAGCCTCTAAAGCACAAGTCAGGCAGACCAGGTAGCAGGAAGCCAGGTAGAGACAGCTAATTGTAAATGCTAGACACAGAGGCTTTGGTAGATTTTAAGCTGCTGTTATTTAACATGGCCTAATGGGCAGCTTTCAGGTTGTTCAGATACTCATTTGGGAAGAGCGGTACATTTAATTGTGATATGAGAGTGAGGGAGATGGGGTGAAACCTAGTTTAGTTAAATGCTTTTAACCCTGCAGTTGTGCCAGATCTGAACAAGACTGACACAGTGTTTCAGAAACCTTTTCTGTGTTTTTCAACAGGTCTTAGTCCAATGGAGAGAACGGTAACCAAGCTAATTCTAGTTGAGAATTGTTTGTTTCATTTACGAAAATATAACAGAACAACTCTGGCCCAGTAATTTTTCCTGTTTGAAGGTCTATAACTGCACACAGATTGATATAATAGAAACACAGAAATGAGAAAGCAAGGAAAGGAATATCCTCAGCTTCTAGTATAAGATCATATATGTTTCTGCCATGAATGTTGTTTAAACCATCTGTCTTCACGCAACAAGGCTAAATTGCAAATAATCTTTAGAAAGGCAATTTTTTTATAGCAACTTGCCAGCTCATATGCCTTCCATTTCACTTGCTGTCAGAAAGAAGAGCCTTTTGTAATGACAATGGCTAATGCTCTCAGCATTCAAGAGCCTGTAAATTGCTTTCACTCACCAATCTGGGGCAGGTACATATACCTAGAAACAGCACTGTTCTGGCCTCTGATAATCTGGGAGCATAAAACGGGTCTCAAGGTGTCGCATACCCTCGCTTAGGGCGGACATCAGTTCTGCCAGATTTGCAGAATGATTCATCTAAAGAGCAAGTATATTAAAGCAGAAGTGCTCCTTTCCCTAGATGAAATGCAAAAAAAGTATTTCATGTAATTCTCAGCAGTGCTTACAATGAATAGGAAATGTGTTTATGCGCAGCGCTGAATGGATCTCTGAGGTTAACAGGGAGCATAGTAGGAATTCTAATCACTTAATGACTTCCTCTGTTGATAGTGGTGATTGCATTCTTTCTGTTAAATAATTAAAAATATGACTTTGTGATGCTAAAGTGCGTATTCTTTTTTTGCAATGCAACATTACTTTTATCCTAGAGATATAGAATAAATATCCTCTGACCAAAGCTGTAAAATGCTTGCTTGTTCAACTCTTCACTAGTATGTGCAGCAACTGTTTTCTGGTATGCAAATATTCTACTTTCTTGGCACTAAAAATCATGTATTCTCTTCTTCAATATTCTACTGGTGTTCAAGAGCATCCAAATAATAGGCCAAAAAAAAAAAAAAAGAGAGAGACAAAACCCTAATGCATCCAAAAGGTTTCTCAGTACATGGAAAAGGCACTTCGTTACAAATAAATCAAGGATCGCAGGACAGTTTAGCCAGTTTAGTCTGGAAGCAATCTAAATGGATCAAGAGAAGATATAGACATAAAGTCACAGAATCACAGATGGCAGGGACAATCAAGGATAAGGGAAGAAGACAGGTGAGCAAATTAGGGATAAGAAAGAAATGAGCCGCATGCTTCTTTAGCCTTCAGGTAAAAGACTGGGTGTTCATGCACATAGGCAGAGTGACTGAGGAAGAGCAGTGGAAGGATCATTGCCTTCCAGTCTTTCTTTGCAGAATATCATTTCCCAATGTGTGTTTCACCATACTGCACATAACCACACAATAGTTTTTCTATCCTTCTGACATCTCAGCCTTTTTTCTAACAAAAGAGGATAACCTGAATGCTGAATGCCATTTTAAATTTAAGTGTACTTGTCATGCTCTGCTTTTTTTGTTAGGTATAAGCAAAACTATACTGTGCTAGTGCTCAAAGCTTACTTCTCTAGCATCCTCTCTTTCTGCAGTGCTTTGCCTATTATTGAGGTGTAGGCCAACTGAGGCTGGAAGGCACTTCATCCTGCATGACAGCAACAATGTCATGGAAGCAGTAACCAATAACACGTCAGGTTTAGATTTACACTTGTCCTGGTCTAGTAGTGATGGGGTCTGTTTATGCACTTATTGTGAATGAGATACAAAATCCTCTTTCCCAAGGAGGCCGTCTACTTGAAGGCATGGTTTATGAGTCGAATCTCTATAACCTCATAGCCAACTGGGAAAGCTGGAAATGAAGCTGGAAGAAAAGTTTCTATTGTCCATTCCCCTCACTCCTCCAACAACTCACTTCCATTCCTTTCATTGCTGTGTCCTTTTAAGAGCTAACACACAACTTTTGGGCTCTACAGCCTTGGTAAGAAAAATCACAAAAGGACTTCTTTCCATCTCCTTCCTCATGAAGGAAGAAGAAGGGCTGACTACTGAAATACAAGACAGTAACTGGAATGTTCAGTGTCACAAAAAGTGTAGCAGTGCTTCAAATAATCACTGCTGATGAATACCATAATACTTCTGTGGTCTCAATGCTTCTCATGCAGATAAGGCAGCAGTATGAAGCTGAATGTGGATAGCGTTCCATCGATAAAGACCACAGGTTGTGCTGGTAAGCAAAAACTGAGCTGGGTTTATTTTCAGGTTAGGGCTTATTCATGTGGGACATTAGCTAGCATTGCTATGATGCGGAATTAACACAAAACCACACTCCATGAGCCAATTGTTATGTATACAGTTTTCAAGTTTCCTTTCATATGTTGTTCAAAATAAACTACAGACCTCATATTAGGTATTTCTTCCCACCCTCAGACTACTGTAACTGAGACCCATCTTGTTTGTACAGTCACATTATATCCTCGTCACACTGCAGTTGAACATTCTTGGCTTAATTCTCTCTTCTCCCTTAGTCACACTTGGGCTGGACCATGTGTATGCCACTATTCTCCTTTTACATTTAAGCTCATTAAACCCAATGGGTTTTGTGTGATAAACGGCTCCTTTCAGGCCCACATAGCTCAGCATTTCTGATCAGCATTTACCTGAACTAAGCCAGTCATCAGCAAGGGCCACAGTGAATACCAATGAATCTTTATTTTTTCATTCACAAGTATTTCTTCTACTGTTAGTGTACTACAGTTTGTTCTGTCATACGTGCTTTGGTTACCATTTTGTCTGAGATACTCCAAAGGAAACCAAAAGTTATATTTGCACCTTTAGTTAGAATTGATTTATCGTAACTAGGTATTGTGTGTGTGATGTTTAAATTATTATCGCTGTGTCTGTTTCAGATTTTGTTTGATGCTTGGCCAGCTTTTAGTTTTCCCTTGTCTCTTCTGACCTAGCCTAATCTCTGTGTGGATACACGACTTAATAAATCCACAGTGTGATTACAAAAGTTTTATATAATTTATGCTAACAGTGTAGTTACAGCAAGAGATGTGGGTGTTTTCGACCCAGCGGCCACTTTTGCAATTTAGATGCATGCATTCTTTTGAAAAACGCTTCTAGCTTTCCTTTTTACTTGGTGACATTTACTATGCATACAAAGACTTCCATCGTCCTGTCAGGAAAATCAAGCCATCCTGTGGAACTCTCTGTTTCTTGGCAACAGGATCAAATATCCTGCATGCCTGGTTTACTGTTACTTCACTTCTCATCTCATGTGGAATGGTTTGAGTGATTAGGAATGGTTGTATAAAGGCCTTTGTTGTCAAAAGGCTAATAACCTTCCAAGATGGATTTTGGAGAATGGTCCCAAAGACAGGATGCACCTGGGCTGTGGGAAAGCAAGGATAAAGCCTTTGCTCTTGATTCTATGAGAGCAAAGCTCAACCTCAGCTCTCAAACATTCTCAAAAATTTTATTCTGTATTTTTTGAGTTTTCTATACTTTTTCCCTGAAGGCCTCAGAGCAATTCTGACATTTCCTTTTAAAGTTATGATACATCTCTGTTTGCCACACAGTGATGTTGAAGGGAGAAAAAAGAAATACTGCTTTCTGTTTCCCTTTCCTAGGTGCCTTTATTGCTGGACATTTTGTGTTTCTGGTGACAAGTGCCTGGGACAGGCTGCAGGTGGAGAGAGAGAGCTGCCTGCTCCAGTTCTGGGGCTCCTAGTTTAAGAACTTCCTGAACCAAAGGTAAAATTTTCTATTTAATAGCTCTTAACTTTTCTTCCCTAATTACTTTTTGATCTTTTTGATACTTGGAGTTATGGCCTCTGTAGTCTCCTGCAGCAGCCTTCTCTGTGGTTTAAATATGCTCAGCTTTAAGCCTGAAGTTTGATAATTTCATGTGATGCCCCTTTGTTCTGACATTACGACAATCGGAATAATATTTCTTCTTCGTGCCATTCATTATTTTATATACCTCTGTCATATTCCAACCTATGCACCTTTCTTTTACCACCTTAGCAATTCCAGTTAATTTAGTCTCTCATCATATGGAAGTTATTCCACACCTTTTATCAACTTTTTCACTTTTCTCTGTATCTGTCCTAAGCTCAAATGCAATCCTTTTAAAGCAAGTGACCATAGTTCCTTACAGAAATCAGGATAGAGATATAAAGATATGCCATAGGTATATACAGCGGTATATAATGTTTTATTTATTCTCTCTTTCTCTAGTTCAATTTGTTCTTTAACATGGCAGTTAGGAAAGTGACATTTTCAGAAACTATCTTCCAAGGCTCCAAAATCTCTTCTTTATTATATTAGGTAATATGAGGCCTACTGTTGTGTTCAGTTAGTTAGGTTTGTTTATTCCTCACTGGGGTTCTTTATACCTACAATGAATGTCATTTTATCTACAATATTTTGAACATAATTTCATCACTGTTTCTTGATATCATGAGATCCTCTGCAACCTGCTTTCTCAGTAAGTTTCAGCTTTACTGCCATAAATTATATCTGTATCTTTTCCAGCTCACTGAACAGCCCAGACGCCAGGTCTTAGCAGAGCTTACTTGCCTTTTAATGAGTTACTAACTCACAGAAGGCAACTGAGGGCTTAGTGAGAACCTGTTTTTATAGACAATAAATCATTACTCAGAAGTTTGTGGAGTGCCACCATGCCTTCAAATTCTTTTTCTTTTCCCAATTTTTTTTTGTTTTTTAATTAAAAATAGGTGTTTTTTGAGGACAAGTAAGAATCAAGGATGCTTACTGTTTGGGGAATCTAGCAGTGATGCTGTTTTCTGCATAGTGAATACCCTTGGGAAGGAAATTGGTAAAAGCTGACAGACAGTATGTACCTAATGGCACAGCCTAAGGTATTCAGCAGAGTATTGTCCTGATACCTGAGGCACTTGGGCTTCATCAGCAATGTAAGGAGCTTGCCTGCACAGTCCTTCTGGCAGTATGTGATTGTTGAATGCACAATGTAATCTTTCTGTGCAACTGCCCTTCTTTTCCCTGCACCTTTTGGTCGTGTTTCACCTCTAATAATCTTATTTTCATGGTGTAATATTGTGTGTGTGTGCTGGAGTTCTCCCTTAGAAAGAGAAATAAACATCCAATCCCACCTCTCATCTGTGTAAATAACTTCAGGATTGTCTTGTTTTTATTGCTGCTGTTATTTGTTTTCTGTTGTGTAGTTTCTTTCTTTCTTTCCTTCTTTCTTTTTTTTTTTCTTTTTGGTGTTGTTTCTCTTCTTTTTTTTCCCAGAAACTCAAACCCACAAATCACAAGGTTAGAGGGTAGGGTGAAAGCAAGGCAAAATCTTTAAGAGCTCAAGGAATGCCTATACTGCAGTGAGAGTGTTACTTGCTATAACAAAGAGCCATCGTTGCTAGAATATGCCTAGATATGTCCAACCTTAGAGCCATACTGAAATGCCTTAATATGAATTTCAGTTCTTACCACACTAACTTCTGATGGCTTACTGCAGAAGAAAATTAAAATAAAATAAAATAAAAATATAATAAAATAATGCCAACTCTGTTGCCAAATGACAGAAAAATAATTAGTAGATAAAAATTTTCTGGTTAATTTTTTATTTCCCTGTGGATTAAAATGAACACAACTGAACAGTTAAAATATATATATTAAAAAAAAAAGAGCAAATTAAAATGAATAAATTATAAACTATGCTTCTTTCAAAATTACTACCAGAGTTGGACAGTTTTGCAATAATTATTTTTCAACATTTAGGTACTAATTGTTGGATTTATTTATTATTTACTAAAAACTCTACCCAAGATAAAAGAAATTTTATATTTAGTTTGATCTTTTCCATTTAAAAATGTTTTCTAATTCTTATTGAAATGCATTATGAAAAGTAAGAATAAAGAACCTCCTGAACACAAAAATTTTCTTCTGTCATTGGGAATAATCAGTTATAGACAAAGCATTAGATAAAAGACTCCTCCTGCTGCATTTTGACTCCTCCTGCTGCTTTTATTCTAATTTTTCTACATAGAAAAAATAGAAGAGTAGCTATGATTTTTTTCGGTTGGTTGGTTGGTGTTTGTGAGTAGCTATGAGAGATCCAGTTTTTGAAGATATTTACACAGCCAAACACATGAATACATACAAGATTTTTAACATTTTGCTGTTAACTTCCACTGAAATTATGATACTTGAATGTCTCTGCAGTTCTGACATGAAGTCATTATGGAATGACCTAAGAGCAGCATTATAAGGGAGAAAGAACCTAAAAAAAAAATTTTAACATTTGCTGTTAAACAAAGCAAGGAATACATGATAACTTCCCTCCATCATATTTTTCTGCAGTAGTGCTGACTCTGAGGTTCTGCCAAAAGCTCAGCCCCATCACAACACAGCTCATGTGGAGCAGACACTTGCAGTGAGAATCACACATGGGCTGGTTCCCCTTTTGCTTTTCCTACCAGCTACATTATTTGGCTTAGCACTATTGTTGAGTTCAGCAGGTTTTATTTGCTGTTTATTTGCTTGTTTTTAACTGTAAGACTGGACACATGCTACATCTACACATAAATTCTGAAAACATTCACTTTAATGTAAAAATAAATAAATAAATAGATCTGGCTCTGGTCAGTGCTTCCTTTGTATTTATTTATTTTTTTCTGACAATATTTGTGTAATTCAGATTAAAGATTAACAGGTTAGAAGAGGTCTTTTTGTGGCTTTTTAATTTTTATGGATTGCTTTGTCCACTGTGATTTCAGTGAGTGAGAAAAGATTACACTGCTGGAGGTTAGTGCTCCTTGAAGTTCTGAATATATCCAAACATAGAAAAGTTCAAGAGTTATAGCTGTCTTTGTTCTCTATATACAGAATTTGCCTGACCTCAAAAGAAGATATAATTTAAGTAATACATGCAGTCAATAAATTTTAATATATACCTAAAACAGAATTACCCCATGGAGTTAAGATGGAGAAAAAAGACCTATTGCTTTCTAATATGGTATCTTTTTACTTCCTTACTTATACTCCATAAATTCAAAGTTTCTTCCTGTCCTCATTCCACCTGTTTAGCAGGAGGAAGACACAAAGTGATCTGCCACATTTCACTATCATGACATGAAACTGCAAATATCGTGTATTAATTGCTAACAAAAAAATAATGGCAATTTATAAATCATTAAATATTAAAAAATATGTGGCTCAACATGCTCATAGCTGTGCTTAATTTTTTGTTTACTTGGAGGTCCTACATTCATCATAGTGCAAATGGGCCTGATAAGAAGATCCCAGAGATGTAAAATGGTTTAAATACATTGGAGTCAAGCAATTTGCAAGCAGAACAATTTAAAGGTTTGTCTGTAAGTTCTACTTTGAAATACATATAAACTTCTGCAAGAAATGCCTTTAGAGAACTTCGCTTCAGGAAAATCTCCATTCGGTGGAAAACTGGTGATATTTTCTTGAGTATAACAATTTCTTACTTTTTTTTTTTTTTTTAAATGAATCAGCAAATCAGCTCTAATTATCGCTCTCACGTTGTATAATGAAGGTCTAACTCAAAATCTAGTCAATGTGCATGTTTCTTCAGATCTCAAAGAACTTTAAAACACAGCAAGTGAGTCAATTGCAGAAAAACATAATTCTGTGTGTAACAGCATTTCAAAGAAGAACTTTTAAAGCCATGCAAAAATGCTCCTTTCTCCTTACTGATTGCTTTAGAGCAAAAACTAGCAAGATGTGTTAGCCCTGTAAACATATTTTAACAAGTATTTTAAACGTGAAGTTTCCATTACAAGTGAATGTTAATTAAAGGGAGAGAAAAGCAAATTTACCGGGAACCTTAGTAACCTACTGATTTTTACTGAACATTTTCTACATCCCCTACTCAGGCTGAGACTTTTCAAAGGAAACAAGGCTATGTGTACAGTTTCCATTTGCAAGAATGATATTGTGAGGGGTGAGCTTCAAATTTTCTTGCAGCCCATTGAAATCTCTATCCTTAGATGAAAAACACTCAGAGATCCTTAATAAACACTTCATCTTAAACTTTCCATACAAGGTGATGTTCTCATACATTAAAAAAAAAAAACAACAACAAAACGACAATACAACAATAATAAGAACACAAAACCAAAACAAACAAACTGAACAAACAACAACAAAAACAATAGCATCCCACATGGACATAGATCATTTTCTACCACTGGCAAAGGAACGGGAGAGAAGCAGCGATCAAAGTGTACACAGCACTAGCAGATGTCTGTGCTGGATAGTACTTGGTGACCTGATTCATCAGTGTCATAACAGCTAGGCAGAACAACAAGAAGTACAGCACATGATGAAATTAACAAGAGAATGGAAACAACTTTCCCATGGCAGACAACACAGCCACACTCCTGCCACAGCTACAAATACGCTTCATCGTGAAAATGTTTGACTGCAAAGCTTGGCTTTGAAAAGGAAGGGACAGAAAAGTTAGTTTTCAGTGTAACTATTCTTCATGCACTGTGGGCTCCAACTCATCTAACTTTGCTATCTGCGGTGTAGCTTACCTTTGAGTTAGTCACTCCAGGCTGCCTTTAGAGTCAATGAAGAACGATGGACACTTGTAAGGCATCATTCATCCAGCCTGTTTTAGCCAACAACTTCAGTGACAGACAAATGACTCCCAGGAGAGCCAATTTTTCTCCGTTGACAGTAAAGGCAGCCTGGAGTGATTAGCTCAGATATAGATGTCTATGTATATATCCCACGCTCTATAGTGTCCTAATCCAGATCACTAAGGCCTTCTTCTACCCAGAAACTGGTTAAATGAGTGTCAACTGTGTCTATCTAAATTCATTTCATGGACTATTTCTGCGTTTTTATTAAAGTAAGCAATTCTTTTTGAGTTAGAGAGTAAACTTCTTAAAGTATTTTTATACACATATTTACAGTCTAGATAATGTGTTTGTGTATGTAAGCGATGTGTGTATGAATAGATTTCCTCTCTTTCTCAATAACAACTGACAACACAAACGAAAAATAATTTCCTACATGGGCTAATACTACATGTCCATTTTCCATCAAATTTAAAATATATTAAAAATGATTTAGTTTCTCTACAGTTAAAAGATCTATGTTAAGGGGAAAAAAGCTGTTCTTTAAATAGCTTCCTGAAACAAAAACAAACAAACAAACAAACCCCCCCAAAACAAACAAACAAACAAACAAAACCTGTACCTTTTTAATGCTACTGCTGAGGAATAATTTTTGATGCTAAAAGTTCTGTTGCCACTCTGAAAAAATGAGTACCCTTCATTAATGAGCCCAGTATACAGTATTTCATAACATACAGATTAATTTTAAGGACCACGTTTTTGACAGAAGCTTTTTCAAGAAAAGCTCTAAAGTGGATGCTCTCTTGTTCCTTTTCACTGCGGGTTCATTTAAACACAGGAGTTCAATCAGAAACAGAAGTTGTCTCCAAACTAATCTTGTTCAGCATTTGTATGCTGACTAACTCTGAAAATACATTTTAGGACGTGGGAAGTGTGAAAGCCTTATTTCAGCTATATCTGCTTGTGATGTGTGAGGACTTCATTTCAATTTACATGTAGCTGTAAAACTTGGAAGAACTGCTTAGTCATCCCACAAGAGAAAAACAGTGGCTGTGATTGGACAGGGCCCAGGCTGTTTGAGAGGTGATTTGATTAGAAGAGACATCTCTCTTGAGTTGTAATTGAGGATTATAAGTTTTACGGCCAAAGCAATAATCAAACATATGTTCAGAAACAAAACTAACCCCTCAGTGTCTGTCACTGTGAGCTCTGTACAGGGCTTTTATTTCCTGAGATGGGTCCTAGTGGGAACTGTGTGCACTATAATGTCAGAGGATGAAGTCCAGAGAGGCTCAAAGTACCAGGTTTGACTGACTCCAGCTTCCAGTGGATTCTCATAAGATCACTCAAACTGGGAATATGAGCATCCCTTTCCTCATCTGACAAGAATTAAAATGGAAATGTATGCTTGGCATTATCCATTCAATACCTTTCAGAGGAAATAATCTACATGTTCTTAATTTACCTATAAGCATAGTTCAGTCAAGGGAAACCAGCAAGAATGTTATTTAGCTTTCAATTTGAACTAAAATGTACTTGGGATATGTTTTCCTCTGGGGCACTGGGTGTGAACCATTTACTACAACTGTGTGATTACACTCAGGAAATCCTCTACTACTGGGGCCCAAACTGCGGCACTGGTCTTAAAATTTTCTACTCCGTTTTGGAGTGGTATGTTATAATTGTGAATTCTCCTTTTGGATTTTTCCTAGGCTAACAGCAAGCATTTGTGATCCTCATTAAGTTTGGGCTATTAGATGAAAGTGTTCTGCAGAGATTTTTGTTTACCTGTGATTGCTGGAGATGCAATTTGACAATCCTATTGGCCTTTCCACAGCCTGGACTGTTAATTTTTTTCCAGTTGTTCAGAGCTGGAATGGAGGGTAGCTTGTTTCATCAGGCACTGCTAAGGAATGAGATTAATGACATTTTTTGCACCTCACTTCCTTGCTGGCAGCAGAAGAACCTGATCTATTTTTCCTAAGTTTGACCAAATTCCACTGCTCTGTGTCCTTTTGTTCTTTGCCTGTACCCATTTCATATAAATTGAGAAGTTATCCATAAATTACTCGTGCTGACTTAGAGAACAGTAACAACATAATACTTGGTAAACAGTTGTCACAGTATAACCACCCATGACCATTCTGCCAACTGAAAGTCCATGGTGTTGAGGCTGGGCTGGTGCCTTCAGATTGATGGTCCTTAACCCTATTCTCCCAAAGCAAAGACTGTCTGTCTCTACCAGTCTCATTTGGGACAAAATTTCTTCCTGGCCTCAAAGACTTTCTGTAATGTAACACTTCATGCTCGCAAGTCAAATGACTTCTTTAATCATCTGTCTCCCTTTAGTTTTGTGGGTGAGCACTCCTTCCTGACAAACTGTATAGCGTAAGATTGGGTACATGACAAAGCTTGTCATTTGTCAGTTAACTTTTTTTTCTGTTTAATTGAATGACATTTGAGCAGGTTGCTGAGCCTGAAATAAAAGACCACGCAGGTATTTTATAACAGATATCTGTCATCTTCTTGACAGGCAGATGTTAATTTATACCCCTTTTTTGCATATGATATATCAACATTTTTCATGAATGTCATAATCAATATCCAGTATTTCATTTTCTATCACAGCCTTTTTGGGCAAGCAACTGCCTGATATTCTTCAATAGGAGTCATCAAGACATGGAATACATGCGATATCCTTTTTCAGAAGCAAGTCAGTATTGCATCATGTTTATTTCCAGCAAATAAAAAAAAAATAGGTATAGAAAAGATGGGAAATAGAGAGACGCAGTAGTAATATCTTAGAAATATCCAGTGACTTTCACAAGTAGCTAGGTAAAACTGAATATTATCTATATGTTGTATTCTTGTGAAAGTATAAATGAAAAAAATGACAAAAATTGACAAGGGATATCACCACATTCTTTTTTTCTTCTCTCTTTTTTTTTTTTTTTTTTTTTTAAGATCTTTGTATCTACAATATGCCTTCCTATTTATTGCCTCTTATACATCAAATGAATTATTTCCTTCAGCTCTTTTCTGTTTCTTTTTTTATAGCATCTGTATGCTGTATTCATGGTTTTTTTTGCCCTCAGAATAAGCATTTTTTCAGGTGTCCATAAATACTAATGACCTTTAATTTCTTTTTCTCTCTCTCTTGCCATATATACCCAGCTGCATTGAAGTTCTGTTAATTTAATATTTACTTTTGCCTAGACCCACATTTTCACCTATGCCATTTTTACTACAGTTTTTATTTAGATTTCTGAATATAAATATTTTTTTCCAAAAAACACCAGTCAGTTCAGGATTTATTGCTAACTATTATTTTTATTTTTATAGTCTTTAGCAAGGAAAATGGATGATCTTGAGGTGGAATGGAAGAGGACAGAATATGGTAAAATGGATTAGTAAAAACAAGCCAACACTGTGTCTGTGTGTGTTCTGAAACAATGGCAAGGCTGTCATGAGTTTTCATCATTGACTGCAGGAAGCAAGCTGGGGCAATACAGATAAATCCAGGAAAACTCAAGTGAACACTTTGCATGGGATGTGTTTCCTAAAGTGAACCATAATTTGAGACTTTTAAGTGCTAATTAATTTTTTAACTTAAAAAAATAATGATCAATGAACATATTCAACTAGATTATTTTCTTGCTTTAAGAAGTGTGTCTTAGGAGTACATCTAAGGCAATTCACTTAGTCTGATATGAAATGCTAGGCAGTAAAAAGCTACCCCCAATTTACAAAGCATAGTGAGTTCCTTTGCTCCTTATCACCACTTCAAGCAGAGAGAGTTCAGTCTGAAAAATTTGGGATGAAAATTAGTGTCGACATAACAGAAAACTACATTTGCTTGTGAGATTCACAAACATGAAAACGTTACCTGTGTTATCTTCCTATAGAGGTTCTGCACGAATTAGGCAGGGATAATTACAACTAGGAAAATATTTATAAAATTCTTTCCTTATGTAAGAGATTATTATTTTTATACCATTGCCTCAAAGTTTGCTGAGGAACACTGATGAACAAGTCCAGGCAAGCCCTGGCCAGAGGTTGAGAAGTCTTTTGTCTGGAGAACACTGATGGACAGGTCCTGGGCCTGGGTTGCGAAATCCTTTGTCTGAGGAGCACAGATGGACAAGGCCAGGGGCAACGAGAGAGCGATAAGCTGCAGATTAATGNGTAATCTTTCTGTGCAACTGCCCTTCTTTTCCCTGCACCTTTTGGTCGTGTTTCACCTCTAATAATCTTATTTTCATGGTGTAATATTGTGTGTGTGTGCTGGAGTTCTCCCTTAGAAAGAGAAATAAACATCCAATCCCACCTCTCATCTGTGTAAATAACTTCAGGATTGTCTTGTTTTTATTGCTGCTGTTATTTGTTTTCTGTTGTGTAGTTTCTTTCTTTCTTTCCTTCTTTCTTTTTTTTTTTCTTTTTGGTGTTGTTTCTCTTCTTTTTTTTCCCAGAAACTCAAACCCACAAATCACAAGGTTAGAGGGTAGGGTGAAAGCAAGGCAAAATCTTTAAGAGCTCAAGGAATGCCTATACTGCAGTGAGAGTGTTACTTGCTATAACAAAGAGCCATCGTTGCTAGAATATGCCTAGATATGTCCAACCTTAGAGCCATACTGAAATGCCTTAATATGAATTTCAGTTCTTACCACACTAACTTCTGATGGCTTACTGCAGAAGAAAATTAAAATAAAATAAAATAAAAATATAATAAAATAATGCCAACTCTGTTGCCAAATGACAGAAAAATAATTAGTAGATAAAAATTTTCTGGTTAATTTTTTATTTCCCTGTGGATTAAAATGAACACAACTGAACAGTTAAAATATATATATTAAAAAAAAAAGAGCAAATTAAAATGAATAAATTATAAACTATGCTTCTTTCAAAATTACTACCAGAGTTGGACAGTTTTGCAATAATTATTTTTCAACATTTAGGTACTAATTGTTGGATTTATTTATTATTTACTAAAAACTCTACCCAAGATAAAAGAAATTTTATATTTAGTTTGATCTTTTCCATTTAAAAATGTTTTCTAATTCTTATTGAAATGCATTATGAAAAGTAAGAATAAAGAACCTCCTGAACACAAAAATTTTCTTCTGTCATTGGGAATAATCAGTTATAGACAAAGCATTAGATAAAAGACTCCTCCTGCTGCATTTTGACTCCTCCTGCTGCTTTTATTCTAATTTTTCTACATAGAAAAAATAGAAGAGTAGCTATGATTTTTTTCGGTTGGTTGGTTGGTGTTTGTGAGTAGCTATGAGAGATCCAGTTTTTGAAGATATTTACACAGCCAAACACATGAATACATACAAGATTTTTAACATTTTGCTGTTAACTTCCACTGAAATTATGATACTTGAATGTCTCTGCAGTTCTGACATGAAGTCATTATGGAATGACCTAAGAGCAGCATTATAAGGGAGAAAGAACCTAAAAAAAAAATTTTAACATTTGCTGTTAAACAAAGCAAGGAATACATGATAACTTCCCTCCATCATATTTTTCTGCAGTAGTGCTGACTCTGAGGTTCTGCCAAAAGCTCAGCCCCATCACAACACAGCTCATGTGGAGCAGACACTTGCAGTGAGAATCACACATGGGCTGGTTCCCCTTTTGCTTTTCCTACCAGCTACATTATTTGGCTTAGCACTATTGTTGAGTTCAGCAGGTTTTATTTGCTGTTTATTTGCTTGTTTTTAACTGTAAGACTGGACACATGCTACATCTACACATAAATTCTGAAAACATTCACTTTAATGTAAAAATAAATAAATAAATAGATCTGGCTCTGGTCAGTGCTTCCTTTGTATTTATTTATTTTTTTCTGACAATATTTGTGTAATTCAGATTAAAGATTAACAGGTTAGAAGAGGTCTTTTTGTGGCTTTTTAATTTTTATGGATTGCTTTGTCCACTGTGATTTCAGTGAGTGAGAAAAGATTACACTGCTGGAGGTTAGTGCTCCTTGAAGTTCTGAATATATCCAAACATAGAAAAGTTCAAGAGTTATAGCTGTCTTTGTTCTCTATATACAGAATTTGCCTGACCTCAAAAGAAGATATAATTTAAGTAATACATGCAGTCAATAAATTTTAATATATACCTAAAACAGAATTACCCCATGGAGTTAAGATGGAGAAAAAAGACCTATTGCTTTCTAATATGGTATCTTTTTACTTCCTTACTTATACTCCATAAATTCAAAGTTTCTTCCTGTCCTCATTCCACCTGTTTAGCAGGAGGAAGACACAAAGTGATCTGCCACATTTCACTATCATGACATGAAACTGCAAATATCGTGTATTAATTGCTAACAAAAAAATAATGGCAATTTATAAATCATTAAATATTAAAAAATATGTGGCTCAACATGCTCATAGCTGTGCTTAATTTTTTGTTTACTTGGAGGTCCTACATTCATCATAGTGCAAATGGGCCTGATAAGAAGATCCCAGAGATGTAAAATGGTTTAAATACATTGGAGTCAAGCAATTTGCAAGCAGAACAATTTAAAGGTTTGTCTGTAAGTTCTACTTTGAAATACATATAAACTTCTGCAAGAAATGCCTTTAGAGAACTTCGCTTCAGGAAAATCTCCATTCGGTGGAAAACTGGTGATATTTTCTTGAGTATAACAATTTCTTNGAGTGGAACAAAATACATGTTTCAAATCTCCAAAAGAGAAATTCAATTTTTCAAGCATTTGTACAATGAAGATGTAATCTAGGGTGCATGCTTATTCAGCAGAAAGATGTGATTTCTCACAGTAGAAAGCTAAGATGCTCAGTGTTCCTGTAACACTGTTTATATATTACAGATGATTTAACCCATGAAAGACGGAGTGAGATGGTGCTCTAGCAAACAGCTGAAGCAATATTTCAAAACTACTGAAATCATCAGTTGCAAAAATACAGCCTTGTAAAGAGGAGGAGAGGGTGGTTCATATTTTAAGGAATTTTTGAAGAATGCTAAAGATTTTTTTATGATTATTTCTAATTGTTTCTAAGAGTTTTTTTGGAAATACTTTGGAAGCAGGGCTAGTGATGAGTTAGTGTAATATATCTATCTCTCATCAAGTTCTTGTAAAGTGAAGTGGCTGGAAAGCAACCATGAGAAGTTTAGGGAATTGCCTTTTAAAGCCACACTGACTTAGCAGCTAATGTTGATCTTTCTTTGATGGCTATTTGGAGCCAGTGCAGCTGAAAGAAAAATTAACAATAAAAGGAATTCAATTTACTTTGTCATTAAGTGTGAAGTTGACAGATGATTTTCAAATGCTATGGTAGACTTCTAGACTATAAAATGTGAAATATAAATCTTCGATTCATAAACTAATCAGAAGGGCTTTTTTGGGAATCCCTATCTCAGAAATTTTCCTCATGGCTACATCTACTTCTACCAGATAGCATACAGTCATAATCCGTAGTGTTTTAAAATAGAAAAGTGCTGAAGTTGTCAGTTAAAATTCAAATACGAATTTGTATATCTTTATTAACTTGACATTCAAATCACTTTTGAATACAATTTTCAGGAGACTAAGCAACCTACTTTTATTATGTACGTGTTTTGGATGGTTCTTCATGTTGCATTTGCTGCTTTTCTTGGACTTACGAGCAAAATTTTTATTGGCTCAAGCACAGAACAGCTGGCAGTTCCACAAAAATGTAAAGCCATAAAAGAATTATTCTGCTTGTCATAGACATAATAAATAAACCCATCTACTACAGCAAACAACCTAGGATTTTTGTTTCCCTTGCAAATTTTAGAAAATCTACTTTGTAGAGTAAAAATAAAAGATTTTTATGAAAATTTTATTGGTGTTGACTCTATCTGCTACTTTCATATGGCAGTGTCTTTGCTTGCTAAGAGCTTTAGTTAAAGCAAATGCATCTATCAGTTCTACTCTCCTGGCTGAGCTTTGACTCACCAAGAAGCCACAGAAATTTAGGGAAAGCAAAGTGGCTGTGATAAGAGGTGAGTATCACTCGTTGCAGTGGATCACAGTCTTGGTTTACTTAAACTCCTTAAGTCACTGAAAAGCGGTATTTTGAGAATATTTCTTGAATGCCTTTGTACTGTAATGCAGAAGCATCAAATTACATTTATCTGTGGGTCAGAGAGAGATATCTGTCACCACAGTCCACTCTAAGGTGTACTATAACAAGAAATCTACTTTCTGGGCCATTTTCCCCTCTTTGTCAGTGTTTTCCTAACATGCTTTCTTTCCAGTGTTATCAAGTGATGACCATCTTCTCCATAGATAAGGTGATTATAAAATTCCTGTAATTACGTTCTTATTCCTTTTCTCCCTTCTATGAACAACTAGCTAGGATTTTGTTGACATTCCACCAGCCTTAAGAAGATGCTTGCTGAGGAGAACATGCCCAAACATTTGTTGTTTATTCTAACTTTTCCAGAAGAACCACAGCTGGTGATTGCTTGAGGCAATGTGGCACACCTGTAATGAGGCAGCACAGGAAACATTTTTGCATAGGAGATTCTCTTCCAGATCAGTCTGGATGTAAGGCAAGTGTGAGCTCTGTGTCCATGGCTAGTTGCTGTGTTACATGCTGGATAGCGTACACACCAGGCAATCTGCTGAAGAGCTGATGTGTTTCTTAAAAAACGTGTCAACTCTTCAACAGTTGTAAAAAGCATAATACAAGTAGCTACATTAGTAAGAGGTCCCTGATGATGCAAAGCTGGGCTTGTGCCCAAGGCTGAGAACCCAGTATTGCACAGGTTTTCTTGATCTCTCAATGACAATAGGATGAAGAACAGTGGACTGGGGTTCTTGTTATGTGTGAGGAAAAGTTCCTTTAAAATTGGACATCCTGATGTCATAGGCTCGCATTATGTGTATATAATGTCCTTAAGACATTAGCTTAGACAGGAGCTCAGAATTTGAGCTGGTGTGACTTAGGCTTCATTTCTGCCTTAGTGCAGAAGCCAGAAATTATCTCCTTAAACTGCCAGAGACTTTGTCTTTCTATGTCCTGCCAAAGCACAGTTTAAAATCCAGTTTAGCAAATCAGCTGACAACTGCCACAGCATTGAAGGTATTATCTTTTTGAAGTAAAGCATGGACATCCTTCAAAGTGACCATTCAGTTTCTGCCATCCACACAAAATGCATTGCTGCTAACAAGTACCCTTTTTATTCTTCCTACCAAAATCAAGGGTCAAAGACTGGTTAAACAGTCAGTTGTTCTTCCCTGATGTGACTCCTTTGTGGAGCTCCATTTCTCACTGGTAAGCATAAAGGTGACTGTTCAGTGGGTTTGCTGTTCCCAAACAGCCCCGTATCTCTGCAAGGAGATGAATACTTAAAAAATACAAAAAAAAATCTCAAATACAAGTTTGTTATCAGTGTTCTTTAAAGTGCTGTAGCACGTGAAATATCAGCAGAAACTCTGAAGATCACCCATTCTTCTTTCCTTATTTTCTCTGTCCCAGTATTACCTATATCCCCTGTCCTATCTTTTAGTTGCACAGTGTGTACTCGGGAGGAGCCAGTAATGTCCTGGGGAGCAAGTGCAATTTGCTTTTCTGTGTCAAGTGACAATGTCAGAAATGTCTGAGATAAATTGTAGGAGATAGGATCTCTAGTGAAGAAATTTTAATTCATGATTGCAGTGGTGGGCATCCTGCCAACAGGAGCATGCCTATGGAAACAATATGACAACTTTTGTACCTTGCGTCCCCCAAACTTACCCCCTCCTCTGTTTTCCCATTGGCTCAGTACTCCGGGTTCACAATCTTAAGAAGTTTTCACTTGTTAATTATATTCTGACACTTGTTAATTCATAGCCTATCTTGTCGCTAGCTGGTCGCCATCCTGCTGTTTCCAAGATGTCTTGGTCACCATCTAGTTGCTTCCAAGATGTCTCAGTACTCTTCTTATCATGTTGACATGGTGATTCCCTCCAAGGCCTCTTTAGTTAAACAAAGAGCACCGGAGTGGGGGTGTTTGTCTTACATCAGTCCTGTTGAATTTTGATAGATAATGTTCTGCCAACACTACTTCTCAAAGTAAGTCTGAACTGTAAGACTTTCCCAGAAAGATAAAGCAATATTTGTTTTAAATATGGACTTTTTAATTTCTGAAGTTATGTGCATAATCCATGGCTGTTGATGTAAGAACTGCCTATTATTAGTTTTCTTTAAGAAAATCCTAACTATCCTCTGGTTAATCTGTATATTCCCCAGTGTTAAAAGCAGTGTTTTTCAGAAGCTGCTGGTGTGTGTTTTAACTGTCCCACCTGTACACAATCTTTGAAAGAGCTTGTGTTATTATCTGGAGGGAAAATTAAACAGATGAAAGAAAATAAATTGTAGCAGTGAGACACTAAAGAAGAACATGATAAATCAGAATTTTTGTTAAGTATTTCCATACTTTCTGAAGGAGAGTCAAGTAAAAATTATTGGATAACATTTCTTGCAAGAATCTGAGTTCAAAACAGACTCCTACACCACAAACATTTGTGTCCAACAGATCTTTTTGTTCTGAGCAAGAACAAATACAATAGTCTGAAGCATTGGCTAAGTACTCAAGCAGGAAAAATCTTTCTTCTCTGTAAATTTTCATGATATAAGATGATAAAGTAATTTCCTCACCTACTATTCTGTTTGATTACTCACTTTGAATATCCTCTGGTTTGATGATTTAGACATGTTCATAAGATCTTACTTATGACCTTGCTTTCTGTCATTGAAAAAAGCCCTTTCTTTAATTAGCTTTCAGAATATTTGTGGCAGCTTGGCTTATGCTAATTTGTGTGTTTGTTCATCTTTTTAATAAAATCCTTATTAATTCAAATCTGTTTGAGATTTACTTGGCAAATTATAAGGGTACATATAATCTCCTACAAATGGCATGTTGCTTGTCTCTGCTTCCTAAAATAGTATCATACTCTCCTCAGGTTGTCTCAATGACACAGGAATGCCCTTCTAGTGTTATGCTCCAGAACTGTAGAAATTCTTCAGCAAATTCCAAGAAAAGACAACTTTCTTGATCTCCCACGTTTCTTGGGAAATTTGGAAGTCATTTTAAGGCTCAGCATAATTTGGCATTGCAGATGGGCACAGATATAGAACTTCCCAGAAGGAGATCCTTGAAACATGGTAGATGTTGGTTTAATCTGCCTTAATTAGCTCCACTTTGCTTTTTGTCTTGAATGGTTTTCTTTTGTCTTCATCTTTTCAGCTTAAGTCACCTCATTATTTCCTCCATCCAGAGTCAATGGAACATTTGCTCTAAGCTAGGTTTCTCTCTCTGAAAGCAGAATCATGCTTCCTACCTCCAAAATGATCTTTTTGACATAAGCAGAACTTTCAGAATTGTTAGATATTTTTTCCAAACTGAGTTGCTTGGGTTTTCCATATTCTTATAAATATCTATCTGTAAGAAACAGTGATAATGTCCTCTGTAAAAAGAGATGTATTAATTAACTATGGCAACGAAGGTTTTGTTTGCAAAAGCACTGTAGCAGAACAGTGAATTATAACAAACAAAACCTTGTAATGACCTCCAATTTCTTTTTTTTTTTTAATTGTAAAAATTTACAAGTCAATAAATACAGAGCATATATTTTATCAGTGGAGAGAGGCATATTAGTCTCCCAGTTCTCTTTCTTCCTCTTAACACAGTAAACAGCTTAAAGCTGTCAAAGTGAGGTAGACACTCACAAAGAAGGATTTCGTTAAGTGGTACTTGAAGGTTAATGAATTTTCCCAGAGGCTGAGTAATCTTTTGGACTAGCACTGAATGGATTATCTGGTTCAGCAATTTACTGCACGGTAGATTATCAGCATACCTACATTACAACTACCTAAATACTATCATTATATTTCCCTCCCTTTTATTTCTTATTTCTATCAAAAAAGCTAATGATAGGTAGGAAATATGTATTAAAATGGCACTTGCTTTTCATGTTTTCTAATTAAAGCACATTGAAGTTAATAGTAATATTTCCATTTACTTCAGAGAACTTAGTCACTAGCCCTAGATGTGTTCTGGAATTGCCTTCTGCCACCTGGTTTCTTTTGCTGAAATGATTGTTTGAATTTGAAGAAATTTATAGTGTAATATTTATCCTCCAATTAGCCAGTGCAGCAGAGTCTGCTTTTATCAGCCATATTCTGCTGATAACCTCAGAGCTTCTAGAAGAAGTTCTTAAGTCCGAAGGCCATTACTTCATTTTGCATTATTGCATTTTTGGTAATTGCCAATGGACTCAAGCGTAACTCAGTTCTTCCTGTCCAACAAGCCAACTGACTGGCTGTTAGCTTTCCACCACTGGCAACATCTTCATACATTTTTTCCCAACTCATGGAATGAGAAAATGGAATTAGTTCCATCAGTAACTCCGAAGAAATTCCATGAGTTATATCTCTCCTTCATTTCTAACATCTTAACTTCAAAGAACTATCTTCCCATCCATCAATTTATTACCCATCTAACAACTCTTTTGCAAATTCCACAGTCCTTCAGTTAAATAATTTCTCAAATAAGCCATATTCAAATACCTTAATTAAATCCAGCTATTGCACTCCTTATGAACTTCCTCTGTGCAGAAAAAAAAAAGATTATTAAAGTTATCAGTCTGATCTGGCATGCTCTAACTTACATGAACAAGTATTGCATCATACTTTACTCCTACCTGTTCTATGTGTTCATTTTTAAATTTCTATATAAATCATGCCCTTGATGAGTTTAAACTGATGAGTACTTCCTGTCTCTCTTCTTGTATTAGTAGATTTGGTATTTTTCAATTATATAACACAAGTTCAAGTCTGTAATGTCATGCGGCAGCTCACTCCAATTTTGAGAGAGAAGATATCTAATTTCCTGATATGAAATGAAAGTGAACTTTCTGTGAAAGGAAGTTTTTTTGTGTAAAGAAATGTAGGAAATATAAAAGAGTAGCTGCCAAAAAAAAACCAACAACATAAAATGAGACACTGGAGAGAGCTATTTTCCCATCACCCACAGCGTCCAATGTAATTACTTTATCTGTTCTGAATTTGCCTCAGTTTGGACAAACTGGCATTTTTCACAAGTTTTGGAATAACTTGTGTAATTTATTAGATACTTCTCAGACATTCAGTGTAAATGTTATGTGGTTGAGACTAGTGTGGTTTTTGAAGCAGTTACCTAACTATAAACAAATGTGCTGGAAATGTTTTTTTTGCTAACCTACATGTGGAACTGGAAAAGATGGTAAATAGGATCTCCAAAGAGAAGAAATACACGGAAAGAAGAAATTATGCAATAAATTAACCTCTTCTCTTAGGGGAAAAAAAAAAAAAAAAGGAAAATGTATTTTCATTGTATTTTCATTGTTTTACAGATGTTACATTTCAGATGTCAGGATTTGAGCTTCCAGTGTTCTGAACATCTCTCATGAGCTGCTCATTCCATCTGTGTTGATAACTATATATGCTGTGTTTTAAGTCTTGGCAACATGTTTACAATCAAATCTGATATAAAAGAAAGCTAAATTTCTTAAATACCATGCTTAAAATACACATTAAGGAAAAAACTCAATACATTGTCAAGAAGCAAAAGGGAGAATTTTTGAAGTTTTGCATTACAATTAAAGCTTCTCTAACTCACTTGATTGGTATTAAGTAACTCTACTCTTTCTCTCAACTGTATTCATAACTTGATTTTAATATTTTCAGGAGAAAGGTAATTCTTTTCTACTCTGTGATTTTATTTTCATTAGTTTCAGCAGCACATGGTGCTCACATTCATATCATGTTAAGAATAGTTACTGCTGAAATAATGAAGGCTGCCGTTGACAAGATCCACAAAGACCCTCCCTCCTCAAACTCTTTTGCCAAACTTCTGTCATAAGCTGCAGCACCAACATGGAACTTTCAGTCAAAACAAAGAACACCAATTTCATCTTATTTTGAAAGGACATAATTATTCTATGGTTGTGTCAGATTAAGACAGTTCAGACTTACAAAAGTACATCATTTGATATTTATCCATCCAGACTTGAACTCTATCCCATTGTGTATTTAACTTGTGTATGGAATTAGGTAGTGATTTTGTGAAGAAAAACAGGATACAATCACACAATCAAAGATTATAACTTTATCCATAGGCAAAAGAGGCCACAATATTTTCTTGAGCTAAGTTCACCTTTCATCTTAAGTAACTTTTTAAAAGTAGTTTTATGCCATTTCCAAAGTGCTTTTCACAAAGTGAAATAAATACATGCATTTATTGGGTAACACCCAATGTTCAGTGAGAAGAGTTTGAACCTTTACTCTTCTGTAAATCAGTTTATACTGCTTTTATTTGAAGTGAAAGACCAAATTAGTTGTCTGATACACAATTTTGGTGGTTGTTTAATTGCTAGTTCTCACTTCCTGTCAACTCAACAAATCTTATCTAAAGAGGGTCAAACTCATGTCAGATCACTTTTCCTGTATCTTATTGCTAACTGCTTCCATGCATCCCTAATGCCTTTCCTGCTTTGGTGGTGATGTGAGTACATCTCTGGAACATCTGTGTTATTGCTTTTGACATATTGTCAGGAGTGACGTTCATATTTAAATTTTAGGCAATAAATACATAGAAATTCATGGGGAAGCTTGTGGACTGTTCCGTAGCATGTAAACACTGTTCCCCACCAAAAGCCTGTTGTGTCCACAGATCCACGGAAATGGCAAACGGCAGGAAAAAGGATTAATCACCAGTTGATATATAAAGAGAGTAAACGTAAGTAGATCCCTGCTGCCTTCAGGGCTTCTTCTTCCAATTAATGTTTCCAGTATCCACATTAGCTTGGAAGTGAGTAAAAAGAGCCCTCATTGTACTGCACACTCCTTTGTGTCTTCCAATCCATTCTTACGTAACTGTCAGAGGTCTTTAATATTCACATACAGGAAAGAGACTTGTTTTCAAAAATTAAATTCTGTAAAACTTCCTTGTTGAGTAATAGCCCTCAGTGCTACTTAGGAAGTGTATCAGTTTTCGCTGTATGACAAGTTACATGCTTTCAAGATCCTACTTAGGTACAAGCTGCTTGCTTTTTGGTTTAAAATAAATATACATTCTGGTCCCTCACAGATGGCCCTTCCTCTCGTGTTTTCCAGCTGTGTCTTGCCTTTATTAATTTGTCAAATATGTTTTTTCTCAGGAACAGTCAAATTCAGAATTGCCTACTGTTTTCAATTTTATAGCTTACAGAGACATTTTTATGGCATGGACTAATCAGGTTTTTGCTTTGGATTGACAAAGATTTACTGAAACAGTCAGTAAATACCAATGTACTGCACTAAAAAGAAATGGTCTTAAATGGTGATGCTTTTATGCTTATTGCTTTACTCATGAGCTTTGGCCTCTTGTGACTACAGCACCTATTCATCGATGGAAGGAAAGGGGGAAGAAAGGACAAATAAATTGAAGCTACTGATGGTTCTTCATTACCATCTGCTTATGGGTAGAAGAGGAATAAGATGAAAATGCATTTACAAACTGTTTTAATAGAACTTTTAACCTTTCAAAAATAAAGCTATATTTTCTCCTCATCTGATCATGCTTCTCTTTGATCCTATCTAGTTTTTGATGCCATGTCCCTCCCTTCTCTCTCTACTCTCACTCACCTTTCACCTTTTAAATGGCAATACTAAACAACTGCAGAAAGAGATATTGCCACCTATAAAATTAGACAAGGAGCATCAATAGTTTAAGGAAGACAATATTTCTGGCATCCTACCTGCTGGCAAAATGTTCCCATGGAACCTCTGTCCAATTTTAAGGGAATTGTACAATCTGACACATTTCTTTCACTTAATTTGTCATTTCTTTCAGTTTCCATCCTTCTCCCAGCACCAATACATTAAGTTCCATTGTACTTTACTGATCTTTTCAACAGGTTAAGAAATCATATATATGCATATATATATTCTGTCATCAGCATAGATATGCCCCCGTCATATGATTAAAGTAAACATCTATCCTTGTAATACAGCTGTGAAAAATTAACTTTTGCTAAACTCCAGTAAGAGCCTATAGTAATCAGTGAAACTCTGTGGAGGAACTGAACGCTTCTACTAATGGTGGCATGTTCAATGCAGTGTTTAGATATGCACTGGTGGCAAAAGATTTTAAATAAAAAGTAGAGTGAAGGAAGGCAAGGAAAAAAAAAGAAAGGAGAAGAGTGAGATTATATTGGTGTATGTATGGGAGGTGTTTCTTTGTTTTGGTTTTGTATGTTTCTTCTTATCTTTGGTGGGTTTTTTTTTGTTGTTGTTGTTGTTGTAGTTTTTTGTTTGGTTTGGTTATCCTTCATTAAAGAGCCAGTGAATTCCTGTAATAATAGAGAAAAAGTGAGAAAATCTTGTAAGTGAAATCGAAACTTTTATATTTCCACTGATAAACAACATTTCATAAAGCCATTGAAGTTAGTTTATATCCCACTATGACCTGGGCCATAACATGATTTGGATAGCTTTAAGAAATCATGAAAGACTCAGTGTTATTATTTATGGTATAAATAAGAGTTTCTCTTTTTATAGGATTTTCCTACTTTGTGCTGAATATGGTGTACAGAGAATTGGAACTTCATTTTCCCGAAGGCCAACATGCAGTACAGTATTAGGTATCAAATATTAAAATGAGAGCATATATTAGGTCTGGTCTGCTTCATTAACTGCCAGATGATAAACAGTTCTAAGCAGAGAATATAACAATTCTGCAGATATTTTCATTTTGTGAACTTTTTTCTCATCATTAAACTCAACCCACTTTCTCATTCTCTTATGTGAAAGATGTGTTTAATATTTCACTTTGATTAGGAATTATGTCATGTTTAATTAGTTCATCCTCCCACAAACATTCTAACGGTTGCACGCAGTTTTTTAGACAGTTACTAAAGTTCCATGATACATTCAGTCCTGCAAATTTTGGGGGGGAAGTTCTGGTACAAAAAAGCTCAGTTAATTGGACCAATTTAGTAGAAGGAAGATTTAACTGGGAGCTTTGGTTACTGAACTTTATTCCATTAAAAAACAAAACAAAACAAAAATCTTTAAAACAAGCCAATAACTCAATTCAGTCCAGTTATGTATTTACTCATTAGTGTTTTTGATTGTATTAAACATGATACCTGTTCCTAGAAATTAAACCAATTACCTCTTTATTGCTAAGCTCTGTACTTTCCCTATATGTTATAGATTTTTTTTTCTGGTGGGTGAAAAAGTAGCCAAACAGAATGTCTGGTACTTTACAGGATGAGGAACAAAATGAGAGGGAATTTTGCAGGAAAAAATGTTCTTACTTATCTCTCCCCTAGCGCTAGGAGGCAGCGTTCTGGGATGTCAGATTACTCTTGTGGTGTACACTCTGCTGCTTAAAAGAATACAGTGGCATTTTTCTCAGCTTTGGAAGCTGTTTTGCTCAGAGGTAGCACAGGAGTAAGTGCACTCATCTGAATTGAGTTGCTCATTGTATCCATTGCCATATAAAACTCATGTTAGAATCTGTTTTGTTTTCAGACGTTAACTTTTATGACCTGAAATCCCATAAAACCAGATGCCTCTTGTTGTCTAAGCCTTTATTTAGAAGTGAAAAATGTTCGTCTCCTTTCACCTTGTTTATCCTCCGCATCTGTAAATGTTTTGGTTGGGAACACTGCTGAAGCATAAATCACACATGCTTTGCGCAAGCTGTTGAGATTCTTTCTTCAATCATATCAGCTCAATTTGGACTAAATGAGAAGCAGTGATGAGTGAATACTGTGCAATTGAAAGATATTATGGAGGACTAGTGACAGGTCACCTGTTCACCTCCAGAAATGCTGCCAATGTCCCTGGTGGTCCTGCAGTATATGTTGGACAAATTGTAGAAGTGAGTTGCTTCCAGGCCTGTCCAGGTTGATGTCCATCACAAGCTGTTCACTATCTGAGAAAGGTGATGAACTTTAACATGCCTTGCTGTCTTACTGCCAGAGATCCTCTCTCAGAGCCCTCTTATTGTTACGTGTAAGAGGCTACAAATAATAAGTGTTATCTTCTGTTTGTTCCTCTTGCAGCAAGAATCCAATGTAATGTTATAGCTTTGAAGATTAAACTGGGCAGATGACCTAGTTGCTATGGAAACCTCTCTGGAATAAAATGAAAAGCAAAGGGAGGGAGCACTGATGAGTGCTAATTTTCAGAAGTAAGAATATTAAGTATCCTTGATCTGTGACAATTGATACCACCTCCCTGTTTTATTTATTAGCAAAATGACTGAAAGGAGATCTCTCTTAATTTGCCCCCTGGAAAAAAGTACATACACAATTGCTACTTTGCAGTTATGCTCCATTAGTCATATTAGCTTGCCTAATGCAAGAAGGATGATTATTGTACCGTGCCCCATTGGCAAGAGGTGTAACACAGCATAGTCACTCTCAGTACAGCTGTTACTGTGGTGATCCCTCAAAAGCCACATATAAATGTTAAGTTACTGGTAAGTTTTCACAACACGGATTATCTGGTTTGAATGCCTTTTTCTAAGGATGACCTTAGAATTTAAGGGTGACCTTGGCATAGAATCCAGTGTTCAACTACTTTTTGGGGGGGTTTCTTCCCAACTCCTAACAGGCTTATATAAATCAAGGGTGGAACACTTTCCCCAGCCCTGGCTGCACTGCACACCAGCACTTCTGTCTGTGGAGTTGCCAGGTAAAGTGTGATTGGCTAACAGAAGATAATATATATATAATTTATTTTTTATTTATTAATTTAATTTATGTAATTTATTAATTTATTAATATTATATATGTGTATATATATATATATACAATCTTGCTACAAAAGTTCTGCAGAAAGCTAAATCCCCAAGACTTAAAAACTCTTCTCTCAAAGAAGAGAGCCAAACTGGATCTGCTTTCTGTCCAGTCTATCTTTGTCATTATCACCAGTTCTCAGAAACACATGATTTTTCATCTTGTGGTGACTCTTGCTGCTTTGTGTCTGCTGTGGTTTTCATCTAAAGCAGAAGGTGGATAAAGGAAGTAGGCAGAGCAAGGATTAAAGTGTTTTATATATCAAATGGAAAGGACTAGTGCAGGAGAGTGGTAGTGGCTACATGTATATTCTGTATTTTGAGAAGTCATATGTGCTATCCTCCCCTGATATTCTATTTATTTCCTTAAGTCAGATTTAATGACACATCTTCATGGACTCAGATCTGTATGTTTTTTCTTCTGTGTGACAGTACCATATACTCTGTACAGGTTGTCTGTCATGAGTGTGACAGAGGCCAGAATACTCACATTCATTACTTTAAGTGCTTGCTTAAAACCCCATAGGTGCAATACAAGGTAATACATCATCAGTGCATTTACATACTGTGACACACACACACAGGGTAGACCACATCCCAGTGGTCATACCCAGTGGTTTCAGTTCATCATATTTAATAAACAGCATTTTAATAGCCCGTAGCCCATCCTTCTATCTAGGCATTGTCTAAAAAGATAATGTTTCCTAATTGGAGCTACTGTTGAAATTAAAAGTCCTAAGATCTTTTTCAATGCATTTATTTTACCTTCCCTAATAAGATTTTCTTTGTTTTTAGTTTTTTTTGCTGTTGTTCCTGTTCATTTGTTTGGCTGTCTGGAAAATATATACAGATTTTTTTCTAAAGGGGAAGAGAAAAATGTTGCTAGAGGGTTCACTGCAGTTTATCCTTACATGTGAAGCTGATCTGTGAAGCATAAAGTTTTGCATTTTAGCTCCTACTTGCAGAAGTAAAATGCTCTGTAGGTCACTGTAACCTGACAAAGTCTCTTTACTTGAGTAGACTTTGCCACTTGTTAGGGACTGTAAGTGGGCCAGTTGGTAGAAGCTCACAAATGGCAAATCTTGTTACTGATGCTTCCTTCTTCGCTCTCTGTGTTTCAAAATCTTTTTACATTTTACAGTTCTTATTATGTGATGGGGCTTTTTTTATATGACATTCTGGGTAATGTTTTTACATTGCACCTTGGAATTTTTTGGTGGTCTTTCATTACCTGCACCCTCTCTTTTTTTTTTTTTTATATATATATGTGTGTATATATAATTATGTATATATTTGTATTTACATACATATATTCATCTCCTCATGCCTGCATTAAAACTCTGAATTTGCTGAAGTATAACATATTTCATCTTTTAGGGATAGAAGGTCTACATACTTGGGGAATTTTTTGATACGTGTGCCAGAATGCAAGATTTTATTACTTATGTAGCTCATGAAAATGTATCTAATTGACAGTTGACTGCTTCATTCCATCTTAATTATTAAACTTCAGAAAATTAAGAATATGAGCATTGAGATTTATTTCCCTTTAAGTAATGCAGTGTGTACACAACACTGAAATCACAGTAAAATATTTCCCTAATAATGTCAAGAGCTAGTCACAGGCACACTGCCTTCGGGAAGCAATTAAGAAATTTTTCCAGAGGGGATATCTGCTAAAACTGTGTTGCAGAACAAGTTAATCAGAGTGAGTAGGAATTTTTTTTTTTTACCTCACCTTCAGAGACCTGAGGACATTTTTCACCTACTTTATTACAATGGAGGAAGTGTGCAGAGACTTCTCATCAGAAAATTAATGCAAAAATTAAAAAGTGTTGTGTCCACTTGATGGAATGACCTTCCAAAAAATGTGTCTTGATTTAAACAATCAGAGATATTAAAATGTTTGTTGAAAACACCTCAGCAGTCAAGGAATCTGTTTCAATGTGTTTGTGTGATATTGGAGGGGAGGGTCAGAGCCAGTGGGTCAACGTGCTTCAGGCAAACTGGTTACAGAGTAGGACATTAAAATGCATCACTGGGGGGCAAGGAGATCAGTGGGTGACATGTAAAATAACAACTAAGTAAAAAGATATTTTACATGGAATCACCATGGACCCTTAGAAGTGGAGTTTCTGTGCCGAGAATTAGAAAGCATCAATTTTTTTCAAACTGTAGTATTTGCTGCTAGGTTCATTCTCCTCGCCTATTTGCCACTGCTATGAGGTATTGGTAGACTCAGTCTTCACTTTCTTGTCAGCCTAGGATGACAAGTGGTAGTAGGGAAGAAGGAAGCACCCTGCCTACATCAAAAGCTTCTGTACTTCTCCTAACTCCAAGGTGCTGAGTTGATATGACAGTATGTCAGCATATTTTCTTCATCCATATAAGTTCTCGTGTGTGATTACACTGGTTATAGGTGTGTGTTGATACTATTATGTCCTAAAATTCAAATAAGTATTTTTCAGTTATTGTTGCTTTGACAGTATACCTGGTGTGGCTACTGCTCACCTCCAGTCCTGTGAATAAATACAAGGAAATCTGACTCATGTTTTTAATAAGATCGTGCTAAAGTGCCGCTATAATAAATAATTCAAAATGCTGGAGAATTCACTAAGAACTGCAAGTTCTATTTATGTTGTGCATGGATCTGTTTACATTATGCAAATTAAGCTATAGTTTTCAAATACACTAATCACTGAGTTTATCCAGATGTGATCAGTGTAAAAAAAGTTAACTAATCTTATTTTCTGAGGAACACTACAGGATGCTCTTCAAAATTAATTTGTAAGTGGAAGAGAAAGGCACTGGTACTTGTGTATATAGGAGTAGTACAGAAGTTTTTTCCACATCACTGTGAAAGATGAGAGGAGTGTCACTGACAGCAGTGGTTCAGCTATGTGTCTGCTTATAGAAGTAGACGAGAAGAAGTAGCAACTCATTTTGTAATATTTGCATACTGGAAAAAAAATGTAGCATTCATTTATTTATGTGTTTATGTCTCTAAGTCAGTTTGGATAACTTCAGAAAGACATAAGGTTTAGACAATTCAATTTCAAGACCAGCTTTCAAAAGGGAACCTGGTACCTTTCATTCTGCTTTTATTCGATGAGAATAGTTTGATTTGTCAGCAATGCCTGAAAAGCAGATGAGCTCCAGCATGCAGCCCATAAATTATTCTGCGTATGATTTATCTATTTTCATATTTTCTATTTCCTTTTGGGTTCCTTTATTTCAGATCTCAGACACCACAAAAATAATGTTACAAACTGCATGACGTAGTCATAACCCTTACGTCTGTGTGAGCAAGAATCATTTAGATTTAATAGGAGAAAGTATATAATACGTTTAATTTTAAGATATGTTTTAGTACTGCAGTCTATCATATCTCCACATATAAAGTCAGGTTGTTCATTCATCTCTGTTGATCTCCCTATGGATCAAATATTTATTTTTACTATCTGTGTTTCTTGACCATTGGAGTGAAAATACTGTAGTCAGTCATGTTTACTTTTGAGATTACTAGCTCAATTTTACTTAAGGCAGAGATTTATTGAAGCCAGTTCTGCTGTGTTTGCTTAGGTTTATAGTGAGACAACTGTCCATCTAAATTGTAAAGGTGCTTCTAACGAATACTTAAACAAAAACACTATTAAACTGCAAAGCTACACCTCATCGGGCTTATTTCCTTGGAAATGTTTTTCATTTTAACTCACATAAGATCTCCTATAAGGCTGAGGAAGATGTGGATGACTCAGAGCATGCCAATGAGTTATCTGATATGTTCATCTAGACTTCACCTATTTGATTACCTGTGCCATTACTGCTCAGGGGTTACCATTTACTAATGAGTTAGATTAGCTCTGAAAATTAGACTTCAGTATATGTAGTTCTCTTCAAAATACTTTTCCTCTCCAGTCCTGACAGTGATGTTTGTGATGCATCAGAGAGTCTGGAGTGAATACGTGAAAGCACAGTCACTACGTTTCAGAAATTGCACCTACATGTCAAGAGTACGGAAGACACATGTGACAGATGCTTTGATGAATACAGAGCTATGGGGTACCCTTACAGCAACTTTATCTACATAGAAATCTGCTATTACATTTGTTCTAGGAGTTGGTACTAACAGAAATTATATGTTCATAAATTATATGCCCAAATTTTGTGTGAACAGAGCTGTAATCTCAATAACATTAGTATTCTCTGTGCATACATAATGGAGACATTAATTATTTTGTATTATTATGATTATTTTTAAATTAAAATAATCTCTGCTTATATACTGCCAGAGTCCTGTAAGTGACTCTGGGAGCATTCCTACCACTGAAAGCATTTCAGGTGGCTGCTGAATACTAGTGAGATTTTCCAGTTTTCTGGAAATCAGCTTTCTTCATTCAGATTTTCTCATAATCTTCTTAAATATAAAGTACTACTGTCTTCCAAGTAAGAAAAGATATCGAAATGTCAAAGATAAAATAAATTATGTTCAGGTTTATAATTTTAAAAGAAGAACCTGAACGTTTGCTCCCTCCTTTTTCTGAGAATTGAATTAATGTGAAATATGGACCTTTGTCATAAAGGCTCATGAAAAATCCTTCAGAAAACTATCATTCAGTTACACAGTTTTCCAAGTGAGAAATCATGGTCTTAAAAAGGCTGGAAGCTTTGCTCAGTGTATGGCTGCTTTCTGCCCTGAGAACCTTTTATTGGTCTATGACTTGCACTGCCAGGCAATTGCTCTTTCACTCCACTGATGATAATCGCAGCTGCATGAGATTAAAAGGCTGTCTAATCTTCCCACTGCTGTCAGTCGCAGTCAACAGAAAAAATCCTGAAAGGTGACACACAGCTTGTGAGCTGAATAGGAGTTAGCATGCACTTTTCAAGACTGAGCAAACAGAGGAAGAAGACATCCTGAGTAGCATACAACTGTGAGTTGCTGAAGGGTGCAGCCATTTTGAGGTGCTGCTTGCTGTGGCTTGTGGCACAGCTGAAGTCTGTGTATGACAGAAAGCAGCCACATACAGGGGCTGTACAGTTAGCTAAGAGCATGGAAGAGGCAGAAGCAGCTGTGATTTTTATGTTACCTGATTTGAAATCAGAGCACTGATTTAAAATGGGACTCAGTGTTAGAAACTACAGTGGGCTGAGGGTGGTTGTTTCACCTCACTTTTGGTTGCCTAAACTTGCTATTGGCCTCCCACACTGACCCTGAGCCTTGCCCTTTCTGCACAGCTGTCTGATCTTGCTGTGAGATCCTCACATGCATCCCTGTGATAACTGGGGCAGTAGCATCCCCAGATCACTTACCTTGCTGTATCCTCCACAAGGGCTATCCCAGAGAAGGGTGCGTGGCCAGTTACCTTCATTACTGAAAGAAACAACAGAGCATTCAGAGCAGGAGTAAGAGACTGCTTTACCATCATTGGAGGTAAGGCTCTCCACCAGTTCTGCAGAAGCCAGCAAAAAGCAAATATTTTTATCCAGTTTACTGCCATCCAATGATAGTAAACTATTGCTAGTAAGACTTGGCTTTATAAAATTTTATCTGCCCTGAAACCATGTAGATATTGCAATTTTTTTGTCCACTGACTAGCACCAGTTGATATAGGTGTCTGCTTCCAGCATGAGAGCAAAAGTTGTTAATGATCTTTCTGTGGTATTCTCATATTAATCTCTGCAGGATGCATGGTGAAGGTTAGATTTAAAACACGAGTATCATCCAAACTACATTTTCTGTTCAGAAGTAGTGACAGTGCTTCTGAGCAAATGCTGTGATGTACACAGCAGGATACATTCTGTACAGGGTAGCAAAAAGCAGAAGGATAAAATTAAATTATCAAGTGTCCACTACCCATTACAATTACCTTGATAGATAGGGTTTCTACTACTACATTTCATTCTCTGAGAGCATTTTATCTTGAATTCTTTACTGTGTAGAGTGCCTTTTGGAGTACAAGAGTCAAGGCACTCTCTTTGTCTACGTATCTTGTGAGAATCAGCATGTATGGATGTGCATGACCTTGCCAGGATTTAGGGTGCTGGCACAGGCAGCTGGGCTCTAGGCTTAGTTCCCTCCAGAGGAGGCTGAGGAGTTCAAGTGTTTTGGGAGACGGGTGGGGTAATGGTGACCTTTCCTGCAGGAATGAGGGAAGAAGCCGGTCTCTCCCTCACTCAGTGCCATCCCTTTTACATAGGTTACAGATGATGTAATTCAGAACTGTGTATTGTCAGTGGTTTATTCCCAGAATTACTGCTATATTTAAGGGACAGTAGCTCAACTCATTGCAAACGTACATCTTATTCTTCTCCTGGACAGCTGCCACTGTTAAACTGAGTAGCAAAGGTTTTCTTCTGAGAATTAGAGCTTGCTGGAAACCTTACAGCTCTGTTTCCTATGTTCCTATGCTGGTTTGTTAAAAAAAAAAAAAAATGTTATGTAGAAATATTCTTCTTTGTACCTGTGAATTTTCTCCAAAGGGTGAGAAAAGATTTGATGACTTACCACATGAGTCTGCCGAGTTGCTGGATCACAAGAGCATTGATGGAGTGGTTCTCTGGCCAGCTCCCAAAATATACAGAATGTGTTGGGATCACATGGTTAAGCATGGTTGTGACGTCTTTGCTTCAGAGAGATCTTGTTAGAAAATTGCTGTTGGAATGGGAAATTCAGCATTTTGGTGTTCTCTGTTGATCTAAGAAACCACGGGATTACTTGTTCTTGACAACATGTATTCTTTATATATGGTGTAGAGTTTGAAAGTTCTAAAAGCCCTCTTCTGCTCTTTGTTTTTGCTCTGAAGGACTCAGACCTTCAAAAGATAGGATAGGCAATTAATTATTTTCAGTTTCAAAATTTAAAGGGAAAGAAAATTTAATTCTTCAAAATGATAATAAACATTCTTGGCTATGTTTCTGCAGGAAGCCTAATTTGGACCAGAAAGCTAGTTTTAAGAGACAAAATGGAGAAATTCTATATGGCATAGACTTGCAAAACTTTAGCTGTTGTGCCAGGATAACCATAGTCTATACTTTTTGCAAAGAGCATACCTTTTCTATGGAGTCCCTTTTTCAGGAACCAGATGCAATTAAGACTAGGGTTCACCTTTCCTCTGCTTTTTACAGTGGTACAGAAAGAGATGTAACCTGTGCCCCTCCTACATTTTTGTTATGACAAGGCATTTACCTAAATGCTGTGGTGAACTATAGCCTATCTGACAATAGTGATGAAGATATGGAAGTACGTGGTGGAATCTGGGCAGATCCAGAACCCTTTGTATTGGTATTATGGTGACTTTAATCCATATGCATCTCATTTCCAATCTTAAACACATCAGTAAGTCCAATCATCCTGATCCAGCAAAGCAGTTAAGTATACACTTAAGTTGAATTGCTGCCATTCTGATTTAAGAAGTACTTAAGCAAAGCATATTCTTAAACATTTATATGACTATAAGATGGATGGAAATATGCTTAATATTCCACACATACTGGTATCTTATGATGATGGGTACTCTCTAAGTGAAAGAAGACTAAAGCTATTTTTATTCTTGGAACCAGTGCTTATTCCTGTAAAGATCTGGTGCCTGATTAGTGGTTGGAAACCTTGCCTGTGGCAGGGGTTTGGAACTGGATGATCTTTGAGGTCCCTCCCAACCCAAGCCATTCTGTGATGTTATAATTCTGTGGTCCACGTGCTGTGAGGCAGTGGCATCCCCACATCTCTGTAGTTGGGCTGAGTATTCTACTCCAAGCTGTTTCTGCCCCATGGCTCTGTGCTTCTAGCCTCAAATAGCAGCAAGGTAAGAGTGGCATACATTGCTGTATTGTGTCTAGCTGTCCAAGGAGGCCAACAGCATCCTGGGTGTATCAGCAGTAGTGCAGCCAGCAGGAGCAGGAGGTGATCTGTACTTAGCACTGCTGAAAATACACCTCAAGTGCTGTGTTCAGTGTCAGGCCCTTCACTACAAGACACTGAAGCCCTGGAAAGTGCCCAGAGAAGGGCAGGGGAGCTGTGAGGGGTCTGGAGCACAGTCCTGTGGGAGTAGCTGAGGGAACTGGGATTGATTAGTCTGGAGGAGGCTGAGGGGAGACCTCATCGGACCCTACAGTTCCTGGAAGGAGGCTGTGGCAAGGTGGTGGTTGGCCTCTGCTCACAGGTAACAGTGATAGAATGAAAGGCGATGGCCTCAAGTTTTGCCAGGGAAGGGTCTGGTTGGATATTAGGAAGAATTTTGTCACATAAAGTGCGGTGATGCATTGGCACAAGCTGCCCAGGGTGTGGTAGGGTCACCATCTCTGGAGATGTTTAAGGAAAGGGTAGATGTGGTACTTAGGGACACAGTTTTGTGGGCAACAGTGGTGGTAGGTGGACAGCTGGAGTAGATGATCTTAGAGGTCTTTTTCAACCTTAGCGATTCTATGACTCTATCAGGTTAATTCAGATTTAGTTAGTAGGATTGGTGTCATAATATGACTTTTACAAATTTGTAAACACTTACAGGAAAGAAATTCCATTTCTGCAGTGAGTTCTGTAGTTTCTGGTAAATACAGTTAGTGTAGCTGAAAGAACAAAATAAAACAAAAATAAAAAAAACAAAAACCAGTGAATTTTAAAGCAGTGTCATTTTAAAGATTTTTTTTTTTTTTCCTGGAAAGTTAGCAAGGTCTGAAAAATAATGTGGGAAGGGATAACTCATTAAATTCAGTCACACCCTTAGCAGTAAATGTGGTAAATGAAATGGTATAGTTTTCACCATGAAAGCATGAAACAGAGAATTCAATCCTGTTATAAATTGAAAAGCTCAAGACATTCAATCTCAATGATACCTGAATTACACATTTTCATGTATGCTTCCATAACATATCCTGTTTATTCTTTCACAACTATGCACAAAGAAAGGCTTATGGCACTGTATCAATAACTTTGATTATAACTTATCAAACTGTATTCCAAAAACTATTTCTAAAAAACAGGTTTTTTTTCTCTTTTTTTAATCAGAGGCTTTTTCTCCCTTCATTCTGATCCTTCTAGATCTTTCTCATTTTTCCCTTAAAGCTTTATCTCAGCATACCACTTAAGCTTAGTAAATATGTTAATCAAAAATAATTTCCAAACCTTGCCTTTATAACAATATATTCCACGTAAAGTCAAAAAAGATAAAAGGCTAATGAATAATTTCATCTGCAGAAGAGGAAGGGTAGTCTGACAGATTCAGACTAATTTAGAGGGAGAAGCAGTAAGAGGTATATAATGAGAGGAGTATTTTCATTCATCTGTGTTGCCCAGGAACTAATTGAAGAGTGTGCAAAGGATCTGAATGGGTGATGGTAACCAAAATGAAAATGACTCAATACGGAGCTTTCATCAGGAGCGAAACAAGTCTCATGACAGTTGTCGATTGATAACAATAACTAAGTAGATGTGGTCATCTGTGCAATTTTTTCCCTAAGTACTTGAGTTCTGTTTAATGTTGTGTTTGTCAAATCAGCATTATCACTCAGACACATAAAGGATTAGCTAGGAAATTCCAGAGTAGGTTGATAAATCACAGGAACTAATACAGCACCATCATCCAGTGAAGCCACTAGGGTACTATACCCACTGCATTGATTTTAATGCTACTCAATATTTTCAACAGTGATCTAGAAGAGATATGAAATAAAAATAAATTTGCACGAAGATCACCACAGTGTCATGTGAATAATGAGGAAGAGCCCTTATATTGTCCTTTTGATCACTTACTAGCCTATGTCCTTTCAAACATTAGATTTTTTCGCTACAGTTGGTTGGAAATGTGTGTAGATTGTGAAGTTACAGTAAATTACTTTATGAAATTTAGGGGTGCATATTTTTAAAGTTATAATAAAAGCTACCATTCTGGAATTTATTAAAAAAAGTGAAAACACTAAGATACTTAAAGCTCTCAATCATTTGATTAGAGTTGTTAAGTACCAAGGTGAAGACAAACATGAATACAAGACAGAGGCCTCCACTGAGGAACAGTTCTGTTGATGTGGAAGATATTATCATGACCCAAAAATATGTTGTTTCTGCACTGTGAATATAATAGACAAAGACATTTTCAGTGTTCAGCATTGCTAGATTGTGCTACCTAGCCATTTTCTCATCAGAAAAGGTTTTTTTAATCTTGTGGAGAAAGAAATAGAAACAATGCCTAGAAACTGGAGTAGAGCCAGAAAAATTCGAAAGGAAGAAAAAGCCCCCACATTTTTAACAGCTAGATGGACTGGATCAATAGGAAAAAACGAAAAAGAAATTAAGGGTCATCATAAAAGCCTTCATTTCTCATTTCTTCAGTTCAAAACTGAGTGTATAACAGAAGCTGTGCTTTAGCCAAAGACATCCAATTCTTCATCAAGCACCAGGAACTAAGCTACTGAAGGGTAACTGGGTGAAAATAAATAATTTACAATGTCCAGAGGTTCAGAATAAATGATCTTATAGTTTGTATTGAAATGTATGAGCCTACTATTTCCATTTACTGCTACCATTTTCTGCCTGCTAGTGTCCTACCACATCTTAGTACCTGAGTTACCTTTTAATGTTCTACTCATCAGTCAATAGAGAAAGGTTCCTCAAGCTCTCCTACAAGGGCCTTCTCTTTTTTTTTTCATTCCAAGACTCATAATTTCCCCAGAACAAAAGGCATCAACTTTTGTGTACAGTAATGATAGTCTAAAAACTACCTGTGCAAAATCTTTTTCCTATTAAACAAGTGAAATGTAACTTCCCCATAATTATCACATCCTTTCAGCAATTATGAGAGTGAACAATGGAAAGAGATGAAAAATATCCTTACTGTGCTGTAGTATCTCATGTACATCCCATAAGTACCTTTATCAGCTTCATCCCTTCAAATTACAGGCCCCAGTCTGCATAACATCCTGACTCAATGAGGCAAGTAAGCATTCTGAAGCAAGCAAAAATTGGTCTGTGTTGTATACTTTTTTACATAATCCTTTTTTTCCATAAGAAAAAATTGCATTGGCTCACATTTCCCAGGTGGATTGATGGCCCCAAACGAGACCACTGTATGTCCAAGTACAAAAATTGACTTTAACTCTTTATGCTAGAGAAAAACCCCACTAAGGCTTTTTTTTTTCTCTTTTTTATTCTTCAGCTATTTAAAGGAATGAAATAGCCCATATCAGTCATGCTTTCAGATAAATCTGAGTGCCTGATTCCAAACAATTGTTTTTTAAATAAACAATACACTTATTTTACCAACGTAATATTTAAAAGTTCCATTTGCTTGTTAGAAATTGTATTAAAATAAATGAATAAAACTGTGATCATGGAAAGAAAGGTTCAGAATTTCATGTTCAAAGAAGTACAGATTAAAAGAATTCAGGAAGACTGCACTTAAGCATATGTGTTGTGTCTGGTCATATCTGGTAGAATTATCCCTGAAGAGCTGGAAACAAATTACAGTAACAGTAACATTGTCTGACTTTGGAATAAGAGGGAATGACTTCAATAAGTTCTTTTGCAATTATTATCATCATAGAAGTCTTTCAGAGGTAGATTTCCTTGATCATCGTCTGTGCTATGGGCATTATGAATGAGACACAGTTTTGATTGTTATTGTTCGGAAGTATAGAGAGGACATGAACTAAAGTATCTTTCTCAAGTGATAGGAAACCTTTTATTTTAGTTGCTGTTAAAGACTATATGAAATATGTACTAGGTAGTAGTAACCTATTTTTCAATATATTTAAATATATATTTCAATAACTATTTAAAATTTAATACTTAGAGACCATCTGAGTTTTCATTGTTTTACAACAGAACCTACAATTTTTCCATGGGCAGCAATGAGTCCTGAGTACTGCTTAGGCAAGTGAGATACATCTATTAGTTTATTACAACTGAAGTACAAGATCACTTTGTTAATCAAATATGCATGTTACAAGACTATTTTTGTTTTACACTGCTGCTTCCATAATGATATCTCTAAGTCATCAGTGTTCTTTTCATGCTCTCTTCTGTACAGCTGGAGTTTTCCATTATCCTTATGTTTCCTGAGCTGTGATTTTCTGTATAGAAAAACACAGATACCAATGAATGTGGGTGATCATATTCCTGTAGTCACAGCACAAAATTCAGATTTTTTTTCTTTGTGATGCTCTGGAAGTCAAAAACAAAAACAAAACAACAACAACAACAAAAAAAACTTCCATTATTAGAAAAACCTGTTTGAATAAATACCTAATAAAAAGTCTGGCAATGTCAAAGTTATTTAATCATCTTTGTTTATTTACTCCCTCTGAGGCATAAGACTCTTTCTTGAGTTTCATTATACCAATCCGAGAGTAATCCAGCTTCCTTTACGGTAGTAAATAGCACACTCCCTCAACTTTAAAAGTTGGAGAATATAGCTGGAAGTATCTTTGTTAGATAAAGTTGTGAACATGTCCTTAAATTATCTTTACTCCGACGTGTAAGGACATGATTTCTTGGCTTTTCATTTTAGTATATAAACATCTGAAAATAACAATGTCCTTAGTATTGTATTTTAGTTTCTAAAAGTTGAAGCTGACATACAGTTGGGTACATTGGGTCACTGATATTTGTAGGATCCCAGGACAGCTGTGCCTGGCAGGGCACTCAGAATATCTGCAGCCCAGCCCTGGCAGCAGGCTCAGCTGAGGTCAGGTTGAATCCCTCAGGGCTGAGCATGGCTGGGGATGGAAACCCTGAGAACAGAGCTGGCACAGCCTCCCTGGGCAGCATGCCCTGCAGCCCGATGTGGGAAGGCTCACCTGAATCCCCTTTGGTACAGCTGAGGCCTTTCATGTCTCTGGCTTCTTCTCCATCTCCTTTCTCAGCTGTTGGGGAGATGTTTACCCTTGTCCAAGTACACAGTCATTTTATTGTAAAAGAGCATCAGGTTTGTAAGGTGTGATTTACCCTTCATAAACGTGATGATTATTTCCAGTTACCTCCTTCTACCTCACATACATAGAAGTATGTTTCAGAAGGACTTGGTCTATGATTTTCTCAGAACTCAATGTGGGATTAATTGTTCATTATCTCCTTTTGGCTTTCCTTATAAACAGATATAACATTATCTTTCCCTGGTCAGCAAGAACCTCCCTCAGACTCCACAGACTTTTGAAAGTACTAGTGGCTTTGCAAGGACCAGTTATCTCAGCACACTTGAGTGCAACTCTTTGGGTCACGTGAATTTGCATAGGTAGAATTTTCTTAAACAATGCTTTAATCAGCCCTTATTCACTGCTGGTCTCTCTTGTCCAACCCTGAATGCCCAGGAAGTTCTTCTGAATTCCTGCCCTCAGCCTGCCCTGATTACTCCTCCTGTGTGCAGCCTTTTTCACACTAAGGCTCTACCATAAGTTCACTGCAGAGCCAACCAGTCTCTTGCTGTGACTACTTGTTTTCTTAAACATTGGAATGGACTGTGCTTGAACTTGCAGGATGCTGTCCTCAAAAATCTGCCAGCTTTCATCATATTTAGTACTATATGAATAACTACATTTATGCTTTGCCATGGTTAGGGACTCACCAAAGAATTAGAATGCCTAACTCTTTAGCACTATATGCCCTAACTAGCAACTTGCATAAGCTAAATTTTATGTCTGAAACACTTACATAACACTAAAATTGAGTGTTAACAGACTTTTAAGCCAGAATCTTATTTCTGGGCTTCTCAATTTAATGCAGACTGCATTTCCTTCAGCATTTGTCACTAGGAGGGCTACCTCTTCTTTTCATAGATTTGTAGGAGGTTCACTGGGATTAATGAGTGGACACACACTGCTTTGAAATTGGCTTTGAATCTGGGCCTTTAATTGCTGATTTGCCCCATTTACTTATTTAATAAAGAAATAAGCATAAAAAGCAATCTCGCTCTCCTTTCTTTGTATTGGAAACTTTTCCTTTGCTGTCCAGGAAGTTCCTTTCTCACACTCTTGGAGCCACGAAGATTTGAAATTACTTAATGTCCAGCAGTTTCATTTGCACATCCTAACATCTCCTGCTGCTAGGAAATTGGGTCTTTCAATGAAAATGTCATTTAATTTTTTTTCTGCGCAGAGTACCATTGCATGAGTGTTTTTTTTTTTTCCAATGGAAGCAAGGAAAAAAGACTATCATCATCACCAACACTGTTTAAATTTGGAGTTTAAATAGGCTTTCTAATGTATGGCATCAACTACATAGCATCCATAGGTTTCCTCTACTATTTGCAGATTGACAGGCCTGGACTCTGTATTCTGCTGAGGTCTATGGCAAACATTTTGTTTTAAGCAGCTAGGAATACTCTGGGTACACCAAGTTAAATACATATGTAGATCTTTTCAAGACCGTATCTCAAAAGGGCTCCTGACATCCTATGGTCTTCAAGCTTAAATACTTCCCATCCTGCAGAATACTAGTGTGATTTGCACACTTTCCACGCAGACATTTCCTGTTGATGCTTGCTCCTTAGCTTTCTCCAATGAAATATGCTGTTGACTTCAGAAAGATTTCAGAGTTGACATGACAGGGAAGACTTCAGACCATTTGCCATCCGTTACTGTGCTAGTGATAGCTTTGTAATAATTTTAAGGGCTCTCAGAAGTGGAAAGTTTCTAGTTTATAATGGAAAGCTGTTGTGAGAGTGAGTGGGCTCCACCAGTAGAAAGTATACAGGAATGAATGGCTTATTTGACTTATTACAAAATCTCAGTATTCCAATGCATTATCATAGGTTGAGATTTCATAGATCCAAGAGAAGAAGCAGTGGCAGGATCAGGAGAAAGGCAAAGGAAAAGTTTAGGAAGAAAGGAAAAAAAAATAAAAAAGTAATTTAAATAATATTTAGAGATATCTGAGGTATTCCACTGATTAGTTTTTCCCAGCCCCTCAAGATCTTGCTGCCGTGTGGGTTTCAGCTCATTTTGGCAGTGTGCTTCCTCCACTGCCACAGTATCACTTACCCTGGATCCCAGCCCACAGGCTTCTTCCACTCATAGAAGGACTCTGTAAAATCTTCGACATTGAAAAACAATTTATTTATCTATTAATTTATTTATTTTTTGCATAGACACCCATGTGCACTTGCACACACACACACACACAAAGAACCCTTCTGGGGAGAAAATGTCCTCAAGATCATCTAGCAGATCTAAATAGAAATTTCCAGCTATGCCTCTTTACAGACTTTGCTGAGGAACCTATGAATATCGAGCCTCCACATTCTTCTTTGCAAATGGTTACAGCTCTGCTAGAACAATTATCTCCACCCTCTTTAGTGACACGTCCACAAAACTTACTAACAGTTTGAAAGAAAAATGCTGTCAGCAACTGAATGGTTTTCCATCCTTTAATCATTTAGCTTTCAAATGACTAGAGGGGTGTGCTATAGATCTAAAGATCCCATCCCTGAGGATGACTCATGTAAAGAGTAAATATAACCCTACAAGATATAGCTCTGAGATTTTTAATTAAAATAAGGAGGAAATTACTTCCAAAAGCAAGTGTTAGTCTCATTAAATCACGTTCTTAAAAGTTAGGATGTGCCAGCATTATGACTATAGCCTATTTAAGTCTAATTCATTCCCCTGACATTAATTACAGAGCCATGTGATTTGATTTGATTTTTTTATTTTTTATTTTTTTTTCTTCCACAAGAACCATGTCACACATAGGACAAAATAAGTTTCAAGAACAGTTCTGGCTAATGCAGCAGGAATCTATTAAATAGGGAAGAGCACCTTATCTCACCCTGCAGAAATGTTCTGAAGATTGATTTTTTTAATATGTAGAAGGTATTAAAATGTTAGAAAGACATTACCAGAGGAAAAACCTTGAAGAAATTAATTATGTTGTCCTTGGTTCAGGATTTGAATGATGTGTACAAAGATGTACAAAGCCTCTAATTGAATAATGTTGATAAACAGAAATACTGCATCTTTGCTAGCAGAGGGTTGCATTGCATGTATCGAATGATAAGTAGTCACAAACTGTTTAATGATTCATAAATATAAGGGATTGGAAAGAGGAATACTGTACAGGCAGCCTTAATTTTGTTACTTTAAGCGCATGAGTTTGAAGCCTTAAAATTCATTCCAGTTCTGTGTCTCTTTTATCATGTAACATATATGGATATAGAATTTAAAGCATCTAAACTGGTATCATGATTCAAAATTAGTGATGCATTAAAAAATTATTAGGTATAAAAGTTGGCTAGCATCATAAATAAAAGACAACCAGGAAAGTAGTTATATGAAGCAGGTCAGAATTTTAACAAAGAACATAAATACTGTTTGTCAGAAAAGAACATCTATCTCTAGAGGAAAATTAAGAGATGTCCTGAATAACTGAACAGAATGTCCTTTACAGTCTTCCCCTGTATTGCCTTATTGCTTTTAGCAAAAGATAAGTAAGAAGTGACTTTCAGTTTGGTATTTCAGCAGACTCCAGCCACTGATCAGGCATCACCTTTCCTTGTGCACTACTGACTTGATAGAACTCACTGTTTTAGAAAAGAAAAAAAGCCTCCCCCAGAGTCTGCTTTCTCACGACCTCATTTTTGCTAAATTTAGTTCTTAATAGCTCTCAGAGACCCATTTTCCTCTTCTTTACAAAGCTGGGAATTTTAGCTGCCAAGCTGCAGTAGCCCCCCTGAGTGCAGCATGATCCACCTGCCAGTCCATCAATATAATGAGATGCCACTGTAACCAGTCAATTAATACAGCACTGATGGAACATCCAGTGGCAAACAGAATATATTTGCCTTAATGTTAAGGATATGAATGAAATGCAGACAAGCATGTGAAATTAAGGTAGAGCATCTGGTAAGAAAAGCTGGATGAGTGGAAAGATAGGCAAGCCATCATTAAAAATGTTTGCTTTCTTAAGAGTCATCCTTCTCTCTCCCATTATTTGAGAACAATATATCTCAGGTCAAATTACAAGAGTTTGTTTCTCTGCTGTATGCGAGCTGCCCTTCATTTCAATCTCAGCTTCTAGCTAAACCAGCCTGTTGATGCAAAACAGGAGAAAAAGACTGAGTGTGGCTGAAAGATCTTCATATCTTAATGAGAACTCTCAGTGTGCTGGTTCAAGTCACTTGTACAGAAAAACCCGGATCGTGAGCTCAGGATCATTTCCTGGCACCACAGTAACATTCCAATTTAACAGATAGATCAGAAAGCTGTGCTCCCCTGCTGCTTCTTTCTTTTCACTGTTCCTAATATCATCCCAGGGATCTTGTCTAATTGTTGGTTCTTCACAATGCCTTCTGCAACATGTGAGCGTGTGGGATAGACTTGAAGTTTTCAGGACAAACAGAAGTGGACTTATCAGAATAAGGATGCAGCATCACTGGCTGGTGTAGGGCAAACTAGTGAGGTGTGAGTCGGAGAGAGGAAATAAAGAAAAAAAATGACTGAAACTTAGAAATTGTTCGCTACACTTGTTATAGGAGGTACATTTTCCTTTCTTTCCTTACGTTAGTGCATAAATTATGCATGCTGACATAAAATCCTTAATCTCAGTGTTTTTGCTGATTATTGTCTGAAATACATGCATAATCTGCTTTAAATTATACCACAGTGATGACAGGTAAAACTTCCATTAATTGTAGCAATAATTTATTTTTTCAGTTTCATAGCAATCTATAATTAGAAGCATCTCAATTTCTTTCATTAGCATTATAGAGAGAGACATAAAGCCACTGGCATGTCACTAGAATAGAAATTCAGAAAACTGCCTTCCAGTTTTATCCTAAGGTATGATCCCAGGTACACCTGCTTTTTGGATGCTTTGTCTATTTTATACATGAACCCCATGTCACTAAGATCTTCATAAATTTTTTGTCCTGAGGGAGCTTCACTCTCTTTTAAGGCCTCTGGGCATTCTTTTGTTATGATTCGTAAAATAGCAATTAATCATAGTTCAAAGCACAAGGTGAAGGGGAAAAAAGGAAACTTGAAACTACATGTGGAAACTAAGATTACGGTGTTTACTTGTCTGTAGAAAGAGAAGACCTGCTCTCTGATCACATTTGCAAGATGGGACTGGAAGCTAATAAAGGTAGTGACCAAATGCATGGAAGCACTATTGTCCCTACATCCCATGAACACTGAGAGGTTTTTCTGTTATTAGTGTTTGCAAAGTCTGACCTTCTTGTTCTTAAATTTTCTTCTACTTCTGAGGTATTCTAGATCTCCTAAACCAGTCAATGATATTAACGTGGTATTTGACCTTTAGTCTTCAGTAAGAATGAGCAGTTGGTATTGACCTCATTCAGTTGCTAATCTTAACAAAGACGTAGCACTGGCTTCTTATACATTTGTGAACTCTCGCAAATATTTGCCCTGTTCACTTTATTCACATAATTCACAGAAGTAAAATTCTTTGTATTACAAAACTGTTTTCAGATACTTTTCAGAATAGAAATTTTAGAAATTTGCAAAAATATTATTTTAGTGCAATCAAAACTCATTAATTAACCAGAACAGTCATCTAACTTCAAATTACTGTATTTTCATATTCTAACACTAAGACTCACTATCTATCATGTTTGTACTCTTATTTTTTTATTCCCTTGTTTTTGAATAGAAAATATTCTGTATGTTAGTGTCTTAATATGTTCTACAGGGAAATATGTTCACATACAATTTAAGGACAAGATCTCTGTGTCTTTTTCAATTGAGGTCTCAAAATGGTGCAGAGAAATGTTATTATAATATTACAATTTTCACTTTGGCCAATAATTAAAGCAATAATAATGTAGATTTGTATGGACAAGGGGTGCATGTGCATTTGTGTGTGCTTGCAGTTGCAAATTTTCCAGAACTCTTAACTTTTAGTTCTCTTCCATCCAGAGGCTGATTTTTTCCTCAGGCTGTTGCAGTTCCTACTCTTCTTTCTTACACAATGTAAGAAAGAACTGAAAGATAGGCAAAACATCTGTCTTAAATTAAATGGAAATGCTTTGTGGATCAAGCATCTTCACAGTAAAGTTCTCTGTCCTGTATGCCACTGGACTATTATTATTCTATTTGAGTCTTCTATTGTAATTTTCCTATTGCTTAGTGAATACATTCTTGATAACAATTCTTAGCCATATGAGATGGCAATATTGAAACTGCTATATATTTTGCTTTTAAATGAATGGACAACAGCAAAGGACTTTTATAAGTAAGCCTGAAGCCTTGTAAGCATTAGCACAAAATTCATTGGAGTGGTATTTTTTCTGAAATAAGTGTTCCCAGACATTCTTAGCCTGCTTGCTACTTCTTCCTCCCAGCTGGTAAACACATTTGATAAATGCTTCTCTTGTTCGCTTGGTAGTGCTTGGGGTGTGCCTCAGATGCCTGCTTTCAGGCTGGTGAGCCTTCTGAAGCTGTATTTGAAGACAGAGGAAAAAAAAATCTGTGCACAGTTTTTCTTTTTAGATATTGCTAAGTGGACGATGCTTGAATCCCACACAGTGATACTGTTGTAGAGACTGATCTTTGGAAAATGAAAGCATCAAGCCCAGAGGATGAACAGGAGCACTTCTGCAGAAGGCCTGGAATGCTTCTGACTGGGTCCAAAAATCCTGTAACCAAAAGGCTGAGAAGCACAGAGAGCTCTCAATCCCCTGCTGAATGTTATAGTCCTCCTTCTGTTCTGTGTTACAGTTATTTGTAGCAATTAAAATAAGAATAATAGATCACAAAAACATGTGGAACAATATTTACTGCTGTTCTACATAGTTATATTTCCACAAACCCAATCCTGATGTCTGTCTTGCTCTTGTAAAAATACAACTGACAGTTTATTATCCCCATTACAGAACATTCTTCATTATTTATAGAGATTGTATTTGGAAAGACAAATGACTTCTGTTCTTTCCAGAAGCAATAATAAATTGATAATGCTTTCTGTTAATAACTAGCTTCTTTCTTACCCTGGGAACTTGCTGCTTGCTTCTCTAATCATGGGGTTTCATGGCCATGTTGGGTACATTGCAATGTTGTATTTATTAGCTGCCTCAGGTTAAGAATGGCAAAGTATTTCTTGAAATGAATTACTCCAGCAATGTGTTGGGGGTGTATTTTTTTAAGTTGCTGTGTAAGTATGTGTTAGTATATGGCCTTTTGTGATAGAATATATCATCTGCCAGCAGACCACAATGATGGTACTTCTTCACAAACCAATGTCATGGGGATTTCCTTCAACGTGCTAATCCTTAAACTGTCATCTTTAATAGACAAACATTCACAGCAATTCTTTGATGCATATTACACAATGATTAATCTTAAAATAATGTATTATTTCTTAATGACTCTGCATAACTTAAGCATTACTGTTACGAAGATTTTCCAGCTTTCAAGTACTCATTCTCTGATAATGTTTCCTATTTATAAGCCTCATAGAGAAGCTTCTGCAAAGTATTACAATAATATGTATAAGAAGGCAGCAAAATTTTTCATTCTAGTGCAGATGCAAGAAATCCAAGGATACGCTGAACAGAGATAGCAGTGAGAAACATTCCATTCTGGGGAAAGACAAGCGGAAGCTGAAAGAAAGAATCCTAATCAAACAGGGAGCGGGATGTTTTTTATGCTTTGGTTCAAGTTGTGTCTTTAAAACAACTCATGCACACTTCCAGCTAAGGAGCCTAGTTTGTGCTTTGAGCCACTGCTAAGTACATGAACCATTGCATTATTCAGTGGTAGCACAGTAAATATTTATCTGCATGACTATATTTTTAACAAAGCATCAACTAAGCAGAATGAGTTGAATCTTACAGTAATTAGAAAACATCACAAGTTCATGGTGATGAAATGTGCATCTTTCAGTAGACTTAGCTTATGAAAAAATTTAGGGCACAGTGTATAAGAAAACACCATGATAGCCATTCTTGACAGTAAATTTAATGAACAGAAATTGGATTAGAAAACTGGATCTGGCTTAAGTTTCTTTACAGACATACATTTGCTGTGTATATGTCAGGGAAGAGGACAGGAAAAAGACTTTTACCCTGTTTTCATTTTTCGTTTGCAGAATTCAGAATAAATGACTTCATCCCATGTTTTTTTTTTTTTTTTTTTTTTCTGTTGTATCACTATAAATATACTGTTAGTTTAGACATGAAGATAATGACTGCTAGTCTCTTAGTAAATCAACTTTGCATGTTGATGATTGGTGGTGTTCTGTTAATCAGTTCAGTTTTTTTAAATGTTCATCAGTTCAGTTCTCACATTTATGAATTGATGGTACTTCCCTCCTCTCTCCTCCTATCATTTTAGTTATTCTAGTAACAGAAATGGATCAAGCAGTGGCATCGCCTTGTTTCCTGGTTTCCTTTAGCATTTTCACAACCAATTGCTTAATTCAAAAGAGATTTCAAGTAATTTGGTGAAGGATTAACTGTAATTAAGAAACAGTGTCACATTTCAGATGTTCTGAGTTTAGGTCTGTGGATCACATTACCAGATTAACCAGATTATTTTATAGGAGTTTATGCTGATCAGTAATGTTATCTACAGACTCTGAAGCTAGCGGTAATTAAAATGGATACATTTATACTCAAGTTTTGTCTTAGACCTAAAAATAGAAACAATGTATTACTACTTTGCACCCCAGGCACATGAGGCCTTCTAGCCTGAAAGCAGGGTTTTGCTGTTGAGATTGAAGTGCTATCACCTCTTCCATACAACATTACATTAGGACTTGTGAGCCTATCGGAGTGAGTAAGTAGCCATACCAGGTCCCTAAAGCACATGCTAATGAGAGATGTAGGTATGGCTCACAGGCTTCTCTGTCCTGCAAGTACCATTGCTACTTGCAAGAGGGCAGAGAGAAGTCAAACTGCAGGCATTATTCATTCTCTATCTCTATGTTTCCAATTTTCAAGCATTTAATACTTTTTTTTTTTTTTCCTATTCTAGGGCCAAAGGCTGCCTTTGATGATGCACCATGTCCTTTTTTTCTTTTTCTTCATTCATTTTGAATGCCTGCAGGTGAAATCTGTAAGTACCTAGGGTTCCACAGCTGTGATGCATAAGTAATATCACATAAATAGGTGTTAATACAATAAATGTTTGGTGTATTGAATCATGTTATGAGATTTTTTAAGCTATGGGATATTGTTTAAGAAAAAAAAAAAAGTTGAACTCTTTTGCTCCATAGGGTGTTTGACTTAAAATCAGAAAATATTTACATATGTATTTAGAGAACAAAACCTAGGAAATTAAAACTCAGTACAGAAGTCACATTCTTCCTGAAAACATAGAGCCTGAAAGACCTACTCTGTTTTGCATAATATATTATGGTGCAAAGAAATTGCAGAATGACTCTCAGCCTTGGATTTTTCTTGCATTTTAAGGACATAAACCAGTGATTACTAAGAAAATAATGAGAAGGGAAAGGACAAAAAAGGAACAAAAAGGCTAGGAAGACTCTGGTGAATTAAGGCACAGCAGAACTCCTCAAACTGCTACTTTAGCAACTTTTCAAAACTAGAAAATGCAATGGATTTACACAAATTTAAAATGTTAAAATAATGCACTGTGACTTGAAAAATGCAAAAGAGGCAATCCAATTACTGAAGCTGAGGAAACTATTAAGCAAATATGTCAATCTTCTTCCAGAAGAAAGTAGGGACTACTTTAAAATTTAAATAGCATTCTGTGGGATTTAATTGCAGGTTGTCTCACCTACAATGCATCCAAGTCTTATATTGGAAGTGCTCCTAGTATTGATTCCTTTGGAATATTCACTTAAGGTCTCTGGAACATTGCACAGTAAGTTCCAATATGTAAAAGTTATGACTTGCAGCTATTTTAAAACAAGTCTTGTTAAGATCTCATTTTCTTTTTTAAACTTGACATAACTGGAGGCAAAAATTTAATTGAAGATTATGCATCTTCTTTGGGGGTGAGGACTTAGTAGGGTTAAATAAAGGTTACACTGCAGCAGTTCCCTTTCAAGAAAATGTGGGTTTTCCTAACAAGCACTTAGTATGGTCTAGTGAGAAATTTCCATTCCTGCCCACTTACACAATGTTTTGTGGAGAAAAAAAAAAAAAAAAGACCTTTACAGACTATAAAAATGAGGGAGATTCAAACTGGAAGCTGCTCCTCCTCTCCACGCTTTTCACCTGTCCGACACTAAAGCTAACCCAAGCCCTTCTCCCACTCCAGGAATCCAAAGCAATTTCTGAATCCCAATTCAGTAGACATACACAGGCTGAAGTGCAAGAGGTATCAGGTTTTTATATACATATATGTTTCCTGGGCTCTGTAGCATTCTCATGTGTCACAGCTACAGTACAGACACGATGCAAACACTGTGCATGGTGTAGGAATGCACTGATCTCCATGTGAGGGTGATGCAGATTTTTCTCATTACCAGACACAGCTTTATTTTCTCATTTTCTACCCCATAATTTCTTGTTTAGACATTTTGAAAAATAAGCACTTAGCATGTTGTTGATTGCACTCAGGACTGCAAAGGTGGATCTGTATTCTCTGCAAACTCTGTGATCAGGTTGCAAAATTACAGTCATGATCACGGATATGCTTTTGACACAGTTCTATCTAAATATTTTAGAGATGCTTCGGTATGAGCAGAGATCATTACTGCTCATCAGATTTGCTTTCATTTGCCAAATTATTCCTGCTCAGACTAACATGTAATTAAAACACTGTTATGAAAAGAAATATTCATTTCTTTATTTAAATTCACTTCCTTAAAATGAGTTTTGCAGATAGCTAGTCATTTATGTCCTGATGAATTCTACCATGCCCAAGTCAGAACACAAATGGGAGCTGGGACATTTTTGGTTTTGCAAAACACTGATTTGTCTTGTGTTTCCTATTAGGTTCACTGGACCATAACATCAAGTTCTACTTAATAGCGTCTCCCAAAACCGGAGGAGGGCTAAGTATCAGGAATGTCAAGAATTATTTGATTTGGTTTATGAGGTGTCTTGAATCCTTTATGTAAGCCTACTATGTTCGCTCACATTGAATGTTGCCTTCTTCCACCAGTAATCCATTGTATTGCGTTTAAGATTACTCAGAAAACAGAAATACTATACCATGTGCAAAGGAGATAAATATAACCCTTAATTTGCAAAGGTAAGATGAACAATACTTGAATAATCAGCTACTATCTTCTTGGAAATGACGAATTTTTTTAAGAATGCAGACAGCTGCGTAAAACAAATGTTCATTTGTCTTTTAATAAATAGATATTCTGCAAAATAGCTTTGTATTTGATATCATCTACAGTGAATTACTCAAAATTTAAGTTTGTCAACAAAAATTTGAGATTGCCTTCTCTCTGTCTTCTCACAATTTCTCTGTCTTAACTTCCCCACAAAGAAGGAATTAACTGTTTGACCTCCTTCCAAATATTCTTCTTTCTGCGCTCTATTGTTCTATATCTGTCTGGTCAGAGGACTGAATTATTGTAATTCTCCCAGATTTTGGTATCACCTTTTACATTAACCTTTCCGATACCGTTCTTTTTCATGTGCAAAGAAGAGGAATAAAGGAAAACAAAATCTACATAACATCACCTACTGCTTACTGATGCTTTTGTGCATTTAACTTCGAGATGCTGCTGGAAGAGTTGATTCAGCTTATTTGAACAAGTATTTGATATCTACTCCTCATCCTTCCCATTCATGCATCACTTCAGTATGTACTCAGCTGTACTCTAGCTTTAGAGTTGTGGTGACAATGAATATGCGTGTATTTCTTTACATAAAGTAAGTAATCCACCATGAAATATTTTTTTTTTTTCTGTTCTTAGTTTGTAAAGGAAGAGGCTCTCTTCTTCAGATAGGTTTTCTGTAAGGACAGATATCTTTTTTTTCCCTTCTTATCTATTTGTGATAGCTGATTAATATCCAATACATTGATTCTTGGAATAAAAGATTTTGTAACTGTTTACCATTCTGATGTACTACATGAAAAAAAAAGAAAATCAAATGCATTCCAAGCATGCACTATTACAGACTAAGCTGAACTATACCACAGTACATTTGAATATGTTAATTTCTGTGTTAAAAGGTCTTTTGTCTTTTTATTTTTAACCAACAAACAAAGCATTTTAATAAAATATTACAGTAGTTGTCAGTGTGCCAGTACTAGTAAGATGAGGCTTAACGTTTTTACACTTTTGCATATAATTTTCATTTAAAATAGAAACTTATGAAATGCTTTGATTTCTGGGTTCTAGAGCCTATCAAAAACAAAGGGTATAGAAAAAAGTATAATTTTTTTTTTTTTTTTTTTTTTAAAGAGCATACAAGAACCTTAAAATGAAAAGCTTCACTTTAAATGCTGCGTAGAGAACTATTCTTAAACCTGAGAAACATGAAGAGAAATACCACGATGCATTTTAGGAGTTTGCTATAGGAGTGTTAATAAATATACAGTACAATGTAGGAGACTTGAGATGACCACATACCTACCTTTCCCTCCAGCTCCCTCCTTAGGCCTTGCTGATAAGTCAGATAAGATACCCCCAGCCCTCATCAGGACTGATAACAATCAATTGTTATCAGTCAACCAATACTGCATCAAGTTGGGTGATCAAAGAACAGACACCAGATTTAACAGCTGAAGGCAAAATGAGCATGTGCCAAGACTACAGGTCAGCCATTTTACCACATAAATAGCAGCCCAAGAGCACCTTGAACTCTTTGTATAGTAGTAGGCTGTATGGTAGAATCTTTTCTTGAGCAGAGTTGCTTTTTGAGGTTATGCCTCCTACAGAGATTTCTCATACCTGGATATCTAGAAGCTCTTTGCCAATACACATCCTTGGGAAGTGACTAATTATTTTAAGCTTTGTTACCTTTACTAAAATGATGTCATTGATAATGCAGATATAATCCCTTAGACTGCTGTTTAAGGCTGGGACTAAGAGTGGGTTCAGGTGCACTTAGGTTTCTCTGAGAAATAGTTTAAAAAGGAAAAGGTGTCTGCTCTGAATCTTGAGACTCAGTGAGAGAGTTTTCTGAATGAATGTGTTTAACTGTATCCTCTATAAAATAAATAATTGCATGTGCTTTACCATCCCAGGGATATCTAGAAGTTGAACCACCATGACAGCTTAGGAAAGTCGTAACTGCCTGTATGTCCAATAAGAGTGAATCTGAAACAAGGCAGACTATGTATCTTCATCTCTACCACTGAATAAAAGGATTTTATTTACTGTGGGTCAGTGGGAGTGCAATTATTCTGCCTTCAAGCAAACAGTCCTTGATATGTTCTTGACCCTACAGCATGCCTGGGATTTAACTAGAATAATGAGAGCAACCAAATATCTCAGGAACTGGCTAATATTCAAATGGTGTGGGTGGTCAGTGTTCATACCTGTATCTTGGCCTTCTTTCCTTTACTGTAGGATGAAGGGACAAACAGAGCAGCATTGTCCTCCACGAGGGAGGAGCCATGAGGCACTGCAGGAGATCTCCCTTAGAATAGATGCTGTGTGTTTTGAAGCGCTACTGATAGTTTCATCTATAAAAGCTAGGAAAGCTCTAAAATTAATTTTCATTTTGGTTAGAGAAGTCTAATCTCAAAGTAATGTACAAGCATGCTTTGAATTTGCATGCAGTCACCTAAATCCTGCATTCCCATTATGAGGTTTTTCTCCTTCTTGGAACTATCGGGAATCCTAAGAAGTGCCAAACACTTAAGAGTAGGGTTTTTTAGGAATGAGATGAATCATAAGATAAAAAGAAAACATAAATACCAATACTGAATAGTTACTGAACTGTATAAGAAGGAAGAGAACTAGTGACGGTGTGAAAGTTTGCAATATGCAGGTGTGATATGGCTTATGTTTTTCCTCATGAGTAATATTTAACGGAGATTTTTGGGAAAAGGCAGTATTTTTCCCCTTTCTCTGGAGAAAAAAGAATAAACTGGAAGAAACGATCTCATAACATATACAGAAATCTTTGAAGTTACCTGAGGTTCTATAGCTGTAGTCTACTGTAATGATTATATGATAACGAACAAGTCAGTTTTACTGTGAACGCTTCTAACAGGGATATTTCAGGAGGATCTTGTTTTCTTTATCTAATTTTGTTTAAGCATGGAAAAGACTTCTGTAGAGAGGGGTTAGAACTTATTCCAGCACTGTTTTACTCACTTCATGGCTTACTGCCACCATTCCTTTGAAAGGCTGTCTCTAGCTTAATATCTGAAGGTCAGGCAACACATGATAGACTCTTTAATCTCATCAGCAGTCTTAAACCAATGTTATTACTATTCTGCTCTTAAATTTATAGCTTTTAATTAATTTGAATGTGTACAGGAGAAACTTTAGAACAGTCATTAAACTAATTTGTTGTCTGTTCTCCAATTTTTTTCTCTAATAATATGCATTAATATTCTCATAATAAATAAAGTCATAACGGAATCTTGATTAATGTAACACTGCCCATCTGATCTGACAAAAAGATCTTTTTAATTGCATCTTTGAGGCTTTAAGCTCCTGTTTTAAAACTCCTCTTCAATCAGTCAACAGTGATGGATTATGTGTTTTGGTTTTTAAATGATTCTACAGTAAATTGAGCTGTGTGGGAAATCCTGATAGTCACCTTGCCTTAGATTGTGTAATACACTTAACTAACTTGGATTAAAAAAAAGTGTGTGGAGCTTAGACTTCAGATTGTTTGCTTAATTTGGAGGAAAATGCTGAGAAGCTCACGCACTATTACAGAATCACACAATCACAGGGGTTGGAAGGGACATCAAGAGATCAAGTCCAACATCTCTGCTAAAGCAGATACTCTACAATAGGTCGCACATGAAGATGTCCAGACTGGTCTTGAATATCTCTATAGAAGGAGACTCCACAATCACTCTGGCAAGCTGTTCCAGAGCTCCGTCACCCTTACCTTAAAGAAGTTCTTCTGCATGATAATATGGAACTTCTTATGTACAAGTTTTAGGCCGTTACTCTTTCTCCTGTCACTACATGCTATCAAGAAGAGCGTTGCCTCATTCATTTGCCTCCCACCTCCCTTTAGGTATTTGTAAACATTTATCAGATCCCCACTCAGTCTTCTTTTCCCAAGCCTGAATAGACCCAGGTTACTCAGTCTTTCCTCATATGGGAGATGCTCCAGGCCCTTTACCATCTTTCTGGCCCTCCACTGGACTCCTTGTAGGGGATCCCTGTCTTTTTTGAACTTGGAAGGCCAGAACTGGACACAATATACTAAATGTGGCCTCACCAGGGCAGGGTAGAGGGGAAGGATCACTTCCCTCACCCTGCTTGCCATGCTTTTTTTAATGCACCCCAGGATACCATTGGCCTTGGCCACAAGGGCACACTGCTGGCTCAAACCTGTTGTCCACCAGGACCGGGTCATTCTCTGCAGAGCTCATCTCCAGTAAGTCATCCCCTAACCTGTACTGATGCATGTGGCTATTCCTCCCCTGGTGCGAGACTCTACACTTGCTCTTGTTTAACCTCATCAGGTTCCTCCCAGGTCTTGTTGAATATCAGCACACCCTTCTGGTGTGTCAGCCACTCCTCCCAGCTTTGTATCACCAGCACTATGGCAGTACAGGCAGGATGCAATTTTGCTCAAGGGACTGATTAGCAAGGGAAAAGAGTGGAGCTGGAAAACTGAGAACAGGGCTGAGGGAGTTTTTCTGTTGCCTTGCTCTTGTCATAGTAGAGTGTTTCAATGCCTGTGCCAGTTTAGATCTTATGGAACAATGAGCAGCATAAACCTTACTCATTTGATACCATTTTCTTTTCTACAGTTAGACAAGTTTTGTTTCTAAGACACCTCAAAGAAAATAGGGTTATTCACTATTATTTTAGAAGAATGTATGAATACTTTGGCTAATTCCATTCTTAAATTCATGGTTTCCCATCTGCTGGACAAGATGTATCTCCATCTTTCACAGAACTGCCCCCTAGATGGACAGAACATCAATAGGAATCCATATATAATAATGAAATAAAAAAATACACTAAGGTTATTTGGCTCATGCATACAAAAATCATTCTCCAATTTCCTTACTAATGTGAACTGCTCTTACTCTTTGTATTTCTTGAGGCCAAACATTAACATAACCTTACATAGCTTTTGTTAGGTCATCAAGCAATAATGTTTTTCCTGGGCTCAATGTTATCTATACTCTCTCTGGATCTGTAAGATTAGATTTGTTTTCTGGGTCAAAGCTATTTCAGTATTTACTAATGCTTTGAGGCAATAAAAAAAGGATTGCTTGTGGTTGTTTAACCTCTGTCCTCCTTTGCTGCTTCCTCATTCACTTCTCTTTTTTTGAAGTTTATTCCAAACAGGAGCATTCTTTCTAATTTTCATTATAGTTTATAGTTTTTTGAGATCAGTATGAGAAATTAAGTTATTCTTCTCCTTCTCCAGGATTTCTACATAAAAATAGGTATTTTGTATCTATTTCCACACTTATTTTTTCTTTTTGTAGGCTAAGTCCATCTTTCCTAGTCTATTCCACTAAAATTTCTTGGTTCCTTTAGTTGTCTAATACTGCTTTTTTGAGTCTTTTCAGACTCAAATTCAATTTTCTTAAGCATGAGTGACCAGAAAATGTCTTAGCAACAACTTAAATACTTTATTCCATCTGTGCTTGACACTGTATGTTCCTCAAGGTATAAAAACTCAGAAGTTGAAGCATGCTTATTCATTGTGTATACTTAAGCACCTGTAGCATCAAAATGTAAACTTGGGTTATACATTTTATACTTAAAAATTAGTACTTTGCCCATGTCTAGTGTAACAGGTGGGATCCAGTGAATATTATGAGACAGCAGTGCTTACTAATTTTGTTAGTACCTGCCTCAAATAGTAAAGATGCTGATCTTTCTCTGCTAAGTACTGTACAAGCTAATGAGCAGTAGGCATAAGGAAAATTCTGATGCAAGCTCATTGCTAGCTGATGTAAAAAATCAGCTTTTATCCCCCCAAAGGCAGGCTGTGTAATGCCAGTAGTTACACTTTTGCACTGTAATCCTAAAAGGAGAGCCTGTAAGAGTGTGCTTTGAAATGAGATCCTTTGCTGCACTGTTGTGAGCTACTGTGATACCTGCCTTGACTATAAAACACTTTGCAAAGCCTCAGAACTTTAAAATCTTGGCCTCTTAATGTTGATAGAAACTGTTTTGACACAGTGAAGAAATTGTTCTAGAAAGCATATCCAGATCCTAATGGGAGAGCGAGCCTTTAATGCTGGGAAAGTCCAGGATCTGAAATTGCTTTGTTACAAGTGAATGTCATATAGATGAGCATGCCTTGGGGGAGGGAGAGGGGTTAATCCAGCATTCTCTGCTATTCCAGTCAGCATTTGTTGCTGCGTTTGTCACAGTTCTTATTACTGCGGACAATCATGCTCTTCTGTACCTCAGCTGGATATTTCTATAATGCTCCATACATTAAGAAACCTTATTGTGCTAAAGAGAGAGTTTCTTACAATATTTATAAAAATAACAGCAACAAGAAACAACTCAATTTATTAGAGATGGCTGTAAATGTTTATATGTTTCTTCTTAGGCTGGGGATGGGAATCACTAAAACAAGCATATTCTCACTGAAGTGTTGGATAAACATGTAAAAGTTTGATCTAGCTTGTCAGCTAGCTGCCTTCTATAACCAAAGATAAGAAAAAGACTCTCCAGAACTGAATTCATCTTCCATCTTAGACACCTATTTTAGGAGGTGTAAACTACCCTCTAGAAACACCAGTGTCTCAGACTCCTCTGAGCACAAAAGGGAAGGCAGACAATTAGAGTAATCTGTATATTTCAGTTTCTCATACCTAAAGACTTGAAAAAGATCCAGTCCTATACCTACAAACTGAAAAATGCATATATTTCTTATTTTCACCTACTTCTCTTTCTGCTTTTACAAAGACAAGAACAGGAGAAGAAGGGAAGAGAAAAATGCATCTTTATAAGAATACTGAAAGATATTTTGCAGGGAATTTCAAACAGGAAAAAAAAATAGGAAGGTCTTGCTGCTGGAGATCAGGAGAACTCCAAGTAGATAATAACACAAATGCAACTTAGGACATGTCAGACAGCAGCTTTTTGAACTCTGAACATAGTAAGAACACATTCAGACAGCATCTCCCTCTCTGCCCAGCGGTTGCAGAGACCTAACCTATATACTGCTTTGAGGAGAAGGACAAAGAATGATGAGGAGGAGCAATGTTAACAAGGCCAAGAAGGGAGGGGAGGACTCCTTAAGTAGCTGCTAGCTGCTAAGAAGGCATCAAGCAGTGAAGACATGGTGAGATGGCTCTTGGAGTAGCTTGTCAGAGTGACATGACTGTTGTTGGCTCCGCTTAGAAGTGGGGTGGAAATGGTCATAGGCTTCAACTGTCAGCTGAAAAGAATGTTATCTTAGGGCCATCCTTATCCTTAGCCAGGCCTCTCAAATCTTAATGATTTTATCAGCTTGTTGTAGTGGGTTTAGCCATTTCTTCAGACAAAAGGACTTAAAGGAAAATGCCTTTAAATTTTTTACATAAAACGTAAGCAGATTAATTATGAGAGTATTTACTTTTTACATAATTATATTAAAAGTGATTATAATATATTCAAATAAGAAAATACATCATCTGCTGTCATCTGAGCTATCATCACAGTATACAAAGTACACTTGATTGTGCACAATCTGTACTGACAGACACTCAAGAAAGATATAATAATATGAAAGAAGAAATGCTTACACTTTGAATTATGGTTTCTTAGGTAAAATAGCCATTTATTCTTTGTTTGAAATTAATTGCTTCATGTTCTGAGTTCAGTTTCTCCTCAGTGAATTATTTCTCCTGTGCTTATGAACAAAATCTGCCTTTCTGATTCTACCTTCTGTCAACACTAATTATTAGGTCTGCTTTGTCCAAAACAATAAAAAGATAGCAATAACAGTAAAGAATAGGTTGAGGATTATTTTATATTGTGTATTTTCAATGAGGTTCTAAACAAAATAATTTCGGCTTCAAGTGATGGAAAAATGATTGTTCCTATCTTAGAGGCTGTGTTGGAAGCCTGGCCTCATGAGCTGTAACCTAGGCAGCCACTAGTTATAAACTAACAGGCCATCTTCCAGATACTGTGAGAAGACACTGCATGAGAAATAAACTGTGGAAATGTAAAACAGTGGTAAGATGGGAATCTTAGCCTCCTGAAGACAGGAGTTTTGGTGCTTACTTCAGACCAGGTCCAGTCCAATTGCTGCTGCAGAAAAACAAAAAAGTCACCTTTCCTGCCTTTTATATTTTGGCTTCTCCCCTTGTTTTCTGGCACTTACCTTCCTCCAGGCCATTAGTTATCCAGTTATCTGTTTATTTTTCTCACCTTTTCTGAACTTCCTTACATATGATATAAGCTACCTGACTTTTGTCTTCCTTTGGCTGCAGCTCATCTTAGTTCTCTCCGAGCTTTTCTGTTCTGTTCCTATTTTTTCCTATTTAATTCCCCAGGCTCTATTCATTTTTACTTCTCTGGGGTTGCATTGCCTTTTGTCATTCAGTCTAGCTCCATTCATTTCCCATGAATGATATTTTTTACCTGTGACCACTCTTCACCTCACACTGAGACCTTAATTCCCACCTTCTCCTGTATTTAGATTCACATTTATTTTTTAAATGTGAGTTTATGCCAAAAGTGCTTTCTGAAGTCATAATTCCTGACCAGAACCATTCACCTGAATAGATTAATGTCATTGAATATATATCACTTAAAGTAATTCTATTTTTTCTTGGACCTTCATGTATGATTAATACCAAAATCCACCTCTCCCTAAGGTTATTTAGGCAGAATTTTTCTTTATTGTACCTTGTACACCTTTGTTCAGGTCTGCAAAACGATGTTACAGCAGGCTATGCAACTTTGAGATATTAGGGATGTGTGCTTCTTTTTGGTTATCACTGTACTGTTTATAGAACGCTTTCTGTCAGAATAAACCTTTGTGGAACTGTTCTAACAAGTTAGTCCTGGATCAAGGTCACTGAGGTTTGAAATAATGTAATTTCACTTTAAACACCTTAAAACTCGTTTTTTAGAGCAAATACTTCTCTGTGGCTTCTGATGTTCTGAGAGAAGAGAGCTTGTTGTCTCTGCCTGGGTGCATCTTGCCCACCAGACTGATCTTTTCATGGGATTAAGTGCCCCGCAGAGGTACATTACTCTTTGAATAGAACTGAGTAGTTGGGAGGAATAGCTAAAATTAGGTGGAAGAACCTTATCGCAAGCTGACTTACAAAATATGTAAAAACCAATTTGTTAAATGATAGTGAGTTCTCCTCAACATGGTTACCACCTTGGGATGTCATCTGCACTACCACAATATTGTTCATGAAGTTCACCTTATGAAACTAGTTGCTATAAAATGTAACCTGCATTCATCAAGTCTGACAAAAAGAATAGCCCTGTAGACCATTTAGAACTGCTGCAGAAAACCACAATCCTCAGAGAAAATATGGACAATTTGCAGAGAGTAGCAACATGCATTTTCAAAAACAACAAGATAAATGAAGGAACATGAAGAAAAATCTTTTCTTCCTGTGGTTTTCTGTACCACTTGAAAATAACAGGCATCATAGCAAATAAAATGTTGAGTATATGCTTTTATTTCATGTAAAGTTTGAAGCTGTTGTATAAATAGCTTCATGTCACTACTTTGCCTCCATAATGTAACTACAGCAAGATGCTGTAGTAAATCTGATACACTTGATTTTTTTTCCCAATTCAGAAATTACAAGTTTGGTTCCAAAGAAGCTATGTTAAGTTATTACTTTTTAAATTCCTCCACTTATGTCCTAAATAATTTCTAAGAATAACATTTCATTTAGAATTAATTTCACTGGTTTAGCAATCATATTTTATTCTTGAGAACACATTAAAAGAAATAAAATCATTTAGAATTCCTCAAGCATCTAAGTTTATTTATTTGTTTTTTTCTTTCATCTCTTTTAATATTCTTTTAAGATCTACTACAGTCTGTACCAAAAAGAGGAAATACCATCAACTTGTGATTTCTTCACTAGAAATGCTGTCCCAAAGTGGTAATGAAATGTGAATGGAAATTGAGAAAATATTATCTATCCTCTTTTGTAACTTGAGATTCAGCATGACTGAAAGCTTGTTACGGTAGAGCTGTAGCTTAATTATGACTATTATTCATTCACCTCACATGGATATCATCTGAGTTTTTCTTTCATAAGCTGCAAAAATTATTTGTGAAGGTTTATGCGAAGGTTTAATCTTTACTGCCATACCTCCAACATCTGCCTCTGACATTGCAGGTCAACATAATAGAATAGGTGGCATTACTTTCAGAGCTGCCCCCATATGAGCATGTTTTGTCTCCTTTTCTCTCTTTGTAAATAGTTTCTCTAAACCCATGGGTTCTATTTTGTTTCCAGTTCTGTCCCTTATCCCACTGAGGGAAAAAGTGGCTGAAGTGCAAGCTTAAAGCAAAGCACTTGTTTACCAGAAACCCCATTTGTGCATAACCTGATAGGACCTGTAGCACTTCAGAAACACAGCCAAGCAGATGTTATGGTGACAGCAGGCAGCATGTCCTCTTCTTTAGAGCACTTTGAAGATTAAAAAGAGCACCTGTGCAAAAAAGGACACTGATAGTTACTACTTTTCTTTTTAAATACTGCATTAGCTGGTACATGTCCCACTTGTAGTATTTCATATTGAATGCTGAGGGAATACCTAAGGATACATCCTTTTTCACAGGTCTTATGAAACAGTTTCTAAGTACTGAATGACATAAGGTTTTGTTACTATAACCCTTCCAGAATAAAGAAAAGCCTTGCTTTCATTTTACCATGAGATGATTCCATAGCATTCTTACTGTATTTGTATGAGTGATCTTTCTTCATGGTGAAAGATGGCCTGGAGAGAATGTTTATCACTTGCTTTCTGAGAGAACATGAAAGGGGAAAAAAAAAATCTGTCACCAACATCACAGAATCATCTAGGTTGGAAAAGATCTTTAAGATCATGAGGTCTAACCACGAACGTAACACTACCAAGTCTGCCACTAAACTATGTCCCTGAGCATCATATCTGTACATCTCTTGTCTACCTCCAGGGATGGCTACTCCACTACTTCCCCAGGCAACCTGTATCCTGCTCAGTTCCCCTTCTTTATAATTCAGCATTCCTCACAAATACCTTCAGTGGTTCAGATGTGGCTCGCATGTGTTTCAAATCTCTCACACAGTGTAAGTGTAAAAGAAAAAAAGTTGTGCATGTATTTCTCTCCAATAAAGTGAATTTTGTTTATTTCTCTTTTTCATGATGTTCTAACACATTTCTGTGAATATGGGTAATTTTGAGCTAACTTAAGTAAATATATGAAATAATAAATAATTGGAAAAATATTTGGAGGAAGTATGTGCCCGCCAAAGAAAAATCTGATGCACGCTAGATATTTGGAAGAAGGTTTCTTCCTCTCAAGTTGGTGAAACATTTAAAAAGTCTTTTGGAGAGGGTATGGGATCTCTATGTAGGATTTCCAGAGCAGGTTAGCTGGACACCTTCTATAATGAGAGAGGCAGATGTCAGAGGCAGGCGTTGGTGATATGGTAGTAGAGGTTGAACCTTCCTGCCAACCTTTTTGTTGCTATGCAATAAATGGCAGCAGAGGGGCAGTCTAACAAAATGGTATCTGGTATGAAGGAAACTGCATGGAGCAAAAGTGTGTCATTGAATTCCTCCATGGAGAAAAAAATTGTACCCGTTGACATTCACTGACATCTGCTGAACATTCAAGGAGACTGAATAGTGAATGTGAGCACTGTGGGGTAGTGGTGGTATGTTTCAGTAGTAGCAACAGTGATGTGAAAGACAAGCCATGTTCTGAATGGTCATGTAGATTTTTGAGTGCAGCATGCAGGCTCTCAGTGAAAATGTATAGCTAATGGTGGTGACTATTTTTGAAAAATAGTCTTGTAGTTGAGAATTTCATCTATCAAATAGTGTTATTGCACTTTTTGTTTTAAGAAATGAAATATGTCAGTGTGAGTTTATGAGCAATAGTCTCAGTTGGAAGAATGTAGTCCAGTCCTGTAAACGTACCACTCATACGATGAGTAGGAGCAGATGCTATGCTGCTCAACCTAGCTCTCACTGCATGACCACAAAAATGTAACATCCTGTGGGCCTTTCCTCTGTCCTAGCTCAGGGTCCTATGGGAAGAAGTTCATGAACAAAATAGCATTTTCACTATTTAATACTGGTGTGTGACTGTTATCATTTACCCCTCAGGATCAGAATAGCTGTTCCAACCACCAGCCTCAAGTCAAGCTGTGGTGTTCAGTGCAAGCTCAGAAGTCAATTTTGGTCTGTCCCATGACCCCAACCAGATGTGAAATTTTACTGTAATCTTAGTGTTCCTTCTCTTAATGACATATGATAGTCCTCTCAAAGATGTACAAAGTCTAGTTCACAAAGTTATAACTCTGCCTTTTGTGGATAAAATATTTGATTTGTTGCCTCTAATCTTCACCTACAAGCTCTGAATTTGTAAATGATTTATATAAATTTAAACAATATTTAGAATGAGAAAGCAGATTACTTTTATTAGTATTTGCTAGTTTCTTTTAATTTCTACATATCAGAAAGAATGAACTGCTATATTTTCAAGCTAGCTCTGTCCTGGCTTTTGGATTTTATTTTTTATTTTTTTTTTATAACTAATTGCTCCTTGGGAAGTCGAAGTCTCACTTGAAGATTTGAAGTTCGGGAAATATCTTAGGGAAGTAGGATTATAGTGAGGAAGATAAAAAAATATTTTCTTTTATGTGATGGTACATACATTTTAGATATCAGAAATAATCAACTGAACTATGATTTTCCATTTCTGAGAACTATCTTATATGTCAGGATCCTTTTTTCCTTTGTTTTAATTGTATCCTACTGCTCAGCACCTTAAGCTTCAAGAGATATGTGCAAATAATGCAATTTTTAATGCAAAGAATAGTGTGATGGAATTGCCCTTGCCTACATTATTTCTCTAAAGTGATGCTGCCTTAATGCTGCACGGTTTATTGGATTTCATAAACCATTAGTTTTAACTTGATTTCTTCATCAAAATTCCAAGACGTATAAGACCTTAAAGAGAAAATGACCTCTGGTAAAGGACAGCTGTGAAAATCTAACCATGGTTTCCTTTACCTTCCTGGCATTTAGCCATGAGAGCATTTTTCTTTTTTGCAATACTCATTTAATGTACGAAAAATGAGTCTTACTTATCCTTCCCCAAATACATTTTGGAAAAAAGCAACAGGTGAACATGCTCTAGGAGTCTTGCTTCTACAAAAGTAATGGGTCAGGAACTGCTGTCCTCAGATATCACCTCCAAACAGTGTTTACTCTATATGTGTAGATGAATAATTCTTACAACAGCATTTTCCAGCAAATTGTCTTGTTAAATAGGAAATTCTTACTGAGACCTACAAAACTGATAAGCCCAACCCTTTAGCTCTGTTTTGAAAGGCCATTTTGATTACTGTAGGTGAAATTGGAAAGTAAATGCATTTTCAATAACCAAATAACAATAATTTGGTTTTTAATGGAAGAATGGCCTGATTTTTTTGGGAGTACAAAGAATTTGCAGGTTCTGCTGAATTCAATTGGAGCTGCTGTCACCACAAATTCCTTACAATCAGCCCACAAGTTTTCTCATTTTTTTTCTCATTTCCCTCCCCCCTTTACTTTTGCTATGATAATGTAATGTCCTTTTTGACAAAGAAACTTCATTCATGGTAAGGTAAATATAACTGCTTTAATTTCAAGGCGTTATACTGAGAAAGCTTAGTACTTCATTTTGTGTCATCAAAGTATTTCAATGAATCACATGTCTGTTACATCATGAATTAGAGCCAAGTGGCAATCCAGCTGAAACTACTTCTGCATTGTTCAATCTGATATGAATTTTCCATAAAGTATCCACTCTCAAATTTAGCTTATGAAATGGAAATTCTCAGCTATATTCAAAGTTTATCAAGAGTTAATAACCACCTCTTCCCACTACCTTTTGCGGGTAATTTAACTTTTTTTCTTATATTTAGCAGAATTGTTACTCAAATTTGATAAGCGGATGGAAGAAAAAGGGATCAAAGAAGTAAAAATTGCTATTCTCTTAGGATTATAATTTATGATGATGCAATTAAATTTTAAATTAATTTCAAAGTTAACTGCTATGACTTTACAGATGAGAAACCAACATAGGCTTGGAATGAACTATACAGAAGCACTTCTAGTCAGAGAAAGCTATTTTTTTTTCTTAGGTAGCTTGGCACAGTTAAGGCATATACCATTAGTGTACAGATACTAGTACATCTGTTTATTCCTGAGATGTAGAAGAGCTATTTGTGTAAAATGTATATACATTTTTTTAAACTAAAAATATTTATATTTTTTACTCAGGAATGACTTAATCTACACTAAGGTTTGTGTTTGTCTAATATCAGAAAACAGTTTTACTGGTATAAAACTGCATGTAGTCTGAGCAAAGACTTTAAACTATGAGCTCAAGGGCATTTCTTACTAAAGCATTAATCTATCCTGTGCAATGGATTGTTTTATGGAATAGTTTATTTTGTGCAATGGATCGCTTTCCCTTTTTATATTTTGTATTTAAGATGCACTCTGTCAGAATGTACAAAATCTTTTAAAATGCAGTAGAAACAAATAATTGAGTAAGAATCCAATGCAACAGGAAAAATGCAGAGGCCATACAGACTCTGTAGGCACATGACTAACCCAGGGAAAAAGGGAATCGATAGTGTTCCCATTTCTTCCAAAGAGGATTAGGAATGAAGAACAGTTGCAGCATTCTACACAGTCTAGCGAAACACACAGTTGGGAATGATGACTGTACATTTTACGTACATTCAATAATTGTGTTTTTAGGAACGCTTGTTTAGTTATGACTTTCAAATTGTCTGCTGAATAATTTTTCCTGGCTAAAACTGTGGATAAAGGAGACATGCCGTATTAGTGCTTTGGGTTGAGGTGTTATACAGAGGAAGGAGACCAAAAAAGACTTCCTTCTGGCTTTTTCTGAACTTTTACCCTTAGTGGTAAGCGGGCATGTCTTAATATGAAAGCATTTCAGTCCTGATAAACAGCAGTAAAAGAATGAGTAACTCAGAAACTGAATGAGATGTTCAACGATTTAAGAAATAATATACTATTTTATATAGTATAACTCAAAACAAACAAACAAAAAAACACAAAACCATACATCCACAAAGAAAACCCAAACCAAAAAAAATCCAACCCCCAACCAAGAAACAACAAGTTGGGTCTTTAATGGAATTAAAATTTAAATAAGAACATTAACTTAAAGCCTGACATGAAAAGACAACACAGCAATGGCATTAGTCTATATCTAGAAGAAAGCATTAGGAAAACTAGTATGTCTTGTAGTTTAGTTACTTTAGGAGAAAACAAAATCGTGACAGATTGAATCGTGTTTTCTTTTTTTAAAAAAAGTAATGTTACATATTCTACATATGGAATAAAAAAAAACTGAAGGAAGAAAATCACTAAAAATTGCCAATATTTTATTGAATACTGTTTTGTTATTGTTAGGTCTTTGGATCTGCAAGGGGAATAAATTCATCTAATCTTCAGTATGAAGAGTTCTATAAAGTCACAGAAAGATGGAAATCATGGAATTGATACAACTTTACAGCTTAAAACAATATCCTTAGTGTACTTTTAAATTCCTTTTAATGAAAATCCTTGTAGCTTCTCAGTGTTCAATAAAACATTTCAAATAACTGGTCATGCTTAAGCCTAAATTCTGTGGGGCTTGGCCCTATTCACAGAATGGAATTTCTCACCTTGAAAATAAGGGCCTAAGCATACATTTAAGAGCTGAATCTTTAAAATATTAAATTGAAATTGCTCAACGCTTGCTATCAACCAGGCACAGAAATAATGGATTTGGTAAATTATTACTCTTTGAGTCAGCCTGTTGGACAGATGTCTTAAATAAGTATGGAGGCAAAAATAATGAAACAGAAGACTATAACTGCCCTACATAATGAAATGATGAGAGTTTTAATTCATCATAAAGTAATTTTTATGTCAAAGCTAAAAATAAGTAATCAACAAAAAAGTTACTACTCTAAGATCGGACCTGAAAGCAAATAAAAGTGGGCTGATGAGCATACTAGTTGCATTAAGATTTTTTTTGCTGTACAGAGATGAAATATCTGACGTGTTGAATGAAGTTAGACTGAAAAAAAAAAACCCTTTAAAAATTTTAAAAATCAGACAAGATACAGATGAAGGGAAGTTGCAAATAAGAAATAAAACTATAAATACTTCCTATCACTAAGGAAATGGTCAAGCATGAAAACATAAGTGACATATTCAGATATATTAATGGTATCTTCATATACTTTCCTTGTGTGCCACAAGAACAAGAGACTGATAAAAAAGAAAATCAGACCTTCCAGCTTGAAGTGGGAAAAAATGGACATTCTGAGAACATTTTGTCTAACACCTACTTATATAGGATATGCTGCAGCAGTTTGCCCAGACCTTTGCCCAGTTACATTTTGAATACGTCCACATATGGAGATTCTAGAACTTTTTCAGGCAACTTGTTACAGAGTTTGACCACTTTCCAAGTAAACCAGGTTTTTCTTGTGCTCAGAAGGAATTTCACATAGTGGCCAAGAGGGCCAACGGCATCCTGGCCTGCATTAGAAATAGTGTGGCCAGCAGGAGCAGGGAGGTAATCATCCCCCTGTACTCAGCACTGGTGAGGCCGCACCTTGAGTATTGTGTTCAGTTTTGGGCCTCTCACTGTGGGAGATGGAGAGGCCCGCTCAGCCTTGTCGAATGTTGACTCGCTGATAATGAGGCTCTGGAAAGGAGACAGATGTCTGAATAAACAGGAGTGTTTTGTACCTAGCCATAAGATAAACTCTCTGCTGATTATGAAGACTTGTTATGGAATTTGCTTGCTTTCTAGCCAATGGATTGTTAGTGGAAATGTACTGAATATGCATGTTAGAATATAAAAGGCTTGCTTTAGAAAGTAAATATATAGGGACATACATCATGATCATGATCATTATGGCAATAAAGGAATCTTCCTGGCAAGAGAACCCTGTGTCATGTTGCTAACTTGCAACACCTCACTACAAGAAAGACATTGAGGCCCTGGAACGCGTCCCGGGAAGGGCAACAAAACTTGTGAGGGGTCTGGAGCACAAATCTTATGAGGAGTGGCTGAGGGAGCTGGGATTGTTCAGTCTGGAGAAGAGGAGGCTCAGAGGACACCTCACTGCACTCTACAACTTCCTGAAGGGAGGTTGTGATGAGGAGGGGTTTGGCCTCTTCTCCCAGGCAACAAACAGGACCCGAGGAAATGGCAACAAGTTGTACCAGGGAAGGTTTAAGTTAGACATAAGGAAAAACTTTTTCTCTCAGAGAGTAGTCAGGCACTGGAATGGCCTGCCCAGGGAGGTGGTGGAGTCACCGTCCCTGGCAGTGTTCAAGAGGCATCTGGATGAGGAGCTACGCGATACAGTTTAGTAGCTTGTGGTAGCAACGGTAATGGGAGGATGGTTGGACTAGATGATCTTGCAGGTTGTTTCCAAACTGTTTCCAATTGTGATTCTATGATTCCATGAATTTGTGTCCGTTGCCTCTTGTCCTGTTAGTGGGTGCTATTGAGTTTATCTCCTCCTCCTTTCCCTTCCAACATATATGATGGGTTGGATTGGTACACTGATAAGATCCACCACCTTTCCAAGTCGTCTTGGCTGAAGAGTCCCAAATCTTAAACTCAGTTTATGTGAAAATGTTTCAGTGTCTTGATCATCTTTGTAGTGCTGTGCTCCAGTAAATCCATATCTTTCCTGTATTATATAATCTCTTTCCCTACAAGAAAATTAAAGGTTTTCTTGAGAGGTTTGTCTGTCTCCAATTTCCTGAATGACTCCAATAGTGTTGATATTGAAGAACTTGAATTAGAACATGTCTTCTGGGTGAGATCAAGATCAACGTCCATAGAGGAAAAACACAAACTGAGAGCACTAATTGCGTTCTTATTTGCGGAGGTCCAGCTGTGAAAATGCAGGCTATACAGAAAAAGAACCCCACAACAGGAGAGTTTTGTAAACTAATGAAAAACAGAACATTCACATGTCTGAATTTTAGGTCATCTTCTTCCAAGAAGCCTGTTCCTTTGTGAGCTTTTTTTTTGTATTCCAGTGAAGAATGCTCAATTTGTGTGTGTTAAGATGCCATTTCTAGTTTAAGAGAATCAAATCTGTCTCTGGTTCCTTAGAAATGCATGTTATAGAGAATATGCTGTAGGTATTTTAAAGTGTTCATATAACTCAGGAAGTAAGACAAGAAGGGCCTTCAATAGGTCAGAATGGATTCATCCTGTAAGGTAAAGAATAAGAAAGGCAAGAGAGATCAAAGGGTTTGCAGCATCAGAGAACTCTGCAGTATTTTGTAGAGAACTGATTAGGTAAGTTATACTGTGGGAGGCAGAGGAAAGCAGAAATAATACCAGTCCGTATGGGAGCTTTGCCAATCTCATCAGAGAGAAAATTTCTCCCTACCATCAAGTGCAACAATCAGCATAGCTTTCTGTGCAAGACGCATCAGCCAAGTCGCCTGAGAGGGATTCTTTCTGTATGTAATACAGCAGATCTGTTAGTCCTGACACAAATATGAGAAGTTCAGGAAATTATATTAAATATACTACAGGAAAAAACCTTCAGAGTCTCCTGATGGACTAAGAAGGGGATCCCACTAGAATGAAATCTGTTGTATTGACAGCTTACAGACAGAAACTATCTTATATCTTTGTAATTGTACTGCTGGAACTGATAAGATCGTGCAACTTTGAAATCATGGAAGCCCAGAACATTTCACACATTTATTCTCTCTCCTGTTTGGGTTTCACAGGTTGATGACCTAGCTCATTTGCTCCGAGACTTACACAGTATATACAGTCAGCAAGAGTTTGAATTACAGTGTGAATCTAAACCCCAAGCCAGCTGGACAATGTAAGTGCACATACATAATGGAGATGTACAGTGTGAGAAGAAAGAAAAGCTGGACCACTGACAATGCATACAAATTTGTCATTGCTCCATGAAGGACTTAAAAAGATTACTTCCATCTATTCCTAAAGTAGCTTTCATATAATTAGGTAATCTCCGTAATGCAATTTCATGTAACTAGAGGCAATGTTCAGTATAAAAGAAATGCTCGTACCAGCTTCCATCCTTTCTACTCCCCTAAATATGTATTTTGGTTTTGCACTAAGTTTTTCAGTTGGATATATTAAGAACATGTCAAGTGAGTGAATTCTAATGAAATGCTTCTAAATACATTCCCTTATGCTTTTAAGCACAGATAAAGAAGTAAACAGTTACTACCTGCAGTTTTCCAAAATAACTGTCTGCTGAACTCCTCCACAAAATCTTCTCTTATGTACTACTTGTACTTTCGGATTTGAAAATATATTTTAAAATGTGGTCTAAAGCTTTAAGCAAGTTTGTAGTATTTATCTTTTGTTCACTTATATATAATGCTTCACAAAAGAATTGCCTAATTTTAAAAAGGTCCTATTCTGAGTTTTTAGTTTAATGTATTCCTAAAGAAGTATTTATGACAATGGAGAAAGTTCAAACAGTTTTTTTCAGACCATTCCGTTTACATCAACGCCTAGCTGTTTTATAGTGAAATTAGACTCAAATAACATACTTCAATTTTAAATTCAGATCTGTTGTGAGAACCAGGTCATTTCCCTTGAAAGATGAAGGCTGAGGATTGGAATTGTGATCCGAGAGCTGATGCTCAATTCAAATTTTGCTGAATCGCACTGCTAGTGTATTTGATTTCAGTTTTTCAAGAAAGTTCTCTATTTTTTCAGCAAAATAATTTACAGGAAATTTTAAGAAGTGCTTCTAAAAAAAAAAAAAAAAAAAAAAGGAATGAAAAATAGCAATATTTTGAAGATTTTTTTTCCCCCTCAATCTGGAGACAGAATTTAGATTTGCTTGGTCTTGAATGTAGTAACTTAGGCTACAGAGCAAAATGAAAATACAAGGGTCCCAAAAAGAAAAAATGAAATTTAAGCACATGTGCAAGGGAAACAGAGTATGCTTGAAGTAACAGCTCTATGCCAGTGATGATCCATCTCTGTGCCACAAGAAACTCAGCATGTCATGTAAACTCAAGAAGAGACAGAAAAGTAGCCAGTTGTGAACCCAATGAGATTGGTATTTAGAAATCTTAATTATGATACAGGTCTGGTTTTCTATGCATTAGCAATGCAATTATTCCACATTTGTCCCCCAGACTGAGCAAAATACACCCCAGCTGGGTGAATACAGCTCATATACATTAGAAGGCTTGTTCAGTTTCTGTCTGCATGGCGTTCTCAGGCCCTGTGGTAGAATGTCCTATCTAAATGCTGTGTTCTATTGATATATGCTTTATAAAACATATTTGTCAGATGGTAGCAGATTATGATCTATGGCCTAAAAGTAATCAGATCTTAGGATATTTTGCAGGGGCAAGACTTCAAGGGAGATTACTCTTGATGGAGCACCTTTGACAAGAAACCGATTTTTAAATGTTAATTTACATGCTGAAGCGTAATATAAATGTTAAAACCTTAGGTGGCCATGGAACAGGAGAAAAATGTTCTCTTGTACTCTGTTCTATTCCAAACCTATACATAACCCCAACACTTTTTTTTCTTTCCCCACATTTCTGGCATTTTTTGGGTTTCCATCACTGTCTCTGAAATAAAGAGCCTAGGGCAGAGAGGAGAGTAATGCATGTGAAGGATGAAAGCATATTGCTACATAGCTGAAGACTGCCAAATTTAGCCAATTACAAATTTGTTGAAGTTATAATCAATATTGCACTTTCATTTTTATGAATATTCTTTCAGAGAGGTTCTTTTTTTAACTCTGCAGGAAAAAAAAATCATTCTTATGCAAGTCCCCCAGACAAATAATTGGACTACAAAGTGAATGATTTTGTACAGTTGCTAAATTGCTTGTGGATTGGAGGGCTAAAGGTCTATAGCAACACACTTGCTAGAGATAAACCATCCTTAAAGAACTGTGCTTTAAGATGTCTCGGTATTCTGAATTAAAGCTTCACTGGCCATTTTCACACTTACATAATTACAATGTCAGAAAGGGAAAACAGACGTAATTTCCATTCCTTGCTTTGTCAAAATCTGAAGAAAATCTTTGCTTCACTGAAATGAGAGAATATAAATGTGTCGACAAGCAGCTGGTTAAAACTTTCAGATGGCAAATTATGCAGAGATATTTAAAAGAGTTTTTACATGGCAATCTCTGATGGAGGGAATGTCTTTCGGCTGGGATGCAGTCAGAATGAGTGGTAAACTTTATCACTCTATTATGATGCATCACTGCATCAGTAATTTGGGGATATTACAGTTTCTGTTTTATTATTCAGCTTCCTCAGATGTTTTCTATAGGTTATAAGCTTAACTGTTGAAGATCACAGACATTACCTAGTTACAACCCTTTTATTTTCTCTGTTACTTTATCATCTCACCTCACTCCTAACATTACTGCTTCAGAAGTTAGGCATGTTGAGTTTAAGCTCAGTGGCATTAGACAGGTTGTTATCTACTTTTAATCTAGATTCCATGTTTTAAATGTTCTGAGTTAAGGAAAGAAAAATTCAGGGCTAATGTAAACTTAGTCAAATATGAAGTTAAAGTATACTAATGAATTGTCAAATGCTGTCCTCACTCTCCCTTTCATTCCTTTTTGCTGCTTTTCATTTTTTTATGCCATTTTCTTCTTCACTTCCTGACAGCTTTCTGACTCAGCTGCTGACATAATTTTAATATAAATAATTTTAATATAAATGTTCACTGACATCCATGGGAGGTTAGGGTGCAAAAAGAGTTATCCAGGAAGAATATAGGACAAGACAGGCAGAAACAGGAAACAGCAATAATGAAAGTAAATGACAGTGTAAGTTAGATAAGTGCCTAGAATGCTCATGCAGAATCAATTATTCTTTATTTGACTGATTTAACCCACATGCCCAATGTAGTTTCCTGGTGACTTGCAGTATAAAGTCACAATAAATAAGCTAGGACTCTTTAGTCTTAGAATGAGATGAGTTGGGGTATATGCTAGAAGTCTATGAAGTTATTACTCGTGGCACAGACAGAATAGTTTGAGACACTGGTTACTGTCCCTTCTAACACACTAACCATCACATGAAACTAGGAAGAAAAAAAAAAAAAGAAGACACCTCTTCACTGGATAGATTTTAGTCTACAGAAGACTTTGTCAAAGGACCTTTTGATTGAAAAGGCTCAATGAGAACCTGCTTAAATACTTACAGAGAAATTTGTTGAAGTTAGTTTAACTATACCAGGCTTGGACTATCCACAAACCTGGAAAAAGTCAGAGGCTTGAGCACATACCGAAAGTACTCAGTATGTTTTCCCTACTCTTACTCCCACCAGGACTTCTGCTTGTAATCATTGTTGCGAATTCATGTTAAGCTATTTTGAAACCCTGGTCTGAACCTGTATGTCTCTGCTTTGGTTCTTAATTTTTCTCACAAATGCTGGTATATTTGATTCCACTTCATAGCAGTGAGTCATATATATTGTTCTATTTCATGAACCCATAGAAACATAACAGATTGATGGTAAAGGAATTTCCACATTTCTATTATTAAAATATGTATTAAAATATGCACAGAGAAATTGTGAATGCCTTATCCCTGGAAGTGTACAAGGCCACGTTGGTTGGGGCTTTAGACAACTTGGTTTAGTAAAAGGTATCCCTGCCCTTGGTGGTGGCAGGTTAGAACCAGATGGCCTTTAAGGTCTTTTTCAACCCAAACCGTTCTGTCATTCTTCCAAATTCTTGGTTTTAGTACTCACTTATTCGCTGTTTCCATTATTTTAAGATGTGCTGTTCTTGTGTTTCCTACTTCCTATATTTAAATACTAATCCTCATAATTTTTTATTGCCAGTTTCAGTTCCTGAGGCCATATTAGTTTTTAAATTTGTAACTTTTTCTTTCCACCAAATCCTTCCTCAGAACTAACCATTGTCACTAATCTTAAGGGACATTGTCAGAAAACATGCATTTCTGTATATAATGTGCATGACAGAACAGTATTTTTTCAGTATATTTTCTATTACTACAATTTACATATTCTATTGGGAAGGATTTACATTTATTTCTGTGATGTGCTTACTGCAAGCCATTCTACGATTATTTAAAAATAACAGTTTTTCCTATGCAACATCAAAATACACATAAAATCCAGTGCATTTAACATCAGACCTTCTTTGATTTTTACTGATTTCATTTAAAAACTTTCCATTAAATACACCAACAGCTGAGGCCTTTCAGACCAGTCAGTAAATTTAATTAAGACTTAATTGTCAAACTGACATCATGCCAGTCACTGAGAAGGATTAAATATGAGTTAACCTGCAGAATGATTCACTCTGATTATACAGACAGCTATTTAACTTTTGGTTTTGATCTGTCATTGCATGCCAGCATTTTAAAATTGCAAAATATTAAATAGTAAAAATGAAAGAAAAATACTAATTTGGATTAAAAACTGGGATACATGTACACTTCAAGAGCTACCTGCAAAAAAATATAAGTAGCAAAACCTACTGTAAAGTGAGGCAACTGAAACTTGGTGCTTTTATTCATGATCTCATTCCCTTTTGACAGAGTCAGCTTTGTGTTAGCATGCAAATCATTCTTATCTTTCTAATTTAATTCCTTTGTAGAGAGAACATGAGTTTGGAGGGTGTACCTGATTATTCTTATCTCTGAAGAAGAGGAGGCTCAGGGGAGACCTTGTGGCTTTCTACAAGTATCTGAAAGGAGACTGTGGTGAAGTTGGGATCGGCCTCTTCTCCCCTGTAACTAGTGATAGGACTAGAGGGAATGGTCTCAAGTTGCGCCAGGGGAGATTCAGGTTGGATGTTAGGAAAAAGTTCCTCTGAAAGAGTGATTGGGCGCTGGAATAGGCTGCCCAGGGAGGTGATTGAGTCACCTTCCCTGGAGCTGTTCAAGAAGCATTTAGATGTTATACTGAGGGACATGGTTTAGTGGGGAAACATTGGTGGTAATTGAACGGTTGGACTGGATGATCTTGGAGGTGTTTTCCAATCTTGATGATTCTGTGAAATGCAGTTGGATTTTCTGGTCTGTCTTGCATTTTAGCAGGATATTTTTTGGTCAGTACCTTTGGTCATTTTTTTTTTCCCAACTATGTTCCTAATGTGCGGTCCAGCATATTATGTTATGTCCCATGGCACAGAGGATTGCCTAAGGTGAATGTGAATACACTTAACAATTGCCAGAGCTATCTCTTATGTGCTGTATTAACTGATGAATAAATCAGGTCAGTATTAGCACTGTGTGAGTATTTGGGGAACTTAATTTGGGAACATATTTTTAATAATCTTTGCCTACTACAAAAATAAAATATTCCCACTGAAAAGAGAGCTATGTGTCTTAACCATGTAGCTGTTTTTCCAGAGCTGTTGGAAAGCTGCACTAAGGTATAATATTCTTAGTCAATAGAAGCTGATTGATTCAGCTGTCTTAAATTCAGCATGAATTTACAACTAAACAGCTGGACTCTCCAAAAGCTGATCTGTGGCTGCGCTGTGATCTCTGTGCTAAGGTTTTTACCTGATCCCTGAAAGGATCCAAGTCCTTCCTACCAGCATCGTCTTTGGAAGGCAGATGCAGATAAAAGAATAATCTCACAACTTATTTTTCAAGCCACCAGCTAACCTTATTTCCTCTTAGAATTTTCCCCTTCCCTCCATACCAGTGTTTGCTTTTATTCTCAGCATCTATGGCAATTTGTGGAAAGAAACTGGGCCTAGCAGTGACTGAATACTTCCTTGTTTAATTGAGACAGGATATTATAATTGATTTTGAAAACCCAAATGGACCAGCAGTTTCCCTGTGGTTTCATTAGGAACGCTTTGTACAGCTTGTAGCAGCTATATTCATGGGGAGCAGTGGAGGCATTTGAACGGGGGAAGGAAGCATTTAATGGCCCCACCTGTTTGTGTGTAAAAGATTGCATGATTACCCATTTACAAGAGCTAAAATAGAAACAGCTGTTGAACAATTTTAAAACTATCCCCTCACTACAAGAATAAATAAAAATCCATTTCTAATGCAAATTATTCTTGATACCATCTAAAGAGATTTTACAAGTTAGTTACGATTGTATCAAGACTTCTAAGATATTCATATTTATCCATGTGCCTTATCTTTGAAAATAATACTGTGAGACTTGATGCCAACAAAAGCTAAAAGACACATGTGGCATGGGCAACACATCTCCAGCACAGTTCTGTAAAACTATCTAAATGTAGATCTGCAATCAGCTTCACTTGTCACTGCTTTTTTAAGAGTATCAATAATACACTGCTTGTAGTTGATGCCATGGTGCTTTTCAATGTGTCTCTGCCTGTATCTCTTAAAAGATATTGCAAAATATATTATTTAGAATGCCTTGAGCTTGGAAGGCCTGTCTGCAGTTCCCAACAACAGCTATCTCATATTTTAAAAGTGCTGCTTATATTGGTTTCCTCCCAGCATGAACAGAAAAATTGCAAACATTAAAAGCTCATCGGTACATCCAGCCTTTGTACTTTTTTGTCTGACTACAGTGCAACACATTTTGCTTCGAATTTTACTCCCAGAGATCCTACTGTCAAAAACAACAGTGGGAATTTGGGGAAAAATATTTCTCTGGAGATGCAAAATAGGCTGATGCAATTACTCATGTTGAGTTTAAGAATATCACAGGGCTCTCCAAACCAGCGTGGATAACCCAAAAGTTTTAAGAGTAAAGAATCCGCAACTTTCTTTATGAAAAAACATGTGATACTCGAATGCTCTAGCAGCACTTTAGTGGCAAGATTGGTGAATTTTCGTACTCCATACCAGTAAGGAATGGTCAGTTCAGGAACTGGGGAACTTCAAAAGAATTTGGGAACTTCTCGGTTCATAATATTTCCTTCCGATATTTGAAGGGAGTGTAGAAACAGGAGGGGGAACAACTTTTTATGAGGGTGGATAGTGATAGGACAAGGGGGAATGGTTTTAAACTAAAACAGGGGAGGTTTAGGGTAGATATTAGGAGAACGTTTTTCACTCAGAGGGTGGTGACACACTGGAACAGGTTGCCCAAGGAGGTTGTGGATGCCCCATCCCTGAAGGCATTCATGGCAAGGCTGGATGTGGCTCTGAGCAGCCTGGTCTAGTGGTTGGCAACCTGCACATAGTAGGAGAGTTGCAACTAGATGATCATTATGGTCCTTTTTAACCCAGGCCATTCTATGCTCCTATGATTCTATGATAATCCCTCTTTTGCTTCCCATAGAGTGAGAAGGCAAATAGGATTTATTTGCAGTTGTACCATGTTTTTATACTTGGCTCTCTATAGGCATTTTATTTCTACTTGAATTATTTATTTTGTCTGACTCTCTGACCTTTCTTTTCATGCATTTCTTCACTAGCTTCTATTTAAACTGGTCAGTCTGGTCTCTATATCTCATTTTCAGTACCAGACATACATCACATTCCATGATATTTTTTTTCTACCTGAAGAATTATTAAGATTTTCATCTTTCAGACAGATTCCTCAGTATCTAAAAAGATTAGAATTCATTATATTAGTTATTTACTCAGTAATTATGGTTACAAAGTTGCCTGGACACACATTTCCATGAGACTTAAAAAAAAAAAGTTATCTTAGAAACTCTGTTATTAAGTAAAACTTAGTTAACAGGTTAAAAAAGTATTCAAGAAAACAGGCAGAAAGAAGCAGACAGCTACAGAAGCTTTGCAGTCTAGGTCAACACATTTAATCACAAAGAATTTGGAAACAATAAGGGAAAATAAGGTCTTACAGAAAAGGGGGATGAGGGGTGGGGTTATCTGTTATAATGCTAATCTTGAAACAATCTATTTAACAAATAGTAATAACAATGAATTCTTGAAAAATAAATAGTGGTCAGATGACACTTAGAAAATTTCTGGCTTTGAATTATTTGATCATTTCTGTGATGTGTGGGCCCTTCCTGACCTTTCAGAGTGATAACAGGGGAATTTTTGAATTTGCTTAGTGCTGCTTTACCAGTTGTTCAGTCAGTTCAGTGCATTCAGTCAGACACTCAAGGTCTCATTCCATCTGGGATACTTCATCATGCTACAGGGCGACAATTTAAAAGCAAACTACAAAACCTCATCCTTGTTTTGTAAAGCAACATAAAAATAGCATGAAGTATGGTTTAGCTCAGGTAGATAATATTAAATATGATGTCCTTTAAAAGCCTACAGAGTTTAAATCATTGTAACAGTACACATTATAATAGCTTTTAATTTTGTGTGAGAAATGATCAGTACTGCTCTTGCCTATAGCTTGGAAGAAAAAGTTCCATGCTGGTGATATGATGTGAGCATTATGAGTGTGTAAATTTTCATGCTCATCGTGGACATGAGGGACATGTAAGTGGTGAAAAGGATAATGGGAGGTTTCCTAGTGGGGCTCATTTATTTTTTCTGCTCATATCTAATTTTCCTTTTTACTGGAGGTTACTTTGAAGGATCCTCATTATGCTAAAATGTGTTGTTAAATACTAATTAAGGAAAGATAATAGCTTGAACCTTTAAACTAGTTCAGTAATCAGAAGCCTTCAGCAAACATACATGTTTGTTTCCTCTCCTAAACTAAATTCAGATTGTAATTTTTCCTGGAAGACTTTTTTCCTTTTTTTACATTCTTTTTTTCTTGGAAACTACCTTTTGTCTGTTGTTCTAGTTCAGTTGATTATAATTTGGTATTTCAGATAACGGAAACTAATAATCATTAAACTATTTTGTTCAGCCATAATAAAGAGCAGCTACTGCATGGCTTCATCAACCACTATATGGCAACTGTCCCACAGCAGGGCTGTGATTATTCTCACAATGCAAAATCCATCTCTTATGCCCAGCTAAATCAATGAATAAAAGGAAAAACTAAAAAATTCAGAGTCCTGATACAAAGCATTTCCTATCTGATTCAGTAGATCTTCCAGTACTTTAGCAAATGAGTTTTGTTTTCTGCAGTTTGCATTTCACATGATTACATGCTAAAAAACACTACAAAAATACACAAAGGCTGAAAATGGAAACAGTAAAAACTATAGAGAATGGAGGAGATGCAGATATGCTCACCAATTCTAATACTGTTTTCAGTTTTAGGTCCCTAACTACAAGCATAATGCTGAGCTGATCAAGTGTATGCAGAGAAGTGCAACAAAGCTGGTGAAGAGACTAGAAAACAGGAATTATGAAGAGAAGCTGAGGGAACTGGGGTTGCCTGGTCTGGAGAAGAGAAGGCTGAGGGGGGAACTTGTTTATTTCTACAGCTACCTGAAAAGAGGCTGTAGCAAGGAGGATGTTGATCTCTTTTTCTTGGATTACAAGTAATAGGAGATCAGGAAACAGTCTCAAGCTGCACCAGCAGAGGTTGAGATTGGATATAAGGAATAATTTATTTACGGAAAGGATGGTCAAGTATTGGAACAGGCTGCCCAGCAGGTGTTGGAGCTGTCATCTCTAGATGTGTTTAAGAGAGGTATGGACATGGCAATAAGGGGCATAGTTTAGTGATGGGATCCAGTAAGTCAGGTTGATGGTTGGACTTGGTAATCCAACCTATGATTCTATAATTCAGTATCACATATCCCAGCACCTGTATGTCAAAACTGATGATCCCTGAAGAGGTGAACAAATATCAACATTCTGACTGTGGTGCATCTTGTCTAGAATCTGAAGCAGAATTGGGTTAAAAATTCTTTTGAAGATCTTTGTAGAACATATCTCAGTGAGTAACCTTTATTTTGTCATATACGAATTGCAAAATGAGTTCTCCGTTCTAAACAAATATTAACAATGTTTTTTTACTCTTGAATCATTGTTAAATAGATAAGACAGAATCACAAGTAGATTGGAACTGTTAATTAATTCATATTTTAGTGTCCTCATAATTGGAGCAGTTGAAGGAGAAGCTTATCTCTGTAAAGATAAAACTGTATTTTTCTGACTCAAGAAGTATTTCAGAACATGTAACTTAAATATCTCAAAATATGAGGTGTTACCAGATCTGAATGGAAATAGAGGGTAGTCTTCAATTATACTGTGCCATGCATTTCCCAGAAATAACAGCTGGCCATTTATGATACTATCTAGTTTTATTAGTCTCAGAGAAAAAATGGGTTGATGACATATTTACCACTTATATACTTAAAAGGTGTGTTCTCTTATTCCATGACAAACTGCCATTGAAACTCAAAGCAAAAATCAGAATTTGGCCTGCAAAAATAATAATATGATGAGGAAATTGCCTTGATTTTAGATTGCAAGCTTATTGGCTTATGAAAAATGTTGCTATAAGTAGATCAGAATGGATAGAAAGTCAAGCTGTTTGGATCACTGAACCTAGGCTGAAAATAAATCTCTCAATCCCAGACACAAAGAAAAGTTGTTGTATTATCTCTGATGTATGCTTTTATGCTCTGCTGTTGGCATATAATGAGACATAGTGTTTATAGGAAAAGGACGCAAAGCTTGTAAATACCATCAAAAGTCAGTGAGGAGTAGTGACAAGTAGATAGCTTATAAAGTTAATAAATTCTACTAATAAAGTTAATAATTCTACTAATAATTGTTCTGTTGTTTTCTAGCCTTGCTGACTGGTCAGTATTGTATCTGTATGCAGCCACTGCATTTCCTTTTCTGGGCAGAAGTTAAAATTTGTGTTTTGTTTTTGTGTAAATACGTGTGCTTGTGAACCATAGTAAACAATGAAAACTTCAGAAGACAAGTATAACACAGCAAAGGTCAAATCAGCTGTGCAAGCTAACTTGCTATTGCATCTAAGTCTTGACTTACCTTATGCTTCTCCTACTAGTTAGTTCCAGGTCTTTCCACTAAAATTTTTGTAAAACCTCATTAGTGTTTGAAATAGTGGTCTTATGCTCTACATGTTTATGCTTGAAAACTTGGTCAGGCACCATACCTATTTAACATAGACTTTGAAACATGCATCCATCATAGCTTCTAATTACTATGGATCTGGTCTACATGATCAGAAATATCTTAGCTTCTTCTATCAGCTTCTTACCGCACACCATCAAACTTCTTTTCATTATTTCTGTAATGAGATTCAAATTGTATTCACTTAGCTCCCCGTGTCTTTTCTAAATCTCTCAAAAATGGCTGCTGTAACAGCACTCTGAGATGTTAGTAAAGTTGCCTCTCAGAAGCATCACTGTACGTGGATGTATGTGAAAGCTTTGATATCTATTCCACCCATTCTGAATTATTTCCTTCTCTTGCACTCTACTGGATGTTGGGTGATACATATAGAAAGAAATAATGTATGTAGAACATGAGAAATAACCAGTTAATCAAACCATTAGACTTAAAAAGGAAGGATGGGTGAAGGATCAGGGCTCAAATCAGTGACTCAAGTTACAGATGCAGATACTGTGCCTTAAAAATATTTTAAGCTCCTAACTTTAAAATACAACTTTTACACTTCTGGCATGACAGCATGTCATAACTGTATTCTTGTTAAGAGCATCATCAGAATTTTCTCAAACATGGAGGCAAAATTTGTTTCCCTGTGGGATATGGCTCTCAGTTCAGAAAGGAATTTGGTGTTGAGGGCTTGAAGGGGACACCTTGCTGCTTCTTCCATAGTGTTAAAGGAAAAAAAGATTCTCATGCATATTTTAGTTAAACTGATTCACACAATGATCATCTCCTTCAGATTATTACCTGAACTAAATTACGTAAAATGCATTTAAATCGTGGCTGTTCTGTAGTTCCTGTTTGTGGTGCTACTGGAGTAATTCTCCAGACTATTCAGAGGTGATACATGGTGAATATCTTACTAGCATTGCAAGTACACAATATGTATCTTGTTATTACTGCCAGTAGACCAATAGTCAGATTCTACCATCACTTCTCATTCCAGAAGAGTACTTTATTATATGAGGTTTTCTCCAAATGTTACTGAAGTCTCTTTTTTGGGGAAAAAAGTCAGTATTGTTAAGGGTAAAAAAACCCACTTGACTCCTAGTGTTCAAATGTATCTGTAAATTTAACCTCCTTCATAAGATAATTTGTTTGAAGTAATATAAAGCTTGGCAGGGAGCCAAGCTTGTTCCACTGGCTGATAATTTCTTTCTCTGGTTATTAGATTTTTGTGTTTGGAATCATTTCTCATTCTCCTAATGTAATGCCATTTCTTGACAGACCACCCATCATCATTTAATTTCATCTGCTGGGAAAACTATGCCAGTCTATTCCACTTCAATGAAGGAACCATATATCACAATTTTTTTAACCCCAGTACACAATCAGGATTGATTATGCTGTAGTTCTTACCATATACTACCATACGAGAATAAGCAGACATTTTTAAAGATTAGCTGCCATATTTTTAATTAATCTTTTGACTTCCCTTATAAAAATTTTCCAGACAGCTGAACAATATTGTTTTAAATGTGATGTGCAGAACTTGAGTGGATATGGTAAATCCAAAGATAGGTTTAAACCCAGATAGACTGCATTTGCCAAGTTATCTTGCAGTACTTATACTTGAGAAGGAAAATTCAACCATACTGATTTGCAAAATCATAACCTAAGTTCAGTTTATCATAGACTATTCTAATAACATATGAAGTGAATAGGGATCATCTGTGCTGAATTTTCTAGTCACGAATTGTCTGTCAAAATGCATGTTACATAAACCATACATCCATTACATATGTAGTTGTGAACAGTACCATATATTTGGCATGATCATGAGTGTAGGAGTATTAGCAATATGGTTAGGGAAAATAACTGCTTCAATCCTCCCATGGAAAACTGTGCTGAGAGCTGAGATCAACATAAATTTGAAAGTCATTTTTTTATCAGTCCAGTCTCACTTCTATTATTGTGCTATGCACAACTCACAACAGTTGCAACATGGAAAATTTTTCTTAGCTATTAGGAAAAAATATCTGCTGTGAAGAAATTCATATTAGAGCAGGTTGTCCAGGCAGTTTGTGCAGTCTTCCATGACTAGCAATGTTTAGGACATACTTGGACAATGTTCCTTGTCTAGCATTGATCTTAGCCCTTTTCTGAGCTGGCAGCTGGACTAGATAATCTTTTGAGAGCCACTCCAACTGAGTTATTCGATGGCACTCTAATTTTTTAATCATCTTATGTTTTTGGATGAAAGTGGAAACATGTTTTAATGTGTTTCTTCATATTGTATCTGTCAAATTGTATTCCCAGAAAAAAACTTACATTGTTCAGAAAATTTTCAAACTGAAGTTCCTTGATAACAACTGAATCAAATTCCAAAACTTTCACCTGAGCTCTTAAAAAGTCTTATTCTATACCATATATACAGCATCTTTCAATATATGATCATTTTTCTGACTTCTATTTGTTTAGTGGAAATTGGAGTAAAGGTTTGGCTCTTGCCAGTTATTTCTCAAAACATCAAGGACTGCATACTTTAATTTGTTCTTCATGATTCTTGAAAACATCCTTTCATGGCCAGGGGTAGAAAAGACTTCTGTGGCTCATAATGATCCATAATTACATTTCTGCCTTGAAGCAATAACTTCATTTATCCTCAATTTAGATCCCGTATTCAAGAGCATAATCAGATATTTCTTGGTAAAATAAAAAATAATGCTTCTTAGAACCATGCTTTTAGTTGTATAGAATGTTTGCATGCTTTTTTTCTGCTTTTATTTTCTGCAAACAGTGTAGTAAAATTAAACTTTAATCCAATATTGGAGATTGCAGCAATTTATTTTAATTCATGAATACAGTTATTCACTTTGCAAACATGGTTCTCAGAACTTAGCTCAGCAGATAAGAAACTTAAACCAGGTCTTGTAATTAATTCCAAACTAACAGTTGCAACAAAATATTATCAGGAATAATACACAGAGGCCCCTTACTGAATAATTTTGACTAATCTGTATGAAAAAAATAATACCATCATAGAGAGAGAGATAGGAAACTAATATACTGGGGGCTATTTTATTGATCATTGCTTCCATCATATTTGTGTAGATACTCTTTTTCAAGTTATTGAAAGCTTTGCCAGAATAAGTGCTTGGAAAATTTCTGCAGAATTCTGCTGTTGAGTAGCCTTAAAAGAGAAGAAAGGTATGGACAGGAGAAAAGAGATGGAACTTCTTATAAAGGACTGAAGAATAACGGATACTGAGAGATCTCTAGCCTATTTATTTATTTACAGCCAGCAAAAGTTCAAGTGAAGCTTTTTTTTAATGCTTATCACTGAAAGATTTTACATCTTTTTTTAAATTAAAAAAAAAAAAGATACGAATATTTTAAAGCTCTGTACATAGAGTACAAGGATCAACTTGGGGTTGAGAGATGACCATTATTACATTCTTAAGTAAAATATTTTTTACTGAAAAGAAAAACACCCTAGAATGTATTCCAAATGTAGTTAGCACAGTTTCCAGGCTTTCATGAGCCTCACTCAGGCTTCTGGAGCATGTCAAAACCATGGATCATATAAAGAGTCTAATTATTTATCCTAATCTTGCTCTTCAATGCTTAAATTAAAAATAAATAAATAAGTCTTCCCATAAGAATTCTAAGGGAATTTGTAATTGGATACATTTACAAGAAAAATTGTACCAACAGAATGTCTTGTTTAGATATTTCTCTTCCAAAAAGAGAATCACTTTTTTATAGCTTATTGTGCACCAGCTTCATTCTAAGCTACATTGAAAAAGGCATCTACAGCAAGACAGGTGTGCTAACAAAACTGAAAAACCTTTACTAGCTTGTAAAAATATTTCTAAAAGAAAAAAACTTGCTGCAGGCTGAAGAGGAAAATGGATTTCCTTGTTTACTTGTCACATGATAAATGAAATCATTCCTTGTATTCCCTTGCCTTGCATTCTTCTTACCTATCCTTTGACCTTCCCTTTTCCCTTCCCACTCCTTTTTCTCCTGTTTCAAACAAGGTTTTTGTGTTCTTATCCTCTAGGTAGAGAAAAAATTCCATATATCAATCAATTCTCTATTTTGTATGGTAAATACAAAGTAAATTTTTAGTTTTAGAGTTGGATTTTTTTGTTTTCTTTTCCAGTGACTAAATGTAATTCATCCAATCTTGGCTTTGTAATTCTTCCCCTGCATTCCCTTCTACTGACAGAGTTTGATTGTTCAGCACATTTGTTTTTCTGTTAATGTGAAACTTTGGTTGCATAGGGTAGAACTTATTTGGGTATGCTGGGGTTCAGTGAAGATAGTCTTGAGCCTTCTTCATTATGGAGCACCAACTATCTGTAATACTTCATTAAGTAGTGAAAGGCTACAGTAGTTATTTTAACTGATACCTCAGCTGTTTTTTTTTGCTGATCTTTATAAAAGACCTTATACTTCTCCCAAAATATACTCTTTTTCTTGACCTGATAAAAGCAAACTAGTTTTTTTATTATTCTTATTAAGTGACAATATTTTTTGATTCATAGAGTTATATTAGAGGTCTTACTTCTACATATCTTCCAAACTCTCTCTCATGAATACTTCTCTGGCTTCTTATATTCCACTGTTTTGAGGGAGAGAACATTTCAAAAAAGATAACCATATTTTGCTTTTTAGCTGTTTCTTTGCCAAGTTGCCCTTATTTGCTGATACATTATTTTGTTGAGCTGGTTTTGATTTTTCGTTGCAGCAAGGATAGCTCTTTTGCTTAAGGCATATCTGAAGCTAAACTTACTGAAGAGCACAACTGTGTGACAAGTGGTATTTATGTCCCGTCTCCTATCCTAGTTGATATTCTGTGTATTAGCCAGGATATACCTTTATGCCTGTGAAGGTATATGAAAGGAGAAATTTGGAGGGAAAGGTTAACATGGTGAGAAAATAAACGTTAGGTGGGGGTTGGCCTCTTCTCCCAAGTAACAGCAATGGGCCAAGAGGTAATGGCTTCAAGTTGCTCCAGGGGAGGTTAGGATTGGATATTAGGAAAAATTTCTTCTTAGAAAAAGTGGTCAGACATTGGAACAGGCTGCTCAGGGAAGGGGGTCACTGTCCCTGGATGAGTTCAAGAAATCTGGTGATGTGTCACTTAGGGACATGGTTTAGTGGAAAAGATGGTGATGAACTGATGGTTGGATTCAACTATCTTAGTGGTCTTTTCCGACCTTCGTGATCCTGTGATTCTGTGTGATTAATAGGTACCATATTGGTTTGACTGCAGTGTCAAACTTTTTGTGGCTAGATAGGTAACTTGGGAGACAAAATCTTAAACCAAGTGAGTGTACATGCATCTTGGAATGTATAAGCTAGAGCTTACAGTGAAATTGTCAATTATTCTTTCATTATATGCTATAATTATATAATGTAAATAATACATGTTGATGAAATAGTTTTCTATAGAAAGTAATATCTGTCAAAAGAGCAGCAGTAGTGCACTTAATGCATTTTTAAGCACCAGCTTCATTAATTGTAGTGTTCTGTGGAAAACTGGAACGTGAAGTTCTCCTGTTGTTCATATCGTTCTATTTCTGTTTGGCTGCTAAATTAGGTATGATGTTGACTGACCTTGCTTTGAATGGCTTTGAACCAACATGAAATAGCACATGTTAATACAGGAGAATGTAGGTCTAGTGAGAAAAATCCGGAAGTGCTAGCAACTCTAAAGCGAATCCTATCTCCATGGATTTAATACACAAAGTCTTTCCATCTGTTTTCATCAAAGAAATTAAATCAGTCTTTTATTTAAATGCAGATGTAGAAATGTGTAGTGAGAGATGAAAGAAAACTGAATTACTGTAGATGATTCTACTCTTAAAGCTTATGGTGGCAAGTTCTTTCATATTTGAGAATGGACTTATTAGCATTTTAAAATAAGAAGCCTTCTAAGCAAGGTTTTATTATTCAAATTGGGAGACTTTAAGGATCTAGGGAAGCATATATTTAATTGGATTAAATTTTTACTTTAGGAGTTACAGCATATTTAAAATGTGTTATCTCCATATTAGGCAGGAACCAGAGCAAGATTTACTGTAATTTGCATTTTTTACCTTAAAAAACAAGCCCATATGAAGAATTCTACCATAAGATAAAATACCACAGAAACTTGCAAATGTTTTATATTAAAGTAGTTTGAATAGCTTATACACTCTGCTCCAGTCCCATCTTACTTCAAATCAGGCTCAGCCTATTGTTTCTAATACCTAATTTCTAAGTTTCCAAGTATTAACAAAATAAAAGAGCAGTACCATTAGGGCAGGGAGCATTCATTTTTATCCTTCAGACGTTTGAATAGTGTCAGGAAACACCGGTTTCAAATGAGGTCCCACTATGCTATGTGCCTCATAGGAAAATTTGGAGAATTCATGACATAAAATGTATGCCATAGACAATAAAAAATAAAATGCACAGGAGAAAGAATACATTTTGGCAGGTGGTAGACCTTCGAATAGGACACTTAGAGCACTAATTCTACAGGAAAGCAAGTCTTTCCTGCATAAACTTCAACTGAGTTCAGGTACAGACATCATTACTCATCTACACAGGTTGTAGATCCCACTTATTGTAGGATCAAGAATTTAGTGGTTTTCCTTGAGTGTACAATCTCCCGGTAGCACAGTTGCACTTAAACCCAAGTCTACAGTACCTCAGAGTAGTGATGATAACACTAAACCATTGCTAAGTTCTCAATCACTCTTGTGAAAGTTCAGATGTATGTCAACTCCTGGTAAATATTGCAAAAGCAAATTTTTACATATACCTTTCCTCTGCGTTTGAGTATGCTGTAGTTTCCATTTCAGCAAATCTTCTGCAAATGATTTGGATGCTAATTACTTTTTAAAAATATATTTGCAGCTAGTCTTTAATTTTGCAATCTTTATATCCCACCTATAATTCTAAATCTCCTCTCTCCAATTTAAATACAGGTGTGTGAGAAACATGCTCAAAATCAAAAATTACTAATCAGGCAAAGATCTTCGTGAAGAGCAGTTTATTCATTATTGCAATAATGGGTGCACACCCTCCACTGACAAGGGAGAAATTGTGCACCTAATCAGTGAAACCCATTCCGTTATATACCCTGGGTCCAACGCAGGTAATGCCTCTCCTGGCATTCATTGGTTGAGCATCTCAGGCTCACAATCTTCCCAACACTGTTGCTACAGTACATTTCCATACAATATCTGTTACCAACCCATTGTTTTTAGGTATGTTCTGTACTTTTTATGACGATAGGAGGACAACGTTTCCAAAAATTAGCACACTCATTCTGTCCTGTTCCACATTCTCCCCTGCCCTGCATAATTACCTTACGTAGTGTCTGTGCCAATTCTGTCTGGGTCAGTCTCAACTTCACTTTGTTCAGGAACTTTCTTTGTGAAAAACAACTGATAATACCCTACATACAGAAGTACTGGAAATTTCCACTGCAAATACACGTGCACGGCAACACTACCTCTCACAGGTGGTATTCATTTTTGTCTTTGTAGGTCTGATGTCCATGATTCTATGGTCCAGATGTTATCCAACCATATTTCACTTTTATATTTTTTAACTAATTCACTTTACCCACACAAAATTTATGGTAAATTTCTTTCTCATCCTTTTTTCTTTTGGTCACTCCTGAAATGCAAGTACCATTCATGCCTAAGTGCACCTTCAAAATAACCTTTGAGTGATTGTAGCACTTATTGTTAGGGTGAGGGATGCATCTTGCATCCTCTGAGGCTGAGGATTCACCATTACTCTCAATTATTCTTGCACAGTGCTGTGTCAGAATAAGTTCTTCATAATCAAAATATCTCTCTGACTTAAAATTTAGGAGATTAAGCTGTCTAGATTGTCAAAGGAAAATTTAGTGCTTTAGGAGGTGATTCAAAGTCAGTTACTTAAGATTATATGCTCAAAACTTATTTGATTCCAACATATTGAATTCTATCCAGATTTTATATCCAATGATACTATGAAAATTGGACTTCATTTTAAGAATAATTTTTCAAAACATTAGACTACTACTATTGCTGAGTAACCTAAGCATGAAAGGGGTTAGTACCTAATTTTTTTATGTTTTCATTTTCTACAAATGGAGATATGCGTATCTGAAATAAATGGTGAGAATAAGTATTCAGAGACAATGAGAGGCTCATTTAAATACTTAGTATCTAACATTTAGTAGGACTGCTGTTTTTGTCCAGCATTATGAGGCTACAGTGCAAAAGCTGCTAACCTAGCCAGGTATCTTCCAGACTAAAGCGTTTTCATAAAACATAGCATAAACCACTAGTATTAAAATCAAAATATCCAGCAAGGAAGGGAATAGGCTTTTATTGGATCTAAATGCAACAGGGATGTTTCATGGGTATTTGCTTCTTGCAGGAACCATCTCATTCACAGCCAGATATCTTCGCTCCTTGATTTTCAATAACCTCCATTCTTCACCATAATGCCCTCACTCCTATTAGTGATTTTTATATCTGCTGACTGTGGTTTAAAAATAACCATTGAGTGTATGATGCCCTATCGTAAACACTACAGGAGATAGTTTTGATGTTTTGCTTTAGTGTTTTGTCTCACAAATCAATCTATTCTCATTTTTATTTACATTGTAAGAAAGAGATTCTCTCTCTCTGGCCCCCTTTTTTTTTCTGGTGCCCATTTCAAGCTTCTCAGGGTGTGCGTGTCAACAAATATTTTGCATCTATTCATACAGTTCTTTTTGTTTGTATTTGTGAAACAGAATTCTTCAAGGATGACTAAATCCTATGACCCTACTGCTGAGAAAATTGAGAATCAGAAAACTTTCTAATTTCCCTAAAAACATATGTGTATCCACCTGCAAATCACCTGATCCTCCACTAAATTTTACAAGTTTGTCTCATCAGTTGTGGACTAGAGAAGATTAAATAGATCTCTTTTTCTTGAAAATCATTTTATTCTTACATTATTCCATACTTATTTAGCAATATGTCTGATATTCTTTTATTCTCACATATTTTCAATTTCTCAAACCACAGACTACATAGTAAATTAGTAATCTACTTGATCCATTGTGTTTTCTGTTTCCTTCTTTTCTCATTTTGGTACTTTTGATTTTGAAAGTTTAATACATATTTTTTTTTTCTTTCCATTCATTTGATTTTCTGATCTTTGTTCTTCTCGTCAATACATTACATTTTGTTATTTTTATTATTGTTTTTATTCTCTCACTCCTACGATTTCGCTTTGTCCAATGGCTTGTTTTCACTTTTCTGATCCTTCTTGCAAATTATAAATTCTCAGGCATTTCTAGTAATATTTAACCTATTCCCTATATCAGTGATTCATTCACTGTTAACTAAAAGATGTGCCTTTAGGCAGCAAACTGAAGAACTGAATATGACTTTCAGCTTAGGGGGTTCCATTTTGACATTAGAAATAATTCTTTCTCCAGGAGGGTAGCGCAGAGGTGAATCAGTTTGCCAGTGAGAGCAGTGAATTCTCCTCTTCCAAAGTTTTCAGTGTTTGGCTAGACAAAATGAGGAGTGACATGGCCTAAATGTAGGCAGTGGTATTACTTTGTATAGGGAGGCTGGTCTTGATGACCTGAAGCGAATTCTCATCTGTTCCATGATTCTATGAAGTCTCAGATTGAGAATGAAAACTATTGAAGGCCAGTGGATGCTGAACCCTTCCTGAATGCGCATATTCCTGTGACCAGGAATTGTATGGGTATTTTTGGCAGAAGGAAAAATTCATTCTCTCCTGGTGCAAATGGTGCTGATATTACATATCTGAAGAGAAAGCAACTTTCTAAACTGATCCATGCCTATAGCATCCTACAGTTAATTTTTCAAACTACACTTAAGTGCTAGTGAAGTGAGATAGGAATGAATTGCCTAAATAATTCATTACTAGTAACTTAAATAATATTTTTAACTCCTTTTTAAAATCTTCTTAATTCCTCCTTCTCCTGTGCCCCAGTGCAGAATGTTCTGCACATTCTCAAAATCTTACAGTAGGTTATGTACTGAGATCTCCTCCATAATTTTTCCTTTTACTTCACTGCTAAGTGGCTCACAGTTTGGTTTTTTTTTAACATTTTTTAAACATTTTCCTTTTCTTTTTTTTTTTTTTTTTTTAACAAGAAGAATGTCACTGCAAGTTAGATTGAATATGATATTTCCCTTAAAACTGCAACCAGCTCAGCCTATAGTGAGTGACAAAATAGTAGGTAATTGGGTAATCTGAAGAGGCAGTGATCACCACAAACATAAGCATTCAAAGAAACCTCAGGATGTGTTTGAATATTTTTTGTCACCCTCTCAGATCAGAGGCCCTATTTTGAACTTAAGAGCAACAACTCCTCCTGTCCCAAAGCCCAGTTCTTTGAAATATGAATGTGCACACTCTCATTTTGTATGTGTAATTGCTTGTAAATAATTGAATAATTGTCCTGATTTTTCTAGATCTTTTGATATTACCCAGTGGCATTTTCTCATTGCCTGGATACAGAAAAAAATGCAAGCTTCATTTACTTGCAGACTAGGACATTTACACACCACCTATATCACATAGCGTTTCCATCTGCAGGAAGGTTTCTTTATGACGACAGTACATTAAGTGTAAGAATTATCTCAATGTGACATTCCAATGTTTCAGAGAGAATGGTAGAAGAAAGTGAGGTAGCAGGGGAAAAATACTTTGCTCTGGAGAACACTGACAGCTGATAATGGTGTCATCTTCAAAGATGCCTCAAATCAAGTGCTCTAGAAGGTTATAACTGCCAAATAGATGTTAGCACTGCTGCAATGAAAGGGAAATAATCATTCATTTAAACACCGGTAAAGTGCGGCTGTCAGATCTGTAGATCCAGTGTCATATCCTACATCACAGAATATTTGACAAAATGCAGAAAGTGACTCTGATTTGTCAAGCAAGAAACTTTGCTTATGTATTCACAGCTTGTTGATGTGAAACTTCTTTTCATGTCCTTACTGTGGGGAAAAAAATAAAATGAACTCCAAATATCAGGATGATTTTTTAGTCCAGTGAGGAAATAAGAATAAATCAAGACTACTGATAATAAGTCAAACTGTTGTCAGGGGAGTCTGCATAGGTTTCAAAGGACACTTCAAGTTTTAAAAGAAATCTCTGTGGATTTCTAGATAGTAAGTGCCATACTTCCCACCCAATCCCTAAGCCACAGTCCTTACCCCCTTACCTCCCCCCCTCTCCCCCCCGAAAAAAAGAGTTCCATCCTAAGAGAAGAGAGGAGAGGAGGAGAAGTGGGGAGAGGAGAGAAATAAGTTTATTTCAGTTGGGAGAGACTTTCAGAGATTATCTAATCAAATTGCCTGACTGCTTCAGAGCTAACCAAAAGTTGCATCACGTTATGGAGGGCATTTTCCAGATGCCTCTCAAACACTGACAGGCACAGGGCATCCATTACCTCTCTAGGAAGCCTGTTCCAGTATTTGCCCATCCTCATGGTGAAGAAATGTTTGCCAATGCTCAGTCTGAACCTCCCCTAGTGCAGGTTTTTGCTGTTTCTACGTGTCCTGTTATTCATTACCAAGGGCCCATAGTGCCTGGTATATAACTGCACAATAGAACTGTGCAAAAGAACTTAAAGGAATTTTGTTCTGATGCTGTTATAGGTGCTCTGGACACCTCTGTAGTGAAGCACCTCTGAAGTCAAGCAAATGAAAGGAGATAACTGGGACTTTAGTGCGAATGATCAGGTTATGAATACACTGTTTTTCAAATGTCATAGCTAATTTCATTCCCTACAGGATACCCCATGATTCAAAGTTAAAAGCTCTAATGTGCATTTGATCAATTCTAGTTTGTCACTTGGAGGAAAAGCTGTCAAACTGACATTAAACTAAGTTTCTCTCTATTCTAAAGTACAAAAAAAGTAACACTTCAGATAATTTGAGGATCAGGTAAAGTGAACGTGTATCATAAGGAGTGATGTAAGTGAAGCAGTCCTGAGAGCAGATAATATGCAGTGGGATGAAATAACAAATACAGATATATTCTGCCTTTAAATAGACAATAAAAAAGACCCACAGCAGCAATAAAAACAATTCATTTTCTTAACCAATTTCTAAAGATTTTACAAACTATGTTTTGATATTATGGATCATGCTCCTGTGCTTTGGCATGTCTCCTTTGCCTGACAGTTACGCTGCTGCAGGGCCTGGGCAAGGTGAGGGTGCAGGAGGGGACTGAGTGATCCTGAGATAAAGAGGGGATAAAATACATTTGACAGCAATGCAAATATTAAAGGAAGATGAGACACCTACGATTTCAGCTGATCCACCATCAACACAAAATTTGTTCCATATTTTAGTCTACCTTACTGGGGCATTCTTTGATAATAAATTTCATTTACATTTAAAAAGTAAAATACTCAGTTCTTGTCAGGGCCCCAGAGACACCCTCACACCTGCCTGTCCCTGTCCTACCTGCTCAGTGCCCAAGACATCATTTCATCCCTGGGGTCACCAGCCCTGTCCCAGTGAGGCTGCAGCAGGGCTGGGTTCAGCTCCACACGGCCCTGCCCAGCTCAGCCATGTGCTTGGTGAGCCAATCTGCCCTGTGTCTTGAGTAATGCTCTGGGCATCGAGATGGAGGGTCAGCAAGTTTGGGAATGATACCAGCTTTCAGAGCAGGGCTCCTACATAGAGGGATCTGGACAAGCTGGAAAATATAGACTGAACCTCAGCAAGACTTAGCAGAGGCAAATTTCTGCACCTGGAACCCCACATAGTAGCATAGGCTGGCTGGAATATACTGTTGCAGCAGAAGACCAGGTGTTTTTGACTGAAAAGTAATTAAATACAATTGACAGTGCATTCTTGCATTAAAAAAACAAACAAACAAATAAAAAACAACAGCAAGTCCTGGGATGTAAGGCTGTAGCCCACAAGATGAGGAAAATGATTCTTCCACTTGGATTGGCACTACAGATATTGCATCTGAAGTACCGCATTAGGTTTTGGATCCTCTGTACAAGAAAAACATTTGACGAATTGGAGTGAGTCCAAAGGAGAGATAACAACATGGGGAGACAGCTGGAATACGTGACATAAAGGAAAGGGTAGACAGAGTGAGAAAACTGAGTTTGTTCCTCCTGAAGGGGTAAAAAGTTTAGGGCAGGTATCACTGTGGTCTCCAATTACTCAAATTGAAGATTCAAAGAGGAAGAAGCTAGATTTTCTTGCAGTGGAAGGGCAAGAGGCAGTGGACATAACCTGGGAAATTCTGACTTGAAGTAAGGAAGAAGAAATTTATTGTGATGGTGGTCAAACTCTGGAACAGGTTGCCCAGAGAGATCATGTAATTTCCTTCCTTGGAGATTTTTACAGTCCAACTGGATGTAGCCCTGAGTAACTGGTCTAACTGGACCTACTTTGAGCAGGAAGGTTGCTTTAGATGACAAGGGGTCCTTTCCATCCTATATGATTCCATGGTTTCATAGCTGATCGTAGTTCACCGCCTGCACTAATGTGATACAGAGACCTCTGAAGCAATGTAAGACTTAGTGTATTTATTTTTAATGAATTACAGTCATCAGAAGAAACGATTCATTTCTTTAGGTGACTCAGAGGGTTGCAGTATATAATAAAATGGCATTTGTTTTGTTTGTTTCAAGTCACTGCAGCTACATAAAACAGCAATAATACAGCAATACTGACTTGCTATCAGATTCCCTTGTTTTGGGAGTATTTAGAGTTATTTTAGACATTAAGTAGAAGATCAATGCAAAGGCAATTCTGAAGACCTAGTTTTTTAAGTAATACAACATCAAAAATCGGTGTCTGTTCTAATTCTTAAAACAAACAACAACAAAATAGTGCTTGCAAAGTTCTGTATGAGAAAATAGCTAATAAAAGCTATTGGCCCTTCCAGTTCTGTTCTCACACATGCCTGTTTTGGCAGTTGGGCTGATGACATCCAGAGATCCCTTCCAACCTTGGTCATTCTGTGATACAAAATGTTTGAGCACTCTGTATAATAATAATAGTGATAGAAGGAAGGATTCTATGTACCACATGACCTGTAACACAGCAGAAACCTTTATCTTGTACCACCCAGAGTCTGTGCAGAAGAAGAGCAAAAAGAACAGAAACAGATGAAGGTGAGCATTTGCACTTTCTTTATCCGATCTTGTCATTGGTAAGTGAAAGGTGTGTGGCTTTTTTACTGATGATACAATGAATAATAAAAACTCAGAAGAGTAAGAAACTACAATCACAGGGTAAAACAAGGTAGAGTGAAAGGGTTCTGAGTCACCAAGTCCACGGTTTCTATAAGGAAAATTTTCATATAATCCATTTCAGAAACTTAAACAGGTTTAAAAGATTTAAAAAACTATGCTCTTCAAACTTGATCTGTTAGTTTGACGTCACTCTTCTTCCAGGCAGAGCCAAAGATTTCCCTGTGTCAGTTTCTACGTAAGTATAGACTCCAGTGCTTGGTTTAGTATGATTAAATACATTTTTATTCTGACTGAAGCTAAATTTCAAACAATGCACAACATACTCATCTATTGTGGCAATTCATGAACAGAAAAGCTCTGCCTTCTGCTACTTGGTTTTGCTTTAAGGATATTTATTTTTATTTTTCTTAAAATAAAAAAAAAATACAAAAATAGATGCTACAAAACCTACAAAGGCAGTGCTATGAAGGCAGCTGAGTTTTATAATTTCTCCGCATGCTACTTGGAGTGACTGTATCAGTCTTTCATATTCCCTGATTTCCAGCCCTACCAGCAAATGGACACTGAAAATCTATCTAACTGCAATGCTTCTATGTGTTTGTCAGTGGATACAGCATTATCCTGTAATTATCTGCTTTGGTTGAGCCACAGTAGGTTCAATCCAGTTGCTGAAATGGGATGGTACCACTGCAGTGAAACAGATCTGATGCACCACACTGACTTGAAGCTCAGGCAAGTTTCAGCCTATGACATGATAAAACAGTAATTTTCTTCCCTCGATGTTTTTAATCTAATGTTTCCAATCAACAGCTTTACCAACAGCTACTTATGGAGCTCAATGTCTCTATATTTAGCCTTCATGAAAAAATAAATCATAATCGATATTACAATTTTTTAGTAAAATATTAAGAATCCTGGTTTAAAAAAAAAAGAAAATGCATTGCAACTGCTTAAAACAGGTAGAAAAAAAATGAATTGGGAGAAAAAAAAAAAGGTTGAAAATGCCCTTAGTCCTCATTCATCAAAGCCTGTACAATTTTTTTAAGCATCCTGATAGTGTCATTATCCTCAGTTTTGCCAGAAATTAAGCACATCATTCAGTGCTTTGCTGAACTGGGCCTGTCTGAGTTGTTTCTACAACTTGCTTATACAGAGACATGCACATTTATGTATATAAATCTCCATATGCTTTATTTACACAGGATATGTTACTGAAAAATTCTTCAAATAAAGCCCTTATTTTAAGAATTCATTATATCACATATGAACAATATTATACGTTCTTTGAAGGCCCAGTCATGAAAACTTTCATTTTTCCAGTTTGAGGCCATAACTACACTAAACACAAGGATTTGAAGATAAAAAATGGTTCCAGAAAGCATGATAAATCTTCTTATCCCCACAAGGGACACATTTACTTGACTTTTTTTGAGTAGAAACTTTGAGAAAGTTATTTAGCCTTGAAAGTAATTTTTTAAGTAAGTGTTTGGACATTGTCTAATGTTGTATTGAATCTTAAGTTATGTCTTTGGCCTTAATGAGTAAACAATTTTTTAAAATGTGTTCATACATTAACTTCTGCTAACATAACCAATGTCTGATCATACACTGATTTGCATAATTATCTGAAGGATAAACAATGCTCTGACATTGAACAGGAAGCTGAATTGCTGGAACATTAACTCTTTGCAATGTTGCTGTGAATAGGTGCACTTCTTCCCCNCTTTAGAAAAATGCAAGGAGTTTTTATTTTAAGAATAAAAAGAAATGTTGGGACCATAAATCTCAAGATGATACAGATTTCTTCATTGATTCAAGAATATTTTTCCAGTCTTTTAAGCCCTAGCAAAATTGTAAGATTTTCTTTTAAGCTAACTTTAATAGTTTTACACCTTCAGTACTTTTTTCCTGCTGAAAATTTTGATGTTATGATGGCTTACTTAGGAAAGCTTTTGCGACCAGGTTGTGAAGGTGGTGAAAAAAAAAATGTTTTCCAATGGAAAGGAATCAAGAAGAAAGATTAAATTTGAAGATTGGGCTACAGTAGATTAGCAATTAGTTTCATTTGTGCTTTCTGCTTAGCTATGCAGATATTTGTATATGCACACTCTTGATGTTATTGGAGTTAGATTAAGGAAAAAGACAGTGTTGACCGTCTTTAATTATTCAGTAATATCTTTGGCAGAATTATCTGCATCCTTCATAAGAAAATTGCTTTTCAAGAACAAAAGCCAAACACATTTCTAGCAGACCTGGCATATCTTTTCACAGAAGTCATTCTGTTAACCCAACTGTAAATTTCATCCCAGTATTCATTTCTTTATAGTCCATGATTGAATAATATCAAGCCAATTTCAAGAATGCTACTGCTTGATAAGTACAAGAATCTTAAACTTCCTTCAGTTTTGACACATTAGAGAACATTACCAAAATAGTCATTACTTTTTCATTTCGCCAGTAAACCTCCCATTACCTGAGGCCTATGAATACTGGGGCAGTTGTAAAGGACATGAACCCAAAGAGATCATGTGTCATATGGGCAGGAGAATAAAGCCACTTCAGGGATAAATTGTTAGCATAGGCTTATCTTCTTGCGTTCTTCATTTCATTCCAGTGAGGTTGAAAATAATTTGGCTGCTAGGGTAGACAATGAAAAGATGTCAGTACCATTTTGAGAAAACATCTAGTGACTTTGTTGTGTTCTAGGTCTGCATCGAGTATAAGAAAAGCTGCCTTTATGCATTATCATATCTAAACTGTGCTTGGCCTGCCAGAATGCAAGAAGTTGTGCAAGACATTCTTTTAACTCTACTCAATAAAGAACTGATCCTCAAAAGTGAGTGACCTAGTGATGCAGCACAGCTAATTCAGATCCAGATTTCCTTTCCTGGAAAATAACTGCTGAAATTCCTCTTTTGTCACCTCTTCACAACAATGTTTTGAAGTGGTGCTTAACTGCTGAGGGCAAATAAAATATCTTGCACACTACATGTACTTTTCATTGCAGGCTATTTTTAAGTTATCAAAGAAACTCTGGGATCAACTAGTGCCCCTCTCTCATGTGCTATAGTCTTCCCCCAAATTAACTTACTTGAGAGAGAACAAAGAATTTTTTAAATGTCTAGTTTAGTCTGCAATATGTCATTAAGGGAAACTCTGACATCCTTGGTTGAGTGATGCTTGGGCTGACTGTTGTCCCTTTTAGCAGTATGTATCCTATCTTTATATGAAATAGGTATGGCTGATCTTTTTCTAGTTGTAGTTAGCTATTGACTGAATCTCAGGCATTAGTCAGTCTGACAAAATAGCACTCCTTTATAAATTTCCTGGGACTTTTGCAGATATTAATATATCCCTTGGTCTTCATTTTATCAAGTTAAAGAGCTTTGAGGTTTTGGAGAGAATTACGGTTAGGGCAATTTTCTAATACTTAAGTCAGTCTGTCCATCTCAGTTTCTCAACATTGTTTGGGAACTGTGAACACTGGAACAAATCACATCTCCAGGCAATTTGTTTGTGTTGCTACTAAGACCTAAAGGCACTAGATTTTTCTAATACAGTAGAAAAATTTCTTACAGTTATGCAGTACAGGATTTTATATCTTCTTTTGAAATAGGAGCATACGTTCAGCTGACTATCTATCAAGCATTTTTAATCCTTTTCAAGATTTTAACATTTTTACAATCTTTGTGGTATCTACAAACAACATTAATAATGATTTTCCACTTTCTTCCAAGGCATTTGTAAAAATGTTGCATAGAATAGAGACAGGAACTCAGCCTTGCAAAGTAAAATACGCTCTCTAAGAAGATTCACATTTATAGTTGGATTTTGAAACCTATCAGTCAACTGAGTTTTCTCTAGTTAATTATCTAGTTAATTATCTAGTTAATGTCTACAATGCTCATTTGCTGTTGGCTGAGCCTCACTATTAATACTCCATATCTGCAGAAAAGCCCAGAAATGACTTCAGCAATGAATAGTTCTATTAACCTTACATTCTTATACTGATTTTCAGGTTCGCAGAAGCCTCCTATAAAACTTCGGGTATCTTATAAAAATTAGATACTGTTACTGAAAACACCATCATTAAACCAGTGTTCTCATAGAAGGAAACCAAATTGGTTTGATATCTATTTCCTAGATGATGAAGAATAGCTGTTTTATTATTAATACTGTTCTATACTAGCAATTGTGTGATTGCTCTTGGGTATTCTGACAGGCCTTTGAATATGTAGCTCTTCTCAATTGCCTATCTGAACTGCTGGAAAGCAGTAACCAAACAGTAGATCTCAGAACTTATTGCATTGTCCTAGTCCTTATGGAAATTCAGCATAAAAGATAAAAGAATCTCACTGTATTTTTGCAATTCTAGGAATAGACTATGCAGATCCACTGATGTAAAGAAACCTATGTTAGGCTGCTCTATATTGCATCCCGTTCAAATGGAAAACAGTTTATTTTGATATTATGTTGTGGTTTAAAGACATTTTATTGTTTTCCAAAACAAGAATGCTTATTGCAAGAAAATGTTTAATGGAAATCTTTCTTGGTTATTTTTACTTGTTGTACCACCTTATCCTGTAAAAACCAATCTTGTTTTAGATAATTTAAATTTTTTGTACAGAAAAGCCCCTATCACTTTGTAATCTGCTGCCAAGTTGTTTTTCCTTGTCCACTTGCTTACCTTATATATATAGTGTTTTTTAAAGTTCTGAGTATGTAATCTTTATGATTTATGAGATGTTTTTCTGTTCTTTTATTTATGAGTTTTCTTTTTTACTGCTGTTTTTATATGATTACTTTTGCCTTTCTTCTTGACCATTTCAGTGGGTTATTTTACCTAATATGATTGTGTTTCTCTGAAGTATCATAGTTTGCTTTAAGCGGTCTTAAAGAGATTCCAATTTGCATTTATTTGCTTTGACTTGCTTCTTTCTGTTCAAGTTGGAAGACATGGAATTTTCTTCTGCTTCCAAAAGTGGAATCTCAAATTCCATTTTTCAACACTCTCAGGTGGCATAGTTTTATTGTATCAGAACCTTCTTATTTGTGGTTACTTTCTGAAGTGAAGACTGTGAACCACAAAGGCAGTTTCCGTAGTCTCTGGAAATCAATGATCAGTTAATCTTCATTTCCACACACGAGAACTTTTTATGACTTTTTCAAACATGAAGCTGCTTTACCTTTCACCATCCATATCTACAAAAATGGCTTGCCTTCTGCTTCAATGTAGTGGCTTCTGGAGTGATTTTTCAGCCATCTCACATTTTTGTTTAATTTTGCAAGCACTTGGTATGTTCTAAGGAACTTTGGTATTTCATCCACACAGTTAATATTAAATGAAGTAACACATTACAGATAGTCTACTGCCATGCCTTGCTTTATTAGATCCTGAAGTACCATTCCAACCTGGCACAGCCTACTAGAGTCAATTCAGAAACCGTCAAGTCTTGGAAATATCTTAAGCTTTAGCTGGTAATCAGTGAGTACAGGGACCTAAATCTTCTTACCCGTATGGAAGGCTTTATCTAGTGGATTCTCAGACTAGCCAAATATTCAAATGAAGGTTCCTTGCTTCCTTGAATTATGGCTTTCAACTAAGAAAAATAAGTCGCACCAGTATACAGATGCTTTGAATGTGGTTCAAGTGTGTATATGCATGCACTGGGGAGATACTTGGAAATGATTTTAGAAGTGTCTTTCAATATCCCTGGGATGATAGCTAGGGAATCACTCACTAAAGAAAGGCAAAGTTGCAGTGACCTTTCAAAGCCTTTAAACTGCCTATACATTCTACGGAAATATCAATTACTTTATGAAGCAATAATAAGATATAGAAGTATTGTGATTATAATGCTGGCTATAACTGGAGATGAGAAAATTCCAGGTATTTTTTTCAGGAGTTTAGGAGAAGTGAAATCAAAACATTTTTCTGTTTAAATGGTAACGTAAAAAGTGATTTTACTTTTAATATAAATCCAGCAACAGAGGCATTTGTTTTCCCATTTGCAGCTGCTTAATGATTATCTTCTTTACATTCTATTTGCTGTCAAAATAGATAGGCCAAATAGGTTAATGTGACAGCACTGGTGTTCGGAAAAATGCAGTGTTACAGAGGTGGAACTATGATTAATTAGCACATTTGGACACAGAAAGCTTTTCCATATATGCAGGGATCTGTAGTTGAGGACTGCATTCATGCATAAGATGAAACTGATGTAGTCAATGATTTGTAGTTGTTTGCTGTCTACAAAAAATGACCTTGTTAAGTTAATTAATTAAATGAAACTGTTATCTTTTCAGTTTAATGAAAGTATCAAAGATGACTCTAAAAATTTATAAACATTTTATGGAAACAGATGGTCTACTTCTGTAAATAAGGCTTTGAAGAACAAAGTTGGAGAGAAAAGTAAATTAGATTTTTGCGCTGATCTTATTATTTATCAAAGCTTTGAAAGAAAGGCGTTGAATGATTACTTCCAGGATTTTGGGGACTACTATCATAGCAAATGTTGATTTTCACTGGCTTTTATCTTATTTTTTTGTATGTTTTCGTACCTCTCAAGCACAATACTTTCATACAATTAAGAAGCAGTTATGTTAATGGAAGTAAAAATTAAAAATAAAACCAACTGCTAAATATATGAAGAACATCTTATGTTATCCATGAGAATACACATAAAATCCTTACAGAAAGATTTTAAGTTCTTCTTTCATCGATTATATATCAGAGAAATTCAAAAACATAACATAGTCACCTTTATAATCTTTATAATCTTTTCCTTATATACACCCATGCATTTCCTATTACTGTTCATAAAAACTGGCTAGATTTTGCATCTTGAGCACACACCTTTTATCTGCTTTTCTCCTAGAGGTTGTTGAAAGAGACTTGTTTACTTCTTTGTCATTTACTGAGGTCATAAATTTGTGTGTTAGCTTCTAGTCTAGAGAAGTGTTTCTCTTTCCGCTTTGAAGGACTCTCAAAGAGTTCTCAGTGTTGACTTAGCAGAAGGATCATCCTAAACCTGATGTCAGTCTAAAAGCGTGAGATTATGAGGCATGAGTCTTTACTACTATGGAAGTCCAGAATTTGCAGAAATTGGACACTGATAGCATGATTATTGGTGACCAAGAGCACAGGCAAGGAGTTGATTCGGATGGAAGGCATCAGATATGCCTAATATGTGCAAATGCCTTTGTGCAGTGCTACCAAGGTTGTTTTTAAAGAAGTAAACTGCAGGGAACAGTAGGGAGTGTGACCTCTTCTGAGGGACACTAAATATCCATGGCTATCCTATTCATGGAATACATATATACTGGGTATATATGCAGTGCAGTATCTGAATAGCAATACTGCTCATCTGCATGTCCTGAGCCACAGACACAAAAGACTGGGCCCATGAGGTCTCACACTGAAGAAGCCTTCTAAGATGGGCATAGATTTGGCAAGGTTGTTTCTCTTGATATAAAAGCTAATTGCTCTTGGACAAAGTTTAGGGATTGGATGCGAGTGACTTACTTTTCAGAAAATACAAATTCTCAGGACTTTTCACATCTGAAGGATTGTAGCCTATTGCTGATCAGCTCATCTCTGGAGGGTAGTGCTCCTTCTCACACTTCAGAGTTCACTGATATGCTTGGATGTTCATACTGGTGCAGTGATGTCAGGGCAGATACTGAAGACTGTCTGCAGTCTGGGAATGTGTACAGAGTATCTGGGTTGCCATGCTGCAGACATGAGGTTGCTAGCTGGGGATGGCCTCACTGCAGCAGTGCTCAGGAGCATCCTAAGAGCATGGTGGATATAATGCCTAGATGTAACTGCAGCCTGCATTCATCTCTTGTTCATCTTTGTCTGCTTTGCTTTGCTGCCCTGTGTTTACCTTCACCTAATCCAATCTTGTTGTCAGATTGCCAAGAATTGCCATTTCACATCCATTTCCAGAGGTGAGGAGCCAGGTTCTCCATGAGTAGTTTTAGTCAGAACAAGAATTTTGTCCCCTGATTGGCTGTTTACAGGTGACAGGTACAGATCTATCCCTTAGTGAGTAAGATGAGATACACTATCCATTTCTGAGCTTCACAATGATTGACTGCAGCACCAATTAGGCCAAGGCATTCAGCTATATTCTGCATATGCTCTTCAAGGGCAACCTGAAATACTCTTAATGCTATTGAGCATATGACTTTTAAAGTTTTTAAAATTGAATTGTAAATTTAATATCTTTAATGCAGTGCTATTCTGTCACAGGAAAGCAAATATTTTTCAGAATGAGTTTATGTAGAGGTTTAGCACTGCCTCATACATTTAATTTCGAAGTGACCTTGTTTACGCTGGGTGGGGAAAAAACATTTATTATATGTTTGTTAAACTGCATCTGCATGCTCAGCATTACAGAATTCTTGGCCTCTGCATCCAAAGAATAATATAAGTCTGATATGAAGCTATTGAAAATCATACAGTGTTTTTGGTATTATATTAACAAATCCTATATAGAATTTGACTTATTTTAAAAAGGTAGCTCATTTTTCCTGTGTTTTGGTGATCTAATTACTACAAAAATTGTTTTATAGACTGAAAACAATGCCTGAGAAACACTGAAAATATTCTGTTTAAATAAACACCACAAAAAGAAATAAAACTCCTTCAAGGACAGCGCTGAGTTGTTGGAGCATCAAATGTGAATGCGATTAATGCTTTCTGAAACAGCTTTACATAACGTAAATATCTGAGGAAACATTTTTATATTTTATCTTTCTTTTTTGTCAGTGTAACTGAGTCTTTTCTTTCAAATTTTGGTTTATTACCTACTAGGCATATTTCATGGTGCCTTTTGTATCACTGGTGTGGTCACTATGGCAGTTTGATTTTAATAAGTTTGAAACAAGCATTGCCAGTCTGAAGGTTAGCTCTAAGGGTTATGATTTAGATCAGACTTACTTAGTATTATACTGTGAAAAGAAAACAAGACATGGCCTCAAACCATGACATTTAGATGGCAGTTTCAGAAACTGAAAGACTGGAACTTGGCAGGCTGGCGTGGGATTTTAATTCTGCCTGGTTTAACAAAAAGGTCACTTTGTAAAATTTAAATCTGAATTTACAGTCCTATTTCAAGTTACCCATAACTCTTAGAAGGATGTTCCTTAGAAGGAACACCTTGAGGTTTTGTCAAGGGAAGCTCAGGTTGGGTATTAGGAAAAGGTTCATTACCTGAAGGCAAAGAACAGGCTCCTCAGGGCAGTGGTCACAGCGCCAAGCTGCTGGAGTTCAAGAAGCATTTGGTCAGTGCTCTCAGACATAGGATTTAACTGTTGAGTGGTCCTGTGTGGAGCCAGGATTTAGACTCCATGATCATTGCAGGTCCCTTCCAACTCAGGATATTCTGTGATTCTGAGATTCTATGTTCAGATGCAAGTTTTAGTAAAGACTGTATTCTGGATTAAAATGTGTTCTTACTTTCAATATTTTACTGTCCAAGAACATCTTTTTGGGGGGGAAGGGAAGGGGAAAGGAATTTTTAAACAATAAAATAAGAATTTTGGTTTTTCTTGTGGAATGTTTATTTCCTAAATTGATAGAGAGGAAGGAGATTGACTTCTGTAATCAAAAGGCAAAGATGAACATAGATTGCATTGGTTCAAATCCTGTGATTTAAAAGAAGCAAAAAATAACACATAAAGCAACAAAAATTAACTACAAGATATTTCTTAAACTGGATGGTCCGTCTCAGCTTTGTCTGTAGATCCCTGCTTCCAGTGAGTTGTTTCCTTGCTCTGTTGTGAAAGCATCAATGTCGATGTTCAACAACATTATGATCTGTATTTGCAATCTCATAAAGACAAACCATCTCTATATTAGTTCTGCTTCTGATTGCATCTCTTTAAGTTGAGCTTCTGGATAAATTAATCCTGCTGTGCGCACAAGCTGCAGTCAGATGGCATTTGTTAACTTTGCCATTGATTGAATGAGCAAAGAGAATTTTTGATCAATGGCCTACAGCCCTCCTTTGATTGCCTGTTGGTACCTGACTTCTGGCATTTATTGGTTCCTCAAACGATCTGACCACTTCACCTTACTGATTTTGGAGAGTTAATGGCGGCTGTCAGATCTTACAGGTTTGCATTTCTGGAGAATAAGAAAGAAGTTTAGTTGATGTGACAGTTGATATACAATTTGTCTCCTTTCTGACCAGTCCAGCTATCAAATTATACTATATATTATATTCAAAAATCTATGCTGTAATGGTCTTCCTGTAGTCTCAGACTCTAGACGCTACAGCATCAGATGTTGTAACAATATTCTCCCAACAATGTTGATAAACACATCAGCTAGCTCATGTTAAGGTATCAATCAATCCCTGATGCCTGTAGTTAAAATTTTCTGTTCCTAGTGCTAGAAATTACATGCAAAGCTAGCCATCATTGACTTCTTATTGCCAGCTATGGCGTAGCAGTAACAGCCATCTGTAGATGCATACAGACTGAGGCAAAACAGTTGTATTAAAGGACATTTGTCCCCTCTGGAGCTTTCGTCTTCATGAGACTTCTTCCAAGCAATGCATGAAATATTCATTTGTACTGGAGTTATCATTTGTCTGTGTCTTCTTTTACTTTACTGACAAGGAAGCAGTGAATATACTGCTCTGTATTTTCTCTCTGTTTTGTCTAATACAATCACTATATTTTGAGTTAAAAGATTAGCTTGTGCTAGCTCTTTCCTTTGAACAGTTGATTTGTGGAGATTAGAAACTCATTAAGCATTCATACCCTATGATGATGGGTGTAGCCTATACAATCAAACAGACAGATTACTGGAAATGTGTGTAAGGTACAACATAAAACATACTTAGATAGCAGTTCAGTGTAAATATTTCATAGCAGAAATCAGGTGCCAAGTTTGAATGCTTCCATCCAAAGAACTGCCTGCATTTTTCAAAGTAATGTCTCTTCAACAGAACATACACAATTTAAAAATAAAATCAACTTTAATTCAGTCCTCCTGTGGAATTCTCAGCTTACATATTTATGCAAATGTATCCTGTTACTAAATCAGATTACTCACTTCACAGACAACAAAAATGCATATGTGTAGAAACTTGTCACACTAATAGTACTAGATTGCAGATTATCCTCTAGGCTAACAAAAACAAACCTAATTTAGTGATTCTTTTTTTTTTTCCTTCTTTTTTTCTTTTTGCGATGTAAACTAGCAACATAATTTCTAATGAAAATATGTCCTCTGCAGAGGACAGAGAAAAGATCATATTCTAAAAAACTTATAGCTACCCTAAAATAATTTCCTTTTATTCTGCATTGAGACAATACTTCTGCTTGTAAACTGAGGGGAATTACAAGTAGGTGTTATGCCTTGATCTAATGTAATGTAATAGATATCTGCATCTCTCTCTCTCTCTCTCTCTCTCTCTGTCTCTCCCCCTCACCCACCCCCCAATTATGTTTAGTATGTTTATGAGCATCTATGCATATATAACAATGAATGAAGGACATTAGTTGCACCTCTGGGTTCCCATACAATCTGAAGTCACACTGAAACTCTTAGTGTGATTTCTGTTACAATAACTAAGTTTAACTCAGTTTACTATAGACATGTGAACTGGTTAGGCTGCTCCTGCCGAGAGAGCATCCTAAGAATACAAGGCTGTATCATATCTAATCTAAGGTGAAAATTTGTTTGAAGTCTGTGGTCCAAAACATGATTTATGAGGCAGGACAGATCCAAAATGTTGTAATCACTGCTTTGAGTGTGCTACACTCAAGAAATTGGACTTCACTTCCTCAAGCAAAAGCTAAACATTTCCTAAGTACAGATTATATTTTGCAACTCTCAAACTGATAAAAACTTCAGGTCAGAATTCTCTAAAAATTCGTGTCTATTTTGGCTTGAAATTTCGCAGCCTGGTAACATTTCTGGATTTCACAGAATCACAGAATTGTAGGGGCTGGAAGGAACCTCTGGGGATCATTGAGTCCAACCTCCTTCTAAAGCAGGTTCCTCACAGTAAGTTGCACAGGAAAGCATCCAGGCAAGTTTTGAATATCTCCAGAGAAGGAGACTCCACGCTCTCTCTGGGCAGCCTGTTCCAGTTCTTCCTTGTGTTTGTATGGAAATTCCAGTGTTGCAATTCCAGTGTTGCAATGTTTGCCTCTTTCGCCATACATATTTGTACATGTAAAGCCTATTAGTTTGGGTGACTTTTCTATACATTGGTAGGATCAGCTGTACCTTGAAGTATTCATGCTTCACCTATTGTTCATGTACAGAGAAAAGTTATCTGAGATTTTTTTTTTAGTACAGTCACTGAATACCTAGATTCCTTTAGAGTTCAGTCTGATATTAAAAGAATGTTAAGATTTTCAGCAAATTGTGCTTTGGGGTCCTCAATAAGGACATTTCAATTGCTACATAAATGTTACCTCATGGTCATTGCAATTAAGTTATAGTTTCAGCATGCATGAACACAAAGGAATTTTACAATAAAAAGCCTGTAAATTAATGTTCCCATACATCTGAAAATTCCGTTGTTCTAAGCAGGAGCTTTGTGGAATTTAGTTCCTTTACAGATACATTTCTTGGGAGCGTATTTTCAAAATGACTCTTTACTGATAATTAAAATTAGAGATTGCTCTGGATTTTCTTTTTATTTTTGATCCTGGTTTTATGCCCACTTGTTGATATATCATAGAATGGCTTGGATTGGAAGAGACCTCAAAGATCATCAAATTTCAACACTCCCTGCTGCAGACAGGGTTGCCAACTGCTAGATCAAGTATCAGATTTGGCTTCTCAGGGCCCCATCCAACCTGGCCTTGAACACCTTAAGGGACAGAGCATCCACAAACAGGCAGCCGATTACAGCACTCCACCACCCTCTCAGTGAAAAACTTACCCTGACATCTATTGTAAATCTTCCCTCCTTTAGTTTAAAACCATTTAAAAACATTCCCTCGTCCTGTCACTTTCTACCTGTGTAAAAAGCTGATTTCCCTCCTGTTTATAATCTCCCTTTAAATACTGGAAGGCTGTAGTGAGGTCTCTCCACAGCTTTCTCTTCTCCAGATTGAACAGGACCAGATCCTTAAACCTGTCTTCATAGGAGAGGTGTTCAACCCCTCTGATCTTCTTCATGGCCCACCAGGCTGCAAGCACACACTGCTGACTCGTGTTAAGTTTTTCACCTACCAGGACCCCTAAGTCCTTCTCAGTAGGGCTACTCTCTAGGATTTCTTTTCCCACCTTGTATACATATCTGGGGTTTGCCCTGACCGAAGTGCAAAACCTCGCACTTTGCTTTGCTGAATCTCATTAGGTTCACATGAGCCTACCTATTGAGTTTATCAAGGTCTCTCTGGTTAGCATCCCTTTCTTCTCCCCGTATCAACTTCACCAGTCAGCTTGGTGTCATCAGCAAACTTGGTGGGGATGCATTTGATCCCATCATCTATGTCACTGATAAAGACGTTAAAGAGCACCTGTCCCAAAACAGACTCCTGAAGGACACTGCTCATTACTGGCCTTCACCCGTACATAGAGCCATTGACATAGAGCTGTGACTTTCCAACCAATTCCTTGTCTACCCTTAAATGCATATCTCTCCAATTTAGAGATAAGGATGTGGTGGAGGACCATGTCAAAGGCACAGCTTGACAGACACTGATCGCAGTGTACAGGGAAACAGCAAAGTCCCCAATGGAAATGAGACTAGATCAGACATTTTCTTTCTTCAACTATTTCAAAATCTAGGGTAGTTCAAAAAAAAAAAGAACAAAACCTGTGTGTTTACTAACATCAGAGAATTTAAGTCCATTTCTTAAATCTCTTTCAATTCAAAGTATAACCCTGCATAGCTTAAGCCCAACTACAGTGACTGCTGCACATCTTGTTGTGTGAGAGTGCAGCAAGGATAAATCACTTCTTGCAGTGAGTCACGCTCAGACAACAAACACAGCGAGAGTCCAAACAGTGATCAAAAGGCAGCGTGTCTCAGTATAATACCACTCAGCAATTCCAGGCTGCATTTAGCAGTTTAGAAATGATAATGAGAGGTGCAGAAATGCACTGAGAGTGCCAAAGACTCTCTTTACACTCCCACCACAGCACAATATGCTTCTGGTGACTAGCACCACATCGTTTAATCAGGAAATATTTAGTGTTAGAGCTCAGTAGTCTTATGAAAGCTACTGAAAAAAGAAAAGAACACTTTGCTGATAGGGTTTTTTCTGGCTGGTTTGCGGGTTTCTTTGAGTGGGGGTGAGGGAAAACAGGAGAAATGTGGTATCATGACCACGACTGAATCCAGCTTGATGTTGTAAAATATGACTGGCTGTTCTTTCAGATCTCTGAAGGGAAACTGGGCAGTTTATCTGTTTCACTGAGCAGATTAGAATACCCCTAATGTTTTTATAAAATAAGCTGAAATTGAATGACTGCAGTTATTGCATTAGAGGAGTTATTAAGCCAGTTAGGTATTGATTTATGTTTGTTGGAAAGAAATACATTTTAAATTCTGCACTATCATGTAAGAAGAGCTGTGAAGACTGCAAACCATCAAAAAACAGAGATAAAGCAGCAAAATGTAGCAGAATGTTGGTGGGAAGGTTCAATCTGTACTGATGTACCACCAACATCCACCTCTCATGTTGTAGGCCAACATAACAAAATAGGAAGCATTGCTTTCAGAGCAGCCCTCATAATTTCTAAACTGCAGATTTTACTTGAATACTGAGTCTTACTGGATTCATGTCATTGAAACAATATCTAAATAAATGTATCTGCTTCTACTAAATTTAGTATAATGCTATCTAGAACTGAGGCACCTAAGACTAAGACGTAATACAGAGGCAAAATTTAAGAACATGTAAGCCCACTCTTAACATTAACATAGTATTTGAGTACTCCTAATAAAGGTAATGGCACCACCTGTGTGAAGATAAAAATTAATGTGCTCAAACAAACCCTTGTACCAAAGAAAATTTAATTAAATGCTAGTGCCTAAAAGTAAGAGCTGCAAATGAATGTGAGAATAGTTTCAATTCTTAGTGTAATTATTTTTCATTGGCAAGAGCTCCTGGCCCAATTTGAGGGGGCCATCATATGACATAAAAGACACTGCCAAGCCCACAGCCGGCAGTGCTCACCCCACCACATCCTCAACCACCTCAGAAGAAGAAGGAGGACGGACCTTCAGAACATCGTGGGATATCCAGTGTTGACTTGCTTTTCTTCCCCCTTTCCTTTTTCTCCTCTCCCTCCTTTCCTTCTCTCTTCTTTTTCCTCTCTTACTCACCCATCTTTTAATAAATAAAATCACACCCTTGCCTAATCAACAACTTGACTCCATTCCAAGTCTTAATTTGGAGGGATTAGGATCAATATAATGAACCGCAAGCCTCTTTGGCTTGCAACAGCTATCCCAAGCTAGAAGTAAATTACAAAGAAAAATTCTGTATTATAGTTATGTTTACACTTCTGTGCTTGAACCATAAAGTAACAGATAGGAATTAATGGAACATAATTCAGAATGATGCAATGTTATGTAACCAAGAATAAAAGGACAAACTTGGAGGACCTTGAGTTATTCTTCATTTTTTACTGTGCCTCATGTTCAGTTTTACTGAATTCATCATTATCTTCTAAACTCTGCTTCTACATATTTTCTACTATTTCCTGTTCCACTGCCCTAAAAAATTTAGACTCATGATTTAGACTCCTGTCAGCCAGAACACTTCATTTACAAGCAGCAGAGATACCCTGTATGTTACTCCGTATATTTGGGATGATATCACCATAAAACTACATTCCTTTTCTGTATTTTTCAATATCTGATTCAGCTGTGAATCATATAAAAAATAGTAATTAAACCTGTATTTTATGTGATGCACTGACACATTACGCTTTCCTCAGTTGATAGTGGAGAAATTAAATTTTTATATTGAAAACTTCTTCACAACGAAAAAGAAGCAGAACTGGATATTTGAACAAGTAATTTCACTGGGTCTACATGATTTTGGAACTCCAGGAGAGTGTATGTATGTGTGCAGTCATTGATTGTACAGATGCTGGGTAAAATATCTTAGCAGGGTATTACCTTCACTAATGTCTGAAATTGAACTCTCAAATGCAGTCTTTCAGATTAGTGTGAAATAGGTTTTTTCTTCACCTGCAGACGGAGAAATGTCAATAGCTCTGTCTGTGCTATAATTCTGTTTACTGATTATGAGAACTGAGAAAAGATCTCCTCCTATAACCTCAGATTTTGCATTTTTCAACTCTGCATTCTTTCCCCAATTAAATTCTTGAGTAAAGCCTTCTCAACCCTGCTGGTATGTTATTAGATTTATTAATTATCAGCTTTTCTCCTTCAGCCTCCATGTTTTCTTTGTGAAATTTTTCCAATATCAGAAGTCAAAGGTTCTGGCACAGTTAAACTGTTCTCCTGCAATTCTTCTGTTTAGTTTCCTATCCTTTTCTTACAGGAGTCTCTCTTGAATTTATCATTTAGAAAGTCTTTACCAAAATTACAAATTAGGAAAGATAAGTACTGTATCTTAATAAATCTCTCAGTATGAACCCTGAAATCTCTGTGAACATGAAAGAACTTGCTCTTCACAAGACAAGTCTGTTTTATAAATTTCTCTTTATGGTAGCATTTGTAGAGATTTATTTCTTAAGAATACTTTCATCCTGAACTGCTCTCAAATTTTGTGACATTGACTATGAGTATTTTCTGAACATTCGCTTTACTAGGACAATGCAACTGTAATATATTATTAGTAATTATAATCATAATGTTGAGAATATTTCTCTTTTATATGTGCTAATTTCTCAAATTATAATATTAATTATAATTAAATAAACACAACCAACATACATTGATCTCAGGAACTGAAATCCTGCTGTAGGCTACTGAACTTCATAAAATGAATTGAAAAGTTATTGTCTGAGATTATTAATAGACAAAGTTACCATTCATTTAATGCCAATGTAATATACTTGGAATTTGGTCGCCATCAGATTAATGACTGTTAATTGTGACTAATAGTTGTGACTGTTAAGCGAGTTGTTAATACAATTAGCGAAGAGAGAAAGGATATGGAAAAATGTTGTCAACATTATCCTTTGGTTTCTTTTTCATTCCACCTTCTGTAGAAATCATCATAAGATTACCTAGTGCTTTTAAACATATAGAACACAGAACTTCCCCTAAGATGATTAATTGGAATAATATGCTAATGCATTGCATTATGGCATTACTCATTTGATTTTACCACCTTTAGTAATAGCTGCACCAATCAGTGGCCAATGTTTCATCAGAAAAATTGTGTGGTTTTTTGCTTTTTTGCTTTGTTTTGTTTGTTTGTTTGTTTGCTTTTACAAATATGTATATAGACTAGTTTTGTACTCTTGACAAATATATTACCGCACAGTCTGTATCCAGCTTCTTCCAGCTATGTCACTTCAGTTCTACAAAATCTAGAAACACTGAATGGCGAAAAACAGACTAAAATTTGTGTTCATCAAGTGAACTCTATCAATCTTCAGCCCTAAATATGGCAAAAATCCTGTAAGAAAAAATAATAATGTGTGGACAGGTTACTAAAGGTTTTGCTTCAGGTTAGAATAGGTTTGTATAAACAACCCTAATCCTACTTCATCCTACCTTCTAAGTTTTTAACTGCAGTTTCAACTGCAGTTGAAACTGTTCCAAGTACAACGTTTGTATTTATATAACTGTGTGATTATCTTATAAGTGAATAAAAGATCATAAAGCTGCTTATTGTATATGAAAACCCAAATTATCAATTTTCTTTGTGGGATAAAATCTTAAAAGCCAAAATCCCTAGACTGCAAATATAAAGATTTTTTTTATTAAATGACTAAATAAAACAATTCATAAAAAACAAAAACAAACCAAAAAAACACAATACCCTTCTACATCAATAATTGATAGTCTTACGTAGGCCTACTTATAAGTGAGAAATCATAGTTCTTGTGCCAGATTTGCTGCACACATTGCCAGTATGTAGCAGTATGTGCTTTTTCAGAGAAAGCTGCACAGGTTCATAGGCGAATAAATATAGATAGAATAAACTGCATATACAGTACAGTACGTACATATGTAGTATGCTGTGGACAACAGAATAACTTAAAACAGCATCACTGTCTGTATCCAAACAAGAATCTGAAGAAGGCAAGCTAGTACTACATTACAGCTTTCTAACAAGGAATTTCAGGCAAGATTTCATTTCAAAGGTAACTCAAGCATAAATATTCATGTAGGGTATGTTTGAGTGTAGATAAGTAAATATGTACTCTCAAACTTTTAGTCTATCACCTTCTGATCCTGCTCAGGAAAAATTCCATAACTATCTGTAAAGAAGTTATTTTGGCAAATTCAACCTGCTTTTGTACTTCAAAAACTTTACTGAGAATTTTACCTTCCATTCCTCCACTGTTCAAAGCTAATGACATTTCATATCTTATGGATAGACAGCATCCAGGGGAAAGAATATTCTCCTTTATATATCTTCTCCAGCATGGAACTTCAAGTGATCTAGAAAAGCATTGAAGAGAAGAGACTTGGTGCTGCACCCTTCAGAATGAGGTACTTGTCACTGAAATGTTTCACATACTGTAGCCTAAGATTTTGAGTGGGAATTTTATTCGGTGGCCAGGGAAATGAATATCAGTCTGTATTTCTCCTAAATATTGCTGGGTAGAGAGACAGAACACTTCTTTCCCCCTCTCCTTGCGCTGTGTCATTTTGCTTCTTCCCTTCAGAGCAGCTGAGATTCAGGAAACAAAGTGAAGAAGAGAGTAGTGAATGACTGGAAATAGAAGAGAGTTTAGAATCTCCTAAAGACAGGACTTGAAGAGAGCACTCCAATCCTGTGTATGACTGCTTTAATGAAATTAGCAGCACCATTCCATGAATGAGTGGCAGCTAGTGGGTTGTGCAAAACTGTCTTTGTTTATCAGGCATGCACTAGCTACTTCCTTACAACTAGATGCATTTGCACATGTTCAGGCACTGAAGTTAGGCTGCTCAAACAAATCTCAGGCAGATAGGTAAGAGCTTTACTGGGTCAAGAATAAGGTGACTTCAAATAACTGGATTTTCCAGGTGGATCTTTTGCATTTCTCCAACATAATTACATCTAAATTTTGTTTTAAGCATGAAATTTAGTGCTCTGAATCTTATCTCTCATCTGTCTTAAGGTATGTCCTTGTCCTTTACATATTCTTGGCTATTCATTTGTGTTTGTCATCTCAGGCCCTGCTTCAGTTCAGTTTGGTTTCAAATAAATCAAGGCACAAAACTCTTTTCTTGTTGATGACAAAGACCTTTTTTTTTTTTTTTAAATTCAGGACAACTTAAATAAAGTTAAGGTGACATTTTGTTCCTAATAATGCCATAACTCTCATAATTCAACATAAAATATTTTCTTGAATTAATTATTTGTATTCATGTAGTTCACAAACTATCTTCCTCAGACTCTTAAGAGAATCACTGGCAAGTTGTGAGATCTACTACAGGCAAAGAAACAAATGTCTTACACTGATGCCAAACCACAAACTCCTTTTTGTTTTCAAAAACTATTTCATTTCCCAGAAAGGAAAAGAAGATCACCTTGTGCCTACAATTTTCTCTCTACTTTTCTCATGCAGCTAAAAGAGATGCAAAATTACTACCATAGAAGGCTAAAATAGATGGCTGCTGATCTTGATGCCAGGGTTTTGGGGCCAACAGATGCGCTGGTTGTGCTGTGCAAGCCCAGGGCACGGGGCTGCTCACATCCAGTGGCCAAAGCATAGACTCCCATGTAGTGCTTGACCACATGGTTCACTAGAGTATCTGATACTGATGGTGGAATTAAAAAAAAACAAAAAAACAAGCATGAACAAGGTTACCCCTGAGTTAAGAAAGAAGCATAACTGCATAATGATGGTCAGGGCTAAAGTGTCTTTGGTGCATCCCTGAGTGCTCCTGTTTGAGCTAGAGCCAAGCATTGCCCAAAGCCCTTTCTCTCTCCAGGCCCCCCTTGAGAAGCAGTCTCATGGCACAGCCCTTGCTGTTGTTGAGCTGCATCTCTGTTCTCCCAGTCTCCTTCAGGGCTGTGGGCCAGTGGTTGCTGCAGCTGCCATGGTAACTGTTGCAATGCCCTAAATCGCTGTTCTTTGGCATTGAAACTGCTAGTGTTTTGGTCTCTTGTTGTCCCCACTGAGCTGTCTGCCGTCTGTCTTCCTCTGTTCCCGACTACCACTGTGTTTTGATATATGATGAAGTGAAAGTCGGAGTTAATTGCCAACTGTGATTGAAAAGGGGAAGTTCACTTGGCCAGCTAGTGGATAAGATCTCACAGCGTTATTTACTGAGCCTTGAATCTCATATCTGGTGGGAAAATTTTCCTCTAAAAGTAGTTTCATAGCCCTGTATTCTCTGTGAATATATTATGTATTTGATCTACATATCTGACCGCAAGATCTATGCCTGATTCAATTTCCCTTTCCCTCGGAGGGTAAGCATGAACCAGAGACTTAAGGCTTCAGGAGCACCTATTTAAGAAATTGATAAGCACAAAAGTTCTTAAGAGAATATTCTTCAAGCTAATCCAGTATACTGTAAAGTCCTGGGAAATCAACAAGCATCATCAGAAAACTAGAAACTTTGAAACAAATATTTCATTTGTCCCTAGGAAAGTAAAAGAACATCACTTCAGCCTATGAGATTTGTGTATCAAAATCTGATTTCATTCCCTTCCTAGGTTGCAGAGCAAAACCAGAACTGTAAGCAATGCTTGAGTCCCAGTGTGTAAATTTCTCTTGTCTTCTATCTATTCCTCTCTTTTATAATGCACTAACTAGTATGTACTGCCTTGGCTTGCTGTGTATTACCCTACCAGATTAAGTATGAGAGAAGCATCTAATGCCTAAATTAACCAGCCTAACTATATCTTGATTAGCAAACTGCTGAACCTGCTGGAAGTCTTTGTGGTTGCTGACTGCCTGATACTTCCTAGTGAGAGGGAAAATGTAAGGAAAGAACAGCATCAGAGGTGAGAAGATCCCAAAGAGGTTAAACATACTCAACTGGAAGAATCTGTAGAACTTTATCTTGATTTCCTTAAAATTTTAAAATGTTAAAAGTACACACGATGGCTCCTCCATTGAATATTTTTCCATTGCTTATAGAATTAGGGTGAAGAGGATGGTTAAAGACAATGAGAGTTATGCTGAAGAAGAAGACCTGTCCTCAGTGACTCTGTAATGCCTGAGAATGTCATCGTCATCTTTTTTTGCTGCTCACCACTAGCGGCTTTGTCTCTCAGGTTTCAGCGCTCATCAAGTGAGGGGGAGTGGGAGAATGAAGAGATTAACAGAAGCAGATGGAAAGCCAGAGGTGTCTAGGACTTCTCCTATGGAAGAGATTTCTGTAACCTCGTTGAGTAATTTCTCGTGCGTGATGATCTGATGTAGTTTCCTGGATGGGATATGGTACAGCAGTAGCAAACCAAAAAGTTGTGGATACATATCTCTCTATTATTCATATGTGACTGGGACACTGCAGTCTTCACATTTATTAATTTTCCTGTTGGAAACTTGTATATCTAATTTAATCGCTTCTGTCTGCTCCTTCTGGCCCTTTCTTGGAGCCCCAATTCCAGCGTCCTCTGCTGAACAGTCAGGCTGCCTCCAAGCTGCAGGCTTCAGGGCCGCAACACTACGGTCAGTAGCTCTGCCTGCCTTCATGCAGATTTGGAAATTTGGGGATTTTTTTTGTACTGTCTTTCTCATGTCACACCTATCTGAAATTATGATCATTTACATTTTCCTTTGTTTCTCTTACTCTTTTTTTTTTTTTTTCTTTTTTTCTTTATTTCTTAAATGTTTCCTGTTTTTGTATCTGTAATGATTCAGACCTTCTTCCTTGAGGGCATGTCCCACTGGCTCTGATTTTCCTTCAGTAGACATTAAGAGCAGGATCCAATTAAGGTATTTTTAAGTCCTCCTAGGAACACTCTTTGCTTTCAGTGATTAAGATTGTCTCTGTAAATTTACCCATTTAATGCAGTCCTAGTTTTGATAATAAGAATTTTTCCCAAGGTTTTAAAAGATTTCTTGGTCTTCCTCTTTGCAGTAACTAATACAATATTTCAGTATCTTAGAGCTCCCTACTAAGCTACTTCTTACTCTTTGAAAGTGAAGCTGTTAATCCTGCATTTAGAAGAAGGTTATAAGGTGTACTGAAGTCTATAAAGCAATACTGTGCACAAATTCTTTTCTCTTATTTCTAGATAGTATGCACATAACTTTCTTTTCTGTTTACAGCAGTATTGCAGGCTTGTATTTTAGTGAAATATGGAACTTCTTTGGAAATTACATGGGAAACATAGTAGATATTCTGCCAGGAAATATTTAATCAAGTGTTTAGAACATTTGGAATTTGTCACAGTGTTCTGTAATCTACTTCATTTAATTATGCTCATAAGAAACACAAGCTGTGGATAGAGTTAGGTTTCTTGTTGATCAGGAGAGAAGAAAGGCATTCTTGACTTTTCCATGAAGGGAACCTACAATGAGGTTTCAGACTGAAATCTGCCTGGACATCTGAAAACTGCCATAGTATTGAGAACTGAGAACAGTCCAGAGAGGAAGAGTTGGGTTAGGCAGTAATTACTGCTGAATCTTACTGGGAGGCAATTCTGATTATTCCTAATCAGGAGGCTAAAGGACAGTTTCTTTTGCCAGAGGAAACTGTCTGATGAAGAAGTTTGTATGGACAGTGACAAAAGCTGCGGCTTGCTCCTGAAATAAAGGCACTTCCATCAACTAACTTCCAATAGCAATATTTCTATGACAAGGTTTGGGTTATTATGATGGCCATGCCTATGCCAATAGGAGTTGCAAATGTGTTTTTGTTATGCTACCTCCATAATACAGATTTGCATTTCAAATATTCAATGAAAGCTCATAGTGACAGTAAATATGCAAATAAAATGTGAGTATCCAAAAACTAACTTAGTGCTAAAAGGTTATTCTTGCAGTATTACCAAATTCAAATTTATCTGTATCAACATGCAATATAGAAGCATCTTACTTTTTGCAAAATGTTTTGCAAAACAGTTTCTTGACTTACTCTCTCTTGACTTTCTAATTAGAGAGAGAATCTCATTATAACAGCACTGTAGTGATGTCCTGTTCATCTATTTACACATACTTTTGATTTTCCTGATACTTTGTGCTTTGAATTTAGTCTACTCCTTATGAGACTTTGATATTTTGTGAGCACAAGTAGCTTAAAATCTACCTCAAGAAATAGATTGCATCTACATTAAAATAGTTTAGTTTTTGGTTTGTCCATTCTCTTGTCATAAATTGACTGATTACTAGACAGATGTAAATGAACTATATATCATATGCAACTAAAATAAGCGTTGCTTAGCCACTGATAAAGGAACTAAATACTTTGTTCAAAATGAATTGCACCAAGGGAGAAAAGATGCAGATGAGCCTGAAATGGACAGGAGGACATGGAAATAAGGATGCGGGCTGGCAGAGTAAAGAGAATAGACAGGAGCAAAATAATGAATGAGAGAAAATTGCTTTCCATACTTAGGTTGCATCTTTAGTCTCTGTGAATATTCTGCATGTGACTTTTTTATCAGGAGCTATCTTAAAATTTGTGGAAACTCTTGAAGCTGTAGTGCAAATGCACAATCCTCTGTACTGAGACAACTACATAAAGCAAGTCAGGATTCACTGCCCACGTGATGTTGCTATTCTCTGTGCTTGAATCATCAGTGTGAAATATTGGATTTCACACTTACAAGCACCAGTGATTGTTCCCAATGCTACCTTTTAAACCAGGCTTTGTGTATCTGCTGTCTAGAAGTGAACTGAGGACAGGGCTGAACAGGGTGATATTTAGTACAGTTGTGCATGGGGAATATGTGTTAAATATGTTCAGGTGTTGAGATGATACCCTCTCACCACAAGAGTTTTGCTCTATTTAAATCACTTGGGAGGCTCAGCAGAGACTGTTCAACAATGTCTAACTTCTATATTTGTGCCAGCAGAAATATTCCTGTTCTAAGAAACAGGATCTCGTGCTCTGTTCTTATGAAACTACCTTCCAGATTTGATGATGATGGAGTTGAAAGATAAGCCCTGTCACAGTATGGATTTTCACACTAGATGCAAAGAGAATTACCTAGGTGTGTGCATTTCTGTGGTGACCAGAACTGAAATAAAGGATTTGGACAGATTTGTTATTTCTGTAAAGGCATTGCAAAGGCTGTGTGACTGCAAATGATGAAATATATATATATATATATATATATAATTTTTTTTTAGACATCTGTCTGGATAATAATCCAAGGATTGAGGAAAGCCATTGATGCTCACCACCACTGTGGAATATCACAACATCTGCAGACTACAGCTTGTACTCATCAGAAGGAAAAAAGAAGGAAGGACACAAATTGTCTAATAAGTTTACTACTATGTGCTGGAGAACCAGTGCAACACAAAAAAGCCCCTGAGGTAGCTCCATTATCTAAAATAAATATTTTGCATTGTATTTCTTTAATAAGATTTTCTTCTTGCTGACTATTCCCAAAGTAAACATTTCCTCATAGACCGCATCAAAATGCAGTCTTAAGGAAGGAGTACACAAGGAACAGTTACTCTTTAATGTTGTCCAAGGCAGAGAGTAACCTTTCCAGATACCTGTGTGATAGTATAACACTAGTGCAGGAGAGGCAAGGGGATGAACATGAATTTTATTCTGTAACACGGTACAGAACTAACTCTTGAGCTGACCTGCTGACAGTGTGTCAGCTACTGTTCTGACAGGATAAACCATCATGTTGTAGTTCAGAAGTCTTGGCTTTGGTTCAATAAAAGTATTGTAGCTGAACCTTCTCATCTGCCCTGGCGTGTCAGGTTCTTCTCCCACAAGCAGCAAAAAGCTGTCCACAGCTCTGCACTGGCCAATTGCTGCTGTTTCAAAACTGAGTTGAAATGCCATAAAAGCTGTCACTGGGGTCCTCTTAGACTCTGTTCCAAATAAAATATTTTATGTCTTCTTTCATCAGTCCATATTACTTCAGGAAAATCAGGTTGTATTCCTCTCTTGTGGAGATGAAGACAGTGACAGTTCAGTTGCTCTGACTGCCAGCCAGATGGCTCAAAATACATATAAAACATAGGAATTTTAAAAAGCTATCACTCTCCTAAGGTCAGTTTTACCGTTTAATGTAAAAAGCAGTCTTGCATTATTCCCTTCTCTTTTCCTCTGCAAACTATCAGCTGCAGACTACTTACTACTACTCTCTTGAAGTTATCTCAGTAGAAAAGGGAATAATTGCCTTCTCTATCAGATTTTATTTTATTTTTTAATTAGAACCATACTACATTACAAATCAGCAGAGTTGTTATTCAGCACTCAAGTGCCCATTGTGGTACCACATTTTACAGCGAGTGCTTTGGACATCTCAACCTGAGTGTGTCAGCAGATGATAGCTAAAGGAAATTTAAGTCTATTTAGAAGTAAATCCTATTTGATATTTTTCTGTTGTCACCAACTTGTATGACTACAATAGCTGTGAAATAAAAAAAGCCTTAATACTGACACAACACCATGTCAAATCAGTGTTACACTTCTAGATGGAAAGATCATTGATCAGGATTCCCTAATGAGAGATTTGAGACTGATTTTGAATTCCAGAACAATCTTGTTCTGCACTGGCATATTCTGAGATTGAAAAGAAGCTCAGGCTATTGTCCCATATGTCCCAATCTATTTTTCTCCCTGAAATTTATACAGCATTAATTGACTGCTTCTCAGTCCTTGGAAACTCTATGGCACCTTTTTTTTTTTTTTGTTAGAGTCAATTTATGTAGCACTTTGCAGTTTTAGTTCAGTAACTGGTGAATGACTGTATGTTTTTGATAAGACAGTATTACAGAATATTAGTCACAAGGCATATTCATTGCATAGCTAAGAACAGACAAGGCAAGAGCTGAATTACTGCTATGTGATAGCAAGTACCTGAGATGCATTTGGACATTACTTCTCTTAGAAGTTCTGAAGCCTCTGTATCTCTTTCAGAAGGGAAAGACAGAGCCAAAGGAGTGAATAAAAGGGGTATTTTACTTCAAAATTGAAAATTTAGACTTTGTGCTCAGTTTGCTGTGTGGTATGCTCAGTTTGCTGTGTGGTATTATAGATGCTTTTTTCATGATTCTCCTTTTAGAGTTCTCAGACTGCATTATTCTATTATTCTGCTGTGTGTAGAAGAAATCAGAAAAAAAAAATATTTTTTTTCTTTCTTTTTTCCCCTTTTCAACTAAAAACTTTGTCATTTGAAGCAGAGTTGGTGATAGAAATGAAATTGTTCTTGGCCAGTCTGCTACAGACCAATCCCCGTTTCTGGCTACAGATATGTTTTTTAAAAAATGAATCCTTCCAGAAATTGCCTCTTGTCCTGTTACTGAACACCAGTGACCAGAGCCCGACTCCATCTTTTTTGCATCCTCCTTTCAGGTATTTATAGACATTGATCAGATCCCCCTCTGAGCCTTCTCATCTCTAGGCTGTACAGTCCCGGCTCTCTCAACCTCTCCCCACAGAAGAGCTACACCAGACCCTTCAATCTTCCTTGCTCTTTGCTGGACTCTCAGTACCTCCAGGTCTCCATTGTACTGGGGAGCCCAGTGTTGAACAGAGGAGAAGGATCACCACTCAGCCTGCTGGCAACACTTGGCCTAATACAGCCTAGAATACCATTAACCTTCTCAGTGGTGAGGACACATTGCTCACTCAAGTTCAAATTGGCGTCCACAAGGACCCCATATCCTTTTCTGCAGAGCTGCTTTCCAGCAGGGCAGCCCCTAGACTGTATTTGTGCCTGGGGTTGTTCCTTTCCAGATGGGCTCCCGTTCTTCCACAGGTGAAGGTTTGTGGGGAAAAAGGTCAAAATATTTCTTTTTGCATCCTCTCATAACATGGGAATAAGGGAACATTCACGGAAACTGACAGGTTTAAAAGGAACTACTTTAGCCCAGTTCATAGTTAAACTGTAATACTCATTGTAATAATGTCATAATAGATACTTTTTTTTTTTTTTCAGCCATGAATACTGTTATCTATATAAACTATTTTTGAAAGAGTCTATCTGAAAATGGTATAAGTCTTCATGCTTCGAGACATAGGTCAAACTCTTAACAAATGAGACTTATAACCTTTTCTCCTCTACTAGTTATGTTAGATGAGTTTATTTCTGGGTTTTTGCACTTTATGCTTTTCTGATGTGGTGCTTCCAGTCCATTTTTCATTAGAACCCCATTAACTATTCTGATGGCCACACTACATTTTTGCAATGAAAGAAATGTCTAGAGGTTTATCTGAGTTTCTGAATATCTGACAAGCCCAGGGATCAGTATGAACTTTGTATCTTACTGTGAAGACCTCAAAACTGTGTTGAATGAGAAAGCCATAGTACAACGACTGAATGCCATTTACTATATTCTATTTTCTAGTCTGTTTCTCTGGACAGAAACAAAACAAAATCAAACCTAATCAAAACCTAACGCAGCGAACTAGAAGCAATCACTTGTCCACTGCATGCAGCAGACTAGCTAAAGAAGACAAATCATGATCTCTAAATTAGTGTTGACCTATGCCAGTTGGTCTAGAGTACACAGTGAAAGGGCACTAATAAATAGCAGATGTGATGTGGAAGCAGAAAAATTGTTGCTGTATGAACTCCAGCGTGGCACCATGTGGTCATGGGAATGCTGCTTTTGAACCACCATCATTCCTTTAGTGCTAACATATAGTGAACAACCTTGGTATGTCTTTCAGTCATAGCGTATGCTCTATGAAATAAAAATGACATGTGGGGAGCAGTGAACCCTCCACTGTCTAGTGGCTGTAGTTATTTCAGCTGGATGACTGAGGCTGACACTGCTTAAAGAGACATAAGTGTTCTTTTCATTTTCATTTCATGAAGGAGAGGAAAGTTTTATTCATTAACTGATTCAGAGACTTGAGATCATGAATGTCCAAAACCAATCTCATTTAATAATGGCATTGTCTTTTAGAAGAGAATTATCCACAGAGCTTTCATACACGTTTAAATGTAGACAGTGAGTTGGACAGTAATATCTTGAGTAGCTCTTCCAAATCCCAATTCAGTGCGCAAGACAGTATCTGGTGCCTCCTAGGAGGGGGGGGGGCTGTGTCTTCACAGGACAAGTTTAAGGGCATTTGGAAGGTGCTCAGATAATGTGATGATACTTAAATGGATGGATATAGTGTATTTCAGCCAGTAAAATGACAGTAGAGATTTAAGTATTCAGAATGTAATTATCGGAGCTGGAATTTGGCCAGGACATTAACTGAGTTAATGCTCTTATTTTACTGAAGTACAGTGAGATTTCTGATTATCTGAAGAAGCTTATACCTCTTATGACAAATGTCATGTGTGGTATTGTTGTATTGAGTAGTTTACATGCAGGGCAACATTTGTATTAATGCTTTCTTGAAACCCATGTGCCGTCACCTCCTTGATATAACATGACAAAACAGTGACAGCTTGGTGGGGAGGTAAGTGGCATATGTGCTATTTCTCATTTTTATCAGTAAAGTACAATGCTTCTTGAATTTCTTTAGGTGTTTAGGTTTGCCCTGGAGATTCACTGAAGAAATATGCTAATATAACTTGTGTAAGTGTTTGAAAAAAAGCTTCCAAAGAACAATCAGATATTCTCATTTGTCTGGGGACTCCCCCTTTTTTAAAAAGATGATAAAATTGCATTAACTACAGGTAGGGAGCTTAGCATGTTTAAATTCCCACTTACCAAGGAAATCTTTCCAATTGTGAACTAAAGACTATGTGCAGCACATTAATATACCCTCTAGCTCTATTTGAGCAGGGATTGTTCCATTTGTTGTATCTACTCTGTTCACCCACACTCATTTAATACTCCTGCATTTGTTTCTGTTTCTCTTGTCTTGGCTGTCTCTACACAGTGAGGAATGAGTAAGAAGTCATAATGGGCCTGCAGGGATGGAGTTGAGCAGGGATGAGAGGACTTCCCTCTACCTCTAGTTTACTTTCCTGCAAGACAGAAATTTGTTTCTAGTGGTTGCAAGCAGTGTGGTTTCCCCTAATACATAAACAGCAAGATAGCACAACTCAGACATATTTTCTCCTATTGCATGCCTAGGTACTTGGGAAAGGAAATGGATAAAAGAGTAAATATAGAACAACTTCAATCCTGCTTGTAGATCTCATCTTCATTGGGTCTTTTAAGGTTGATTCAGTGAGGAGCTCCAGCTCACCAGGAGCCAGATGCAACTGCTTTCAAGTGATCTATCTGAATCTGTCAGACACCTGGAGGTCAGAGGGGTTAGGCTGTTTCTTGTAGCCTCTGTCTTGAAAGTTTTGAATCTTAAGGAGCTGCTACAAGGGTTGTGATGCACAGTGTCAGTTGCTATCCCCTTCGTGGCCCTCTTCTTTTGTGTTATCAGTGTGTAAGAATTGCACTATCAGTTAGGCAGATTTTGTATTTCTCCCCACAGAATGGCTCCAAGTTGTGAGATTTAATGTTGCTTTTGTGTGCATCGCTATGTCAACTTTTTTCTTCTGTTGTTTCTTACTTGCATCCTTTCCTTATCTTTGTCTTCTTGATCACGTTCCCCCCCACACTGGAGTGGGGTGCCTTCTTCTTGTCTTCATATGCCAAACACCTGCTATCTCTGCTTTCAGATATTATTTCAAACAGAAATGAGCATTTTTGTCTTTAAAAAAACTTTCTGTCCTCTGAATGGCTGTTCTGTGCTTTTGTTACACAGGACTACTCCAGAGGCTGAGTAGAGCACGTCACATAGAGGTTAGAGCAAGAAGTGCAATTTATGAGATTGGATTTGAAAGGAAAATAAGAACTTGAAGGGTAGTCTCATACTCATTGAAAAATGAAATCAGCAGACACTGGGTTAGATTGTGGGGGGATGTGGTGAGAGAGAGCAACCCAGCCATGTGGTGTAATTATTGATCTGAGGACACTTAGGAACTGAGTATTATATCTTTGATTAAAGAACAAGCTAGGAGGGAAATCAGTAGATATTTACTGAAGTTCATGAATTTCAGTGTGCTATTTATTTCAGAGTGGACATAAGTGGTAAAGGTCAAAACAATTTAATAATGAATTTCAGTATGTTAATTTTTTGTTTTGATAAAAGGGAGGAAAATGCTTTCTTGTTCTCTTTTCCTCAAAGAACTGCATCTTGAAAGTTCAAAACTGTATCCTAGTTCTTATTTGCTACTCAGATGGGTACAAAACCTTTTTCTTTGAAGCAGCGAAATGTAGAATCTGCAGTTAATGCTCATCGCCTGTTGTGCTGCTTCCAACATGCTCCCCACAGGATCCCTTTTTGGTCCTCAGTTGGAAGCTGGCCTTGTGAAATCTTCATCTGTGAGGAGCAGAGGGTGGGAACCTAGATGTAAACTGTCTGAATTAATTCCAGTTTACAGGATATAAGGTACATCTAAATATGTATTTCTGCTTTTAAGCCTTACAAACTAATCTAATAAAAAAAAAGATTACTTCTTTTTATATTTTTTCTTTTTTTTTCTAATGAGAAAAGTTTGTAATATTCTACAATTGTTTGTATGTTCCAGCCATATAGTATGTTACCTTGCAATGAAAAAGATGTTCCTTAGTCTATTAAATTATTGTTTTCCAGCCTCAAAAACAAAATAAATCCCCTTGAAAGATCACCTCATGCTTTGAAGGAATGTATTGTAGAAATCACATAAATGTGTCATAGTAGTGAACAATTTGAGTGATGCAGCAAAATTAGAAATAAAAGGTGACTATTATACAAGAGCAAGTACTAAAATATTGCCTCTGTACTTTAGCATTTTTTTTTTCTCTTGGTTACCTCTTCCTGCCCACAAGGTATCAAGCAAGCAATGAGTGATTGCTGGTAGTAGTGATGCTGTCATGCTTCAGTTAATCTTATTTCTTGCCCTTTTTCTACATTTAGAACTTAATAAACTGAAGTCCCACCAGGAAATTTGTATTCTTAAGCCTATGAGTGCCAATATGTGGAGCACACTGTCTATATTCTGTAGTCTTCCTCATTTCATCATTAAAATATAATTAAAAAAAAAAAGAGGAAAGAGAGAGATGTGCTCACATTTACTGAGAAGCTCTTTTCTTAAATTTTCATTAACACCAACATATCTTCAAAAGATCTGCTTGTATTTAATTCTCCAAGCTAAACTGGAGAGCCTAAGTTTAAACCAGACTGTTTTCAAATTGTAGTTTATTACTATAAATAGTTTACATTTTTATTGTATTATTTATTTAAAAATCCCAGCTAATAAAAAAATTTATTGAATGTCTGTTTGGATTTCTTCCAGCCTGGTAACACAATACATTATGATGCACATGTAGCTATTAATTTTCATATTTATTCCTGCTAGAATAGGTGATATAGAACCAGGTTTAATTGCTGAATGTGACAGCACTTTCCTGAAGTTAAAGAGAGAATTAATAGTCATTTGATACCTCTTTCTGCCTTTTTGTATCCTCGAGACTGTGAAAAGATGGAAAAAAAAAGATTCTATTATACATGAACTTCTCTTTTTTGATCTAGCTCCTATCTAACTTTGTGATGCTTCTTCTGATCCTTGAGATATTGAACTTTCTTAAGATGATAAGCAGATTTCTTAATTCTGTATTTCCCTTGAATGGTCTTTTGCTGCAATAATTTGGTGTTTGTTAACTACCTGTAGAGAGAAGACAGCTTGTAATGGAAATGCTACAAGCCTGAAACAGTAATTGAGCACCTGGTGGGAAGACAGGGACAACTTAGGGGAGCTCAGGTGCATGCAGTGTACCTGACTGACCAGAAGGGGTGGATCCTGGCTCCACCCCTTTCCAGACCTCATTTAAGGGTTGGCAGTGGAGACAAGGATATTTTGCTGGTGATTCCTGCCTACCTGAGACCTTCCATGGGTAAGCAGTTTTTTTTTTTTCCCTCTTTGTTCTGTTGTCTATGGCTGCTGCATTTGGGCTTACCCTCGCTTGCTGCAGCCTTGGACTTTGCTACCCCACTATCACTGTTGTGCTTTCCATCACATTATAGTGTTACAAATGCTAAATTTAAATACTACTATAAGACGTCTTGAGAACATGATGGAAGATGTCTTAACTGGAATGTGCATGCATCTACTGAAAATACAGCATCTGCAGGTATGCGTACTCTGCAAGCAAAGCATAGGACAAGAGGCATTGGCTTCATGTTGCTGCAGGGGAGATTCGGGTAGAATATTAGGGAAAAACTCTTTCTCAGAAAGANAAAGATTTTTTTTATTAAATGACTAAATAAAACAATTCATAAAAAACAAAAACAAACCAAAAAAACACAATACCCTTCTACATCAATAATTGATAGTCTTACGTAGGCCTACTTATAAGTGAGAAATCATAGTTCTTGTGCCAGATTTGCTGCACACATTGCCAGTATGTAGCAGTATGTGCTTTTTCAGAGAAAGCTGCACAGGTTCATAGGCGAATAAATATAGATAGAATAAACTGCATATACAGTACAGTACGTACATATGTAGTATGCTGTGGACAACAGAATAACTTAAAACAGCATCACTGTCTGTATCCAAACAAGAATCTGAAGAAGGCAAGCTAGTACTACATTACAGCTTTCTAACAAGGAATTTCAGGCAAGATTTCATTTCAAAGGTAACTCAAGCATAAATATTCATGTAGGGTATGTTTGAGTGTAGATAAGTAAATATGTACTCTCAAACTTTTAGTCTATCACCTTCTGATCCTGCTCAGGAAAAATTCCATAACTATCTGTAAAGAAGTTATTTTGGCAAATTCAACCTGCTTTTGTACTTCAAAAACTTTACTGAGAATTTTACCTTCCATTCCTCCACTGTTCAAAGCTAATGACATTTCATATCTTATGGATAGACAGCATCCAGGGGAAAGAATATTCTCCTTTATATATCTTCTCCAGCATGGAACTTCAAGTGATCTAGAAAAGCATTGAAGAGAAGAGACTTGGTGCTGCACCCTTCAGAATGAGGTACTTGTCACTGAAATGTTTCACATACTGTAGCCTAAGATTTTGAGTGGGAATTTTATTCGGTGGCCAGGGAAATGAATATCAGTCTGTATTTCTCCTAAATATTGCTGGGTAGAGAGACAGAACACTTCTTTCCCCCTCTCCTTGCGCTGTGTCATTTTGCTTCTTCCCTTCAGAGCAGCTGAGATTCAGGAAACAAAGTGAAGAAGAGAGTAGTGAATGACTGGAAATAGAAGAGAGTTTAGAATCTCCTAAAGACAGGACTTGAAGAGAGCACTCCAATCCTGTGTATGACTGCTTTAATGAAATTAGCAGCACCATTCCATGAATGAGTGGCAGCTAGTGGGTTGTGCAAAACTGTCTTTGTTTATCAGGCATGCACTAGCTACTTCCTTACAACTAGATGCATTTGCACATGTTCAGGCACTGAAGTTAGGCTGCTCAAACAAATCTCAGGCAGATAGGTAAGAGCTTTACTGGGTCAAGAATAAGGTGACTTCAAATAACTGGATTTTCCAGGTGGATCTTTTGCATTTCTCCAACATAATTACATCTAAATTTTGTTTTAAGCATGAAATTTAGTGCTCTGAATCTTATCTCTCATCTGTCTTAAGGTATGTCCTTGTCCTTTACATATTCTTGGCTATTCATTTGTGTTTGTCATCTCAGGCCCTGCTTCAGTTCAGTTTGGTTTCAAATAAATCAAGGCACAAAACTCTTTTCTTGTTGATGACAAAGACCTTTTTTTTTTTTTTTAAATTCAGGACAACTTAAATAAAGTTAAGGTGACATTTTGTTCCTAATAATGCCATAACTCTCATAATTCAACATAAAATATTTTCTTGAATTAATTATTTGTATTCATGTAGTTCACAAACTATCTTCCTCAGACTCTTAAGAGAATCACTGGCAAGTTGTGAGATCTACTACAGGCAAAGAAACAAATGTCTTACACTGATGCCAAACCACAAACTCCTTTTTGTTTTCAAAAACTATTTCATTTCCCAGAAAGGAAAAGAAGATCACCTTGTGCCTACAATTTTCTCTCTACTTTTCTCATGCAGCTAAAAGAGATGCAAAATTACTACCATAGAAGGCTAAAATAGATGGCTGCTGATCTTGATGCCAGGGTTTTGGGGCCAACAGATGCGCTGGTTGTGCTGTGCAAGCCCAGGGCACGGGGCTGCTCACATCCAGTGGCCAAAGCATAGACTCCCATGTAGTGCTTGACCACATGGTTCACTAGAGTATCTGATACTGATGGTGGAATTAAAAAAAAACAAAAAAACAAGCATGAACAAGGTTACCCCTGAGTTAAGAAAGAAGCATAACTGCATAATGATGGTCAGGGCTAAAGTGTCTTTGGTGCATCCCTGAGTGCTCCTGTTTGAGCTAGAGCCAAGCATTGCCCAAAGCCCTTTCTCTCTCCAGGCCCCCCTTGAGAAGCAGTCTCATGGCACAGCCCTTGCTGTTGTTGAGCTGCATCTCTGTTCTCCCAGTCTCCTTCAGGGCTGTGGGCCAGTGGTTGCTGCAGCTGCCATGGTAACTGTTGCAATGCCCTAAATCGCTGTTCTTTGGCATTGAAACTGCTAGTGTTTTGGTCTCTTGTTGTCCCCACTGAGCTGTCTGCCGTCTGTCTTCCTCTGTTCCCGACTACCACTGTGTTTTGATATATGATGAAGTGAAAGTCGGAGTTAATTGCCAACTGTGATTGAAAAGGGGAAGTTCACTTGGCCAGCTAGTGGATAAGATCTCACAGCGTTATTTACTGAGCCTTGAATCTCATATCTGGTGGGAAAATTTTCCTCTAAAAGTAGTTTCATAGCCCTGTATTCTCTGTGAATATATTATGTATTTGATCTACATATCTGACCGCAAGATCTATGCCTGATTCAATTTCCCTTTCCCTCGGAGGGTAAGCATGAACCAGAGACTTAAGGCTTCAGGAGCACCTATTTAAGAAATTGATAAGCACAAAAGTTCTTAAGAGAATATTCTTCAAGCTAATCCAGTATACTGTAAAGTCCTGGGAAATCAACAAGCATCATCAGAAAACTAGAAACTTTGAAACAAATATTTCATTTGTCCCTAGGAAAGTAAAAGAACATCACTTCAGCCTATGAGATTTGTGTATCAAAATCTGATTTCATTCCCTTCCTAGGTTGCAGAGCAAAACCAGAACTGTAAGCAATGCTTGAGTCCCAGTGTGTAAATTTCTCTTGTCTTCTATCTATTCCTCTCTTTTATAATGCACTAACTAGTATGTACTGCCTTGGCTTGCTGTGTATTACCCTACCAGATTAAGTATGAGAGAAGCATCTAATGCCTAAATTAACCAGCCTAACTATATCTTGATTAGCAAACTGCTGAACCTGCTGGAAGTCTTTGTGGTTGCTGACTGCCTGATACTTCCTAGTGAGAGGGAAAATGTAAGGAAAGAACAGCATCAGAGGTGAGAAGATCCCAAAGAGGTTAAACATACTCAACTGGAAGAATCTGTAGAACTTTATCTTGATTTCCTTAAAATTTTAAAATGTTAAAAGTACACACGATGGCTCCTCCATTGAATATTTTTCCATTGCTTATAGAATTAGGGTGAAGAGGATGGTTAAAGACAATGAGAGTTATGCTGAAGAAGAAGACCTGTCCTCAGTGACTCTGTAATGCCTGAGAATGTCATCGTCATCTTTTTTTGCTGCTCACCACTAGCGGCTTTGTCTCTCAGGTTTCAGCGCTCATCAAGTGAGGGGGAGTGGGAGAATGAAGAGATTAACAGAAGCAGATGGAAAGCCAGAGGTGTCTAGGACTTCTCCTATGGAAGAGATTTCTGTAACCTCGTTGAGTAATTTCTCGTGCGTGATGATCTGATGTAGTTTCCTGGATGGGATATGGTACAGCAGTAGCAAACCAAAAAGTTGTGGATACATATCTCTCTATTATTCATATGTGACTGGGACACTGCAGTCTTCACATTTATTAATTTTCCTGTTGGAAACTTGTATATCTAATTTAATCGCTTCTGTCTGCTCCTTCTGGCCCTTTCTTGGAGCCCCAATTCCAGCGTCCTCTGCTGAACAGTCAGGCTGCCTCCAAGCTGCAGGCTTCAGGGCCGCAACACTACGGTCAGTAGCTCTGCCTGCCTTCATGCAGATTTGGAAATTTGGGGATTTTTTTTGTACTGTCTTTCTCATGTCACACCTATCTGAAATTATGATCATTTACATTTTCCTTTGTTTCTCTTACTCTTTTTTTTTTTTTTTCTTTTTTTCTTTATTTCTTAAATGTTTCCTGTTTTTGTATCTGTAATGATTCAGACCTTCTTCCTTGAGGGCATGTCCCACTGGCTCTGATTTTCCTTCAGTAGACATTAAGAGCAGGATCCAATTAAGGTATTTTTAAGTCCTCCTAGGAACACTCTTTGCTTTCAGTGATTAAGATTGTCTCTGTAAATTTACCCATTTAATGCAGTCCTAGTTTTGATAATAAGAATTTTTCCCAAGGTTTTAAAAGATTTCTTGGTCTTCCTCTTTGCAGTAACTAATACAATATTTCAGTATCTTAGAGCTCCCTACTAAGCTACTTCTTACTCTTTGAAAGTGAAGCTGTTAATCCTGCATTTAGAAGAAGGTTATAAGGTGTACTGAAGTCTATAAAGCAATACTGTGCACAAATTCTTTTCTCTTATTTCTAGATAGTATGCACATAACTTTCTTTTCTGTTTACAGCAGTATTGCAGGCTTGTATTTTAGTGAAATATGGAACTTCTTTGGAAATTACATGGGAAACATAGTAGATATTCTGCCAGGAAATATTTAATCAAGTGTTTAGAACATTTGGAATTTGTCACAGTGTTCTGTAATCTACTTCATTTAATTATGCTCATAAGAAACACAAGCTGTGGATAGAGTTAGGTTTCTTGTTGATCAGGAGAGAAGAAAGGCATTCTTGACTTTTCCATGAAGGGAACCTACAATGAGGTTTCAGACTGAAATCTGCCTGGACATCTGAAAACTGCCATAGTATTGAGAACTGAGAACAGTCCAGAGAGGAAGAGTTGGGTTAGGCAGTAATTACTGCTGAATCTTACTGGGAGGCAATTCTGATTATTCCTAATCAGGAGGCTAAAGGACAGTTTCTTTTGCCAGAGGAAACTGTCTGATGAAGAAGTTTGTATGGACAGTGACAAAAGCTGCGGCTTGCTCCTGAAATAAAGGCACTTCCATCAACTAACTTCCAATAGCAATATTTCTATGACAAGGTTTGGGTTATTATGATGGCCATGCCTATGCCAATAGGAGTTGCAAATGTGTTTTTGTTATGCTACCTCCATAATACAGATTTGCATTTCAAATATTCAATGAAAGCTCATAGTGACAGTAAATATGCAAATAAAATGTGAGTATCCAAAAACTAACTTAGTGCTAAAAGGTTATTCTTGCAGTATTACCAAATTCAAATTTATCTGTATCAACATGCAATATAGAAGCATCTTACTTTTTGCAAAATGTTTTGCAAAACAGTTTCTTGACTTACTCTCTCTTGACTTTCTAATTAGAGAGAGAATCTCATTATAACAGCACTGTAGTGATGTCCTGTTCATCTATTTACACATACTTTTGATTTTCCTGATACTTTGTGCTTTGAATTTAGTCTACTCCTTATGAGACTTTGATATTTTGTGAGCACAAGTAGCTTAAAATCTACCTCAAGAAATAGATTGCATCTACATTAAAATAGTTTAGTTTTTGGTTTGTCCATTCTCTTGTCATAAATTGACTGATTACTAGACAGATGTAAATGAACTATATATCATATGCAACTAAAATAAGCGTTGCTTAGCCACTGATAAAGGAACTAAATACTTTGTTCAAAATGAATTGCACCAAGGGAGAAAAGATGCAGATGAGCCTGAAATGGACAGGAGGACATGGAAATAAGGATGCGGGCTGGCAGAGTAAAGAGAATAGACAGGAGCAAAATAATGAATGAGAGAAAATTGCTTTCCATACTTAGGTTGCATCTTTAGTCTCTGTGAATATTCTGCATGTGACTTTTTTATCAGGAGCTATCTTAAAATTTGTGGAAACTCTTGAAGCTGTAGTGCAAATGCACAATCCTCTGTACTGAGACAACTACATAAAGCAAGTCAGGATTCACTGCCCACGTGATGTTGCTATTCTCTGTGCTTGAATCATCAGTGTGAAATATTGGATTTCACACTTACAAGCACCAGTGATTGTTCCCAATGCTACCTTTTAAACCAGGCTTTGTGTATCTGCTGTCTAGAAGTGAACTGAGGACAGGGCTGAACAGGGTGATATTTAGTACAGTTGTGCATGGGGAATATGTGTTAAATATGTTCAGGTGTTGAGATGATACCCTCTCACCACAAGAGTTTTGCTCTATTTAAATCACTTGGGAGGCTCAGCAGAGACTGTTCAACAATGTCTAACTTCTATATTTGTGCCAGCAGAAATATTCCTGTTCTAAGAAACAGGATCTCGTGCTCTGTTCTTATGAAACTACCTTCCAGATTTGATGATGATGGAGTTGAAAGATAAGCCCTGTCACAGTATGGATTTTCACACTAGATGCAAAGAGAATTACCTAGGTGTGTGCATTTCTGTGGTGACCAGAACTGAAATAAAGGATTTGGACAGATTTGTTATTTCTGTAAAGGCATTGCAAAGGCTGTGTGACTGCAAATGATGAAATATATATATATATATATATATATAATTTTTTTTTAGACATCTGTCTGGATAATAATCCAAGGATTGAGGAAAGCCATTGATGCTCACCACCACTGTGGAATATCACAACATCTGCAGACTACAGCTTGTACTCATCAGAAGGAAAAAAGAAGGAAGGACACAAATTGTCTAATAAGTTTACTACTATGTGCTGGAGAACCAGTGCAACACAAAAAAGCCCCTGAGGTAGCTCCATTATCTAAAATAAATATTTTGCATTGTATTTCTTTAATAAGATTTTCTTCTTGCTGACTATTCCCAAAGTAAACATTTCCTCATAGACCGCATCAAAATGCAGTCTTAAGGAAGGAGTACACAAGGAACAGTTACTCTTTAATGTTGTCCAAGGCAGAGAGTAACCTTTCCAGATACCTGTGTGATAGTATAACACTAGTGCAGGAGAGGCAAGGGGATGAACATGAATTTTATTCTGTAACACGGTACAGAACTAACTCTTGAGCTGACCTGCTGACAGTGTGTCAGCTACTGTTCTGACAGGATAAACCATCATGTTGTAGTTCAGAAGTCTTGGCTTTGGTTCAATAAAAGTATTGTAGCTGAACCTTCTCATCTGCCCTGGCGTGTCAGGTTCTTCTCCCACAAGCAGCAAAAAGCTGTCCACAGCTCTGCACTGGCCAATTGCTGCTGTTTCAAAACTGAGTTGAAATGCCATAAAAGCTGTCACTGGGGTCCTCTTAGACTCTGTTCCAAATAAAATATTTTATGTCTTCTTTCATCAGTCCATATTACTTCAGGAAAATCAGGTTGTATTCCTCTCTTGTGGAGATGAAGACAGTGACAGTTCAGTTGCTCTGACTGCCAGCCAGATGGCTCAAAATACATATAAAACATAGGAATTTTAAAAAGCTATCACTCTCCTAAGGTCAGTTTTACCGTTTAATGTAAAAAGCAGTCTTGCATTATTCCCTTCTCTTTTCCTCTGCAAACTATCAGCTGCAGACTACTTACTACTACTCTCTTGAAGTTATCTCAGTAGAAAAGGGAATAATTGCCTTCTCTATCAGATTTTATTTTATTTTTTAATTAGAACCATACTACATTACAAATCAGCAGAGTTGTTATTCAGCACTCAAGTGCCCATTGTGGTACCACATTTTACAGCGAGTGCTTTGGACATCTCAACCTGAGTGTGTCAGCAGATGATAGCTAAAGGAAATTTAAGTCTATTTAGAAGTAAATCCTATTTGATATTTTTCTGTTGTCACCAACTTGTATGACTACAATAGCTGTGAAATAAAAAAAGCCTTAATACTGACACAACACCATGTCAAATCAGTGTTACACTTCTAGATGGAAAGATCATTGATCAGGATTCCCTAATGAGAGATTTGAGACTGATTTTGAATTCCAGAACAATCTTGTTCTGCACTGGCATATTCTGAGATTGAAAAGAAGCTCAGGCTATTGTCCCATATGTCCCAATCTATTTTTCTCCCTGAAATTTATACAGCATTAATTGACTGCTTCTCAGTCCTTGGAAACTCTATGGCACCTTTTTTTTTTTTTTGTTAGAGTCAATTTATGTAGCACTTTGCAGTTTTAGTTCAGTAACTGGTGAATGACTGTATGTTTTTGATAAGACAGTATTACAGAATATTAGTCACAAGGCATATTCATTGCATAGCTAAGAACAGACAAGGCAAGAGCTGAATTACTGCTATGTGATAGCAAGTACCTGAGATGCATTTGGACATTACTTCTCTTAGAAGTTCTGAAGCCTCTGTATCTCTTTCAGAAGGGAAAGACAGAGCCAAAGGAGTGAATAAAAGGGGTATTTTACTTCAAAATTGAAAATTTAGACTTTGTGCTCAGTTTGCTGTGTGGTATGCTCAGTTTGCTGTGTGGTATTATAGATGCTTTTTTCATGATTCTCCTTTTAGAGTTCTCAGACTGCATTATTCTATTATTCTGCTGTGTGTAGAAGAAATCAGAAAAAAAAAATATTTTTTTTCTTTCTTTTTTCCCCTTTTCAACTAAAAACTTTGTCATTTGAAGCAGAGTTGGTGATAGAAATGAAATTGTTCTTGGCCAGTCTGCTACAGACCAATCCCCGTTTCTGGCTACAGATATGTTTTTTAAAAAATGAATCCTTCCAGAAATTGCCTCTTGTCCTGTTACTGAACACCAGTGACCAGAGCCCGACTCCATCTTTTTTGCATCCTCCTTTCAGGTATTTATAGACATTGATCAGATCCCCCTCTGAGCCTTCTCATCTCTAGGCTGTACAGTCCCGGCTCTCTCAACCTCTCCCCACAGAAGAGCTACACCAGACCCTTCAATCTTCCTTGCTCTTTGCTGGACTCTCAGTACCTCCAGGTCTCCATTGTACTGGGGAGCCCAGTGTTGAACAGAGGAGAAGGATCACCACTCAGCCTGCTGGCAACACTTGGCCTAATACAGCCTAGAATACCATTAACCTTCTCAGTGGTGAGGACACATTGCTCACTCAAGTTCAAATTGGCGTCCACAAGGACCCCATATCCTTTTCTGCAGAGCTGCTTTCCAGCAGGGCAGCCCCTAGACTGTATTTGTGCCTGGGGTTGTTCCTTTCCAGATGGGCTCCCGTTCTTCCACAGGTGAAGGTTTGTGGGGAAAAAGGTCAAAATATTTCTTTTTGCATCCTCTCATAACATGGGAATAAGGGAACATTCACGGAAACTGACAGGTTTAAAAGGAACTACTTTAGCCCAGTTCATAGTTAAACTGTAATACTCATTGTAATAATGTCATAATAGATACTTTTTTTTTTTNGGGAGAAGCAGCAACAACAACAAAAATTGTTTAATTAGGAACTGGCAAAATGATATTCGAAGTCTTGCCTTTTACAATTTACATGAGAAACAGTCTTCTGGATGTTTGGTGGGAGTTCTCTTTTTCTTTTTTTTAGGAACTGATGTTCTAGCATAATGGAAAGATCAGGGCAGCAGGGCTGCACTGGGTGTTGAAAAATCATTAAGGGTTGTTGTGGGTCACACTGAAACAAACAGATCCCGCTATTCCTACTTAGGTCTTTATTTTATTAGCCCTTTAAAAAATATTTAATCTATAAATATATTATAAACAATTTTTTTTCAGGGAATAGAATTATATTGTGCTTGAAGCATACAACTCCTGATAACTTTTCACTCAGTGAAATTCAGCCTACTGAGTCTTTTCCTTAATGTATTCTCCCTCATTTTTAAGATCCATGAGACAGAAGAAATATTAATGCCATTTTAATGCTTTTATGGATGCATTTCTTCTGTGCTCTCTCTGAAAAATTGTATCATCTCAGTTTGTTAAAATTTTAATATATAGTATGTTTGCAGAAATTCACACTAACTTTAGCAGTAATTTCTTTTATAAATTTCTGCATGTCATATTTGCATTTAACCTAGGAGAGCTGGTCATTATATCAAAGAGCAAGCCAAAAGACTGCATCAATTCTTGTAAATCTGGTTATGTTCTTTGTTTTTTGATGCATAAGCAAACAATCTGTCAAAAGTCTCCCTCAGTGACAAGAATTGTGTTTAATTATGATTTAGGTGACATGGGAATAACTGCATGTGCTTGGTATCATGCGCTTTGTTTGTTGCACTAATGTACTTTAAAACAGCGCATGATAATGTTCTGCTTTTAATTGCATTCATGAGAAACAAGGAAAAGGATGATACCTTGCAATATTAGATTCAGTATTTTTACATACTTATTGTGAAAATTTAATTCTCACATACAGGAAATGCATGCATTTATATGCAACTTAAAGGCAGGACTGTTTGCAGAGGCCAGAGCTGAAAATATTGTGCTATACCTGAAATTGATTCAGCTGAGTAATTTCAGAAACATGTTATTGATACTAGTGTAACCACTACTGTTACAGAAACTAAAAGGGTAGTTGTATTTATGTAGATATGTGATATATATTGTATAGGGACATTTAGAAGGTTGTCATGCATAGGTTTAATCAACAGGTGTTTTCATACAGTTGCAAAGTCCTATAGCAGGAGGTTCTGGTGGCTGTTCTACCTTTTCTGGTACACTTTCTCTCAAAGTGCAAAGAGCCCAAGAGTCATTTCTGGGCAGGACAGGCATTCAAAGAGATGTGACATCTAAGGGGGCTGCTGGGGCCAGACACCTTGAGCAGTAGGAGAACAAGATACTTTGCAAAGCCACTGCCTCCAGCAGTGGTAAGCAGGAGACCTGTGCTTTGCATGCTTCGTAAGCCCTGGCCTTCCTGTCTGTGGGGCAGCTCCTCTGGTAAATGCTCCCAGCCCATACTCATCCTTGTTAAAGAAAATATAAATTTGATTCAAGATGAGAAAGAGCTATTGTAATAGCAAACTAATCTATGTATTGCAAGCCTTTAAACTGTCCTATAGTGGGCCTACTATCTTATCACAAGACTTAACCAAACTGAAGTGATGACGTGGGTGTCCAACCTTTTGGCTTGCCTGGGCTGCATTGAGTGAACAAGAATTGTCTTGTGCCACATACACGAAGGTCACTCCAAAAGTAATGCCTCCCATTTATTTCCATAGAAACTACAAGTGATACAAAGACCACAATAACAGTACTTGATAGTACAAATTTTCATTTACAAATCACTATTTTTCAACAGAGTTATCATTCTAGCTATGCATTTTCACCAATGAGCCTGCATGCTGTGCTCATGAAGATCTGCATTACTGGAGGTGACCCACTGTCATCACTGCTGAAATATTCCACCACCACCTCACTGTACTCACATCCACTGTTTAGTCTCCATAAACATTCAGCAGGCATTGATGAATGTCAATGGAGGCCATTCTTTCTGCATGGATGAATTCAGTTCCACACCTTTGCTTCATATGCACTTCTGTGTCAGGCACCATTTTGTCAGACTGCTTCTTGGCAGCCGTCTGTCACAAAGCAACAAAATGCAACAGAATATTGATGGTAAGGTTCAGACTCTGCTGCCATATCACCATCTGTCTCTGACGTTGTGGGCCAACATAATAAAACAGGAGGCATTACTTTTGGAGATAATAAAATATATAGTTAATGCGTTTAAGCAATAAAAAAAAAACTTAAAGATTAAAATAATATTTTTACTACAACAAAATAAAGAAAAAGAGAATCACAGAACTAGTGGGATATTTGACCTTGTTTTTATGATACTAATGTATTAATCCCTGCTGTGATGGTAATGGCTCCAATTCTTAGTGAGGTCTCAAGGTGTTCATCAGATTTTTGATGAAATTTTATTCTTCTGTACTGCATGTTTGAAAATAACTTTTCACAAATGTACATACTGTCAAAAAACGATGACATGAATAAGGTGTGATTGTGAAGTGAGGAATGTTTTTTCTCTGGTTAGACAAGCTTATAAAAGTAAAGAGACGTGATCAAATTTTTAAGCTGGATGTCTGATTACAACTCTACACATTCAGTTTTAAAATATGTTGGTAATTTGTTTATGTTGATTGAAAATAGTGTCATGAACCTCAGAAATGGTGATTTTTTTTTCCAGCAATCTTGAAATCTATTCTCAGATTCCTTTATCGGAATGAAAAGCACAGCTGCCTATTTTTCACTGTTCATAGGAATGTATTTAGACAAAGTATCAAAATACACTAAATTATTTGCCATAACTTGATTTGGCATTGCACTGCACCCTCCCCGTGTCCTGGTTTCAGCTCAGATAGGATTAAAAGGACACCACTGGGTGGGTGTGCTCTCACGCCTGGCCACTTGAAGGTGCAGAGCCACTGCCATGATGGCCTGGTGGAAGGAGGTGGGCAAACTGTGCTGGGCCGCATGCTTTAGTCCTGGCATGCCCAACCCATGGGCTGCATGTTGATCAGAGAAGCACCCAGCTCATGTTCAGCTATGGAAGAGCAGCATCCACCGCTTTCCTGGTGAAGTTCCTGCCCATAGGCAGTCACTACTGCCACTAAAATGCATTCTTTGCATCTGTTTTGAATGTTCCACTTTTTGGCTCTTGGTTTATTTGCACGGTAATGCCCTTTTGCCCCTAGCATTTCCTTGACACACCTCCCTCACTTTTGTGAGCTGGTTTTCCCCTGCGCTCACTCCTTTCTTAGAAGTGACTCTGCTTTTAGAGGAGGGGAAGTTTGAACTTCTCTCTCTTCTTCATTGCTTACATCACTGATGTGGCTCTATTTTGAAACAACTTCATGTTTCTTTAGCATTCAAGAAAGCTTGCTGAGATGCTTTTGATTTCGCTTCACCATTACTATACGCTGAGGTTAAACTGCAAACCTGCTCCTATGTGTGATCTTGTGTTTCTGTACACACATCCCAAAATTCATTGTCCCTCTGGTCATAGTGTTGTGCTGTGTGACCCAGAGCTTTGTGGGATTCCCTTTGTCTGTAGGTCTGTGGCACATTTTCAAAAAGATTTCTTCAAGTTTGTCAGTGTTTAAAGCCCCTTTTAAAATGCTGGAGCTGTGAGGACATCCAGCCCTTCACAGCCTACTCCTGACTCTGGCTGAGGGCAAGCTGTGTCACTTCAGTTGCATTAGCGTGTGCCAAGCAGGAATTACAGAGCCTAATGAGAGGCCGAGGGTGCGGGCTGGGGCTCTTGCCTGACCTGCAGAGAGCTGCGTAATGCTCTCCAGGAGACTCAGATGGCAGTGTGTGACCAACCTCTCATTATAATTATTTACTGTTTCACCACTCTATGCTACACAGATTTTGTTAGCGGTTTTCTACTTCTCTACAGATCACTCATTAAAATATGAAATGTTAATGGGCTTATTAGCATCTCATGTGGGTACCACCCTCTAATTGGTGATTCCCCATGGAGGGTTGTGTTTCTGACAACCAAGTGTCTGAGCTATGAGCATTTTTCATAAGCTTTTAGATGTGGAGCTGTATAATAGTCTTTGAATAAAACATGAAAAACAAAACTGTTTATGGTTCAAGGGTAGCTGAGGAAAAGTAGCTGACCAGAAGGATTTTTTTTAGAAAGCGAAAGCACTTAAGCATATTAATTTTGTTAAAGATCTTGAACTATCTCAAACTTGAAAATGTTTTGCTGTTCTTCTTATAAATAAATAACACACACACAAAAAACAACCTCTTCAATTTTGAAATTACTTCTTAAAGTTAAGAAGTTAAAACAAAATATCATTTTAGGGCAGTTAGATTATTTCAATCATATACATTTTAATCTGCGAGGGAAGGTTTTTTATCAGTCCCTGCTGTCAAGGCAAGACCATCAAGCTCTATCTCCTCCTTACCAATATTGTAATCTGGATACTGAACTGAACTTAAATTACCCAATTGTGACTAAAGAGATCCAGTAATCTTAACTAATTAGGGAGTTGTAATTTGCTATTCCTTTCACTTGCCAATTTTACTTTAAATGTCAATATAGAAGCCTTTATACAAACTTTGCTGCTAACCTCCTTGTAACTAATTCCTTGCCTATCAGTCTCATTTTTTCCTTCAACTGACTTCTTATCCTTCTCTTTAATTTTTTTTTTTTTTTCAGNTTGTGATATTTTATTTTTAATTTTTTTGTTGGTTGGGTTATTTCCTTTGTTACAATTGTCCACAGTAGTGACAGGAAAAAAAAAACATCCTTCTCACCTCACCCCAACCTTTCAGGCTACCCTGGCAAGAATATTTTTCTGCATCATCAACCCATCACATCATGCCTATATATAATGTACTAGAGCTTAATTTTAGACATACATCACTGCTGAGATTGCACCACCAAACATGTTATGTGAATATGGAGGAGGGAAATGGGGATTAGCAATAATTGCAAGGGGTTGAATAATTTTCTTTTGAAACTAAGATGCATCCTGCTACATTCCCTCCAGAATTGCTCCATTTTTTTTTTACTGTATTGCTAATTTTTATATCCAGTCACATTCTTGTCTGATTTGATGTATGGTGTTTAAAAACTGTTAATGTGCACAAGTATTTTTTTCAAAGTTTAAGATTTTTGAACTATGCACCTTTTTAGTAATTCAGACTATTTCTACTTAATTTACTGTGTATGTAGTTATGCGTTTGTGGATCACACTGCACAGTTGTATATTCATTGTTCTAAATATTTTCATGTCTAAAGCTATTATTTTATCTTTAGGACATGTGTATTTAAAAAAATCCAGATTTTTTTACTATGTTTATTTAAATTTTCTTCTAGGAACTGCAAAATATTTTTAAAATGGGACAATGATGTAGACCTTGCCACTTCTTGGATTGTTTAAGAATCCATTGAGTTCTAAATTAATGGATGTATTTCTCAAAATATTGGTGACTAGTAACAACTTGCTTCCCTTCCTTCTCCACCCCATGAATTTGTGTTTTTCCCCATTACTTGCTATCTAAAAATAGAAAATTGTATTCCTGTAGCATGTTACAGTGGCGACCAGGTTGAAATGAAAACATGGGGAAAGGAAAAAGTTGAGGTGTATGTGCAGTGATTTGGTTCTCTCTATTGGTTTGACAGAAAAGGGGGACAGATGTGATATTTAATAGCCTTTATCCCATTAATTTTAGAGGGGAATGTCCTAAAAATGTTCCCTTTCATACGTTTGCTTTCCACTAAACATACATCGACTGAAGGGTTTCTTGCTTTCAGAATTAAAGACTATTGTAGCCTCAATTAACCTGATAATCTCCTTTAGCAAGCACAGGTGAAGTCCAAAAGAACGGCCATCCTGGCAAAGCCAATTTAAGAAGTATGCTCAACAGTATTGCTGGGTTCTTCAGTAGGATGACAAAATGCTAAATTTAAAAGATGACTAGAAGTGTGTGAAAATTAATAATGGCTTATTTGACATTCTCGCATTCTTCAGAAGGAGAAATAAAAGTTTAATTAACAGATAGGGTACTTATTCTTGTCTCTGCCTATTAAAAGCAGTGTGCACACTAATTATTAGACTTCTGCATTTGAATATAAGATGAATATTTTCTCGTTACAGGCTAGACATTATAAAGCAGACCACCACACAGTTGGTTTGTTTGCAATAGTGGGAAGTATTTCTTAATGTTTGGGTTTAATGGGAGGTGACTTGCTTCTAGAACGTAAAGTGGAAGCTCCATACCCTCAGAAGAGAAAACACATTCCTTCTGGCTTGGAAGATGGAATTTCATCTTAGTACCCAGGCTAATTAATAGAGTCCTTATTTCTCAGCTCATGTCTACTCCTGACTGCACTGTAAATTGGTGGTAATCTGGAATGGAAGGGCAAAATTTCTACAAGTATATAGTATGCTGGCTGTCACTTCTTGCATTTCCTGCTTTTGGGTCATCATGTTTGCAACATTAGTCTGTAGCAATAGAAGTTATTTATTTTATATTACGTCACCATTGTGATTTCAGCACAGTGTTCAATAAGTGAGATGCATTCCTTTTTCTAATGCAAGCCGGCTGATGCGAGAGCATGTCAATTACAAAGAATGAGTTGGAAGTAGATTTTCTGAAACAGTGAAAATGCTCCTGAAGCATGGAAACCTACATGAAGGAGCCATTCTTTGAGGGACTGATATGGTTTTGCATTTACTCAGGGTTTTTATAACAGTGTTTACTGTGCTGTTTTAGTGGTGACATATCTCGCAACAGTGGAATGTCTTTGTATTGCTATGGCACTAACATGATAAAATACTGGCTTTCTTGGTCATTTAGCACCATTGCTGATTCATACTACTGTTCCCTGAATAAAGTAGAAAAAGAAAATTCTTTCTTCCTGATTTACTCCATTTTCTTATTTTTATACGACGACTTAAAAATATATTCCCTGTCCTCAACCTCAGTCTACTGGCTCTGTGATTCCATAGTCATTCTTGAGTGCTCAGCATTCTACCCTTCTCCAGGTACCCCAGTGCCATACAACATCTGGTCCTATTGTGCCCAGCAGCGGGCAGGATGGTGCTGCAGCACAATCCACCTGCCGTACCAGGCCAGCCTGGCTCTGAGCTCCATCCTTCAGGGGAGATAGTGGAACTTGGCAGAGGTGCTCCAGGGGCTGGAGGTGGCAGTTGTAGAGTCAACACAGGAGCTGATGAGGCTCTTTCCACTCTTCATTAGTACTTCTGCTCTACTCAGAAAAGGGGTGATGATAAAAAGCTAAAGTTACATGAACAGGTTTGAAAAATAAGCCACAATGCAAGCAAGAATGTCATTTAGCTGATTTGTATGACATAAATGCAAATATGTCTTTGAATGCTGATGCAAAAAAGGAGTGCATCTGATGTAGTGCACACAAGCCTTTGTTCTCAAGGTTACCTTCCCCAAAGTCCAGATTTTTACTTATTTGGAGAAGAAATTCATTTTGACTGCTTTAAGGCCATCTGTGGACAGAAGTTACCCAACAACTGGCTACTTCCAAGGGTTGCCTAACAGGCAAGGGTTGCCTAGCAGGGATGTTCAAGGGGTAGAATATATTTCCTGGAATCAGGTAGGCATGACAGGTTTTTTTTCGGAAAAACAAGTTTAAACTCTCAGCACAATGTGGATTACTTAGCACCAGATTATTATATGTCATACTATTTTGTAGTAGAACCAGACTGTAGGCTACAGGCAAATGTGGCTTATTTTTAAGTTTTCTTTTTCTGTAGATATGTAAATTATGAGTAGCTAGGTCATTTTTTCTGTTTTGACCGAAACTGAGCTATAGGAGCAACAGGGATGATAGAACTAGTTTATAGTGGACACAAGATATTGTTTGCTTGAAACTCCTCTCTTGCTTATTTGAAGAAAATAGGCAAAGCACAACAATATCTTGTTTGCATTTTGCTGAATATTTAGCACTGTTTAACAATAGCAAAAATTTTCCACAGCAGATGTGCATTTACACATTCCAAGGATATCATTCTGCACAATGCATACCTCATCATCAGTTGCTGGGTATTAATGGTATTCTCTTGAGGAAAAAGTCTGTTATCTCTTTGATGTGAGATGACTTTTTTTTTCACTGATGATTACTAATCTAGCTGAGGGAGACTAGAAAGGCTGTTAATTATTCTGCTCAGGTGTGCTGTAATGAAGTTATTAGCAAAGTACATCTGTGAAGTTTCTTACAGCTTGCAACAAATCTGAAATTGTCTTTTAAGGTGAGAATTTCTGGCATTCCCTATCAGGGTGAATTGTAGCATTTGTGAGCACAGGTATATTTGTTAGTTTACCAATTATCTTCCTTCAAATGACTTGTGCAAATTATTTATAAGAATAACCATTAGTTATATTGGTAGCTTCTTTTCCAAGTGAGTAATAGCTTTTCTGCCTCATGAGCTTTTTAGCTCTGGATAGTTTTGGGACTTTTATGCCTTTCCTCAAGAGAACATCAGTAACCAAACAGGTTTGTCTCAAGACTGGGCTGAGCATGGATCCTTCAGATACCAATGTATTGATCCAAATCCTAAATTCTTGGATAACCTGGCCCTTGTGGATACTTGTAACATGCAACACCTGCATCTGTGACTACAGAGCCTGAACTGAAAACCTAGTTGCAGAACAGGGAAGAGGACTTTGGCTTGGAAGGGCAGTAACATCTGTGAGAGGGAGAATACTTCTGTGGAAGATTATTTTGATTAAAGGTTGGGACTGAGTGGTGGTGTTTGTTTTTTGATTGTTTGTTTGTTTTGCTTCTGCTCCCTGCAAGCATGTATGAATAGGTAGTGAGCTGGGTAGTACAACATAACTCCTCCATTCTTGTCTATTCCTTCTGTGAGCTGACACCCATCAGTAGGTAAGTCCACTTTCTTGACATAAGTTGAACTGTGATGTGTGTCAGTTTTTCGTTTTTCGATTAAATCAGTGGATCCACCAGTGCTCTTCTAGCTTTGCACTGTATCATGTGGTATTCAGTCTCTCTTCTATTTAGCCTTTGCTCTCACAGCTGTGGATAAATGTCTACTGATTGGCACTCCTCATGCCCTTTTCTACCCCCCAGTTTCTGCCTGGTATTGGTAGTTTCAGAAAAAGTTTGTCTGTACTGCTTTGTAAAGAATTACCAATCAAAAGAGAGAGGTATACGTGAGAGTAGGTTAGTAGCAAATGTGGAATCTCAGCAGGTTTGGATTGTGAATAGAACAGAAAGGACTGTCTGACGCACTTAAGTAGACACATTAAAAACCTCCACAATTTCAAAGCTGATGTATACCTTCTAAAACTTGAGGGCAAGCATGAACTTCAGCTAACAAGTCTTGTGTGTTTTTCCTGTGTTCAGTTAAAAANGAAGAAGGCTAGGAGATCAGGAGTCCGAAGAAGGCTAGGAGATTAGGAGTCCAAAGAAGGAACAGCAAGGCATCAAACTTAGTGTGCTAGTGAACAGTAGCTATTCTCTGTGAATACAGAGATATCTTTTTTAGTACTTCCTCCCAGGAGGTGACCCGAAAGGAAAACTTTATCTTCATCATCATGTTAACAGGCTTGAAAGCACTTTCAAACTTTTCTATTTGTTTCTTAATCTGATTTGTCTTAAAAGTATCTTTACTGTCCAATCTGCCTTCAGGTGTGTCTTTCACTGGAGTTAAAAATGGTGGCTCTAGAAATACTGTCTGCCTGTTATGGCAAGGTTTGATCATGCTAGCTGACATTGTAGCTTATAATGAAGTCATAGTGATCTCACCTAGTCTTTCTGGCCTGTGTACTATTTCAGGTTATATTTAATAACACTTTTCTGTTTGCAGCTAAGTGGGTCATGTTGATTTTGCATTCACAAAATAGTGTGTCCAATGGCCCACTGGCTGCTTAAAGTGACCTTGTGGAAAACTATTTTATCACAATGAGCTTAATTGATGTTTGCTACTTGCTTAAGCAAGAAGAATTGAACTTAATAGTAAATCATTACAAATGCATCAAGAAATAGTCCCTATATCATTATAGGTAAGGCAGGTAGGACTCTGCCTCATGCATTAATGTTTATTGGTATTCTTCATACTAGCTACCTCATTGTCCAACTGGAAAGGCATTTAGTATTAGATAAGGAAATATGTTTAAAAGGACATCTCTGTTCATCTGCCCTACACAGTATATTTGAAATACTAACAGCACCCAATGAGTGGGACATGTTGAATGTGGCTAATAAATCTTCATTGCTTTGAGGGCATTGATGCAGTGACTGCAGTTCTCTTGGGCTTTCAAGGGCAGGGGCTCTGAGAGGGGAGGTAAAATGCAAGGAAGCAGCTGACTCCAGGGGATTCAATGTCAAGGAAAGGATATGGAAGTAGGCTACAGCAAAATGTGTTTCAGAGCATGTGTTAAAAGCAGTGGTCTTATTTTAAGAGGATACGTCATGACATAGGTGTGCTCCAGACTTTTTAAATAAACAGCCTCTGTTATGAAGTTCATTATTTAGTCTCATGAGTAATCAGTAAAGACTCTTTGTTTATTTTTAGTTTTGGGGTTGGGGTAGGGGAAAAAAGGTCTGTGAAAGTGTGGGGGCCTGAATGCACTCTTATCTAAGTATGAACTGAATATCAATAGTGTTGAATTCAAATGAGCTTTTTAAATAAGTGTCTAGAAAATAAAGTTTGATATCTGTTTTATTTGCTTGTGCTTGAGCCAAGTAATTCAGAACTAGAATTTCTGTTTCTAACTGGTAGGGAGACACAGATGCTCTTTAGATAAAGTACTGATCAGTATAGATAATTTGGTAATGGTAAGAGTTATGTATGCATATTACTTGAGTGGGAAACACAAGAAATACTGTAAAATTCCCAACAGCAATTACAGTTCCTTTCTTATACCTAGATGCATTTATTTCTGATTTGATTTCTTCAAAAATATTTGACTTAGAAATTGAAACAACCAGACCAGTTTTTCACAACTAGATGTGAATGAGTGGTATTTCTTGCATTTCTGGAAGGGAAGGAACAATTTTCATTGATGTATGTTTTGTGTTGATATTGTGAACTTAGTTTTGTGTCATGTATACAATACCTGGAAACTACTTTGCGAAGGAGACTGTGAAAGCAAGCAGGACAGGTAAAAAGTGTAGACAGACTAAATATTCTGTAACATTTTTGCTAAAGCACATAATTTTAATTACTTTCACTGTTATTCTGTGAGAAATAAATGGCCAGAGCAGTTTTTATGTTTAATTATGCCTACCTATGATGTTTAGATGAATGAGGAGTTCTCAGCTGGACAGAACTGAAGTTGTTCAGTCTGTGGCGTTGAAAAAAATGATTGTGGAGTTAACTTAAGGCAAGTGAAGTATCTTCAACAAATTTACAGTACTGTCTAATGGTTTTAGCTGGAAACATGCATGAGAACAAAGAACTGAAGGAAAACAAAAATGGCCTTTGAAAAATGGCCTCCTGAGATCTTTTTATTTATTTATTTATTTTTAACTTAACCAAGAAATTCAGTTCAGTCTCTTGGAAATGACTCATGGCTGTGGGCTGGGAATTGCTGGGAAAGGTAGGTACAAACTCTTCTGCTGTGTTAGACTGATGGGTGTATTCTTGTTGCCAACCAAACACTTGTGGGTATACTATATATTCCATTTGGGAAGGGGGGGAAAGATAGATGGAAGAGGGAAATATATAAAATTCACAGAATGTAAAGATTTGTAGTGATTTATCGTTCTTGCTCCAGACTAAGGAATGGCTTGCTTATCTTTATAAGATGTGGTGATCTGAAAGGTCTAGTATAAATAATTTGTTTACTTTAAAAATTTTATATAGCTGAAAGATCAAGTGTTGGAATGAAAATATAAGAAAAACTACACGAGGCAGAAACCTGAAATGAATAATAAGAGTCAGATTTACTAAGAAAACAAAAATGAGGACTAAATTTTGATGTGGATAAGCACAGAAGAGAGGATTGTTGGTTATGTTTTTCTGGGTTTTTTCCCACTTTTCTTTCCTCTTCTTCTTAAGGGAATAAAATCTTAAGTTCAGTATTAATGTGCATTTCAATATTAAATAAAGTATTTTAGTTTTATCTGACTACCAGCATGGTATCTAGTTAAATGTTGTTTAGTACTCATTTCCAAATGGAGGAACACTTAATGTGATAATTCCTTTTCTCCTCAACTTTTACTTTATTTTTCCAAATATATGTGTTTTGAGCCCTCAGACATTCAGTTGCCCATGGGAATTGAAAACTTGCATCTTGCATATGGAGGCTTCATACCAGTATGAGCTCTTCTGAAGCTTTTGGCAGACTGCTGCCAGAGTGAGTACCACATTTCTTGCAAACTTAAATCCTCAGTTTCAAATGTGCATAATTAAATGAGTATTGTTCAGAACAGTTTTCATTTTTAGGATATATGCATAGAGCTGGAATTAAAAATAAAGACACCGAATAGATCTGGTCATTTTTTCCTTGTTGAGTAGATTGTCATCTCTCTTCCTTCTTGATTATAACCAGACAAACCTTTGGAGAAAGGGACTGAATATCCAAGAAGTCCCATAAAGAATGCTGGAAAGGTCACCTTTTGTGTAACACAGAATTATATAATTCAAAAGATTCAGTTCGTAGAATAGCATTCAGTTTTCTCTGTTCATGTACATACAGGTTTGGCATACAGTTTTATAGTCAGGTACCAAATAAGGCAGAATCACACTTAAACAGTAGAATAGATTTATTGGGTATGCTTTTTTAAAATCATATTACTGTTATGAGCTGAGGTGAGCCATTCTATTTTAAATAGGTCACAGAGAGCCAGTGTAATAGCTCATGTACACGCTAAGTTTGGATTCTAATATCAGCTAAAAGATATTTTTGTTGTTTATAGACTTGTTCAATTGGACTAAGTCCTACAGCTGTTATTATGACTTGTTTTCTGACAAGTAATACAAAATACAATCCAAATGTTATCCTCTGTGCCAAACTGGGGTTTCAGTGTGCTGATGATGGAGTGTGTGCAGGTGTTCTTCTCAAAAGGTTTGGGGTTCATATGAGCTTTCATGTACCAATCTCTTTGATCAAGAAATCTAACTCGAAGTTTTCAGAAGAAACTGTTTTCTTCTGAGACTTCCACTGATCTTCAGAGGCTATGAAAGTAGGTACACTACCTGTATTTTGGTAATTTAAGATGTATGAAGAAGGCAGAAGTACAGTGGGGGAGTGGGGGGTGAACACAGGGTAGTGGCAATACTATTCCTTTCAGTTAATTTCAAAATGTTCTTCAGTTAACCTTTGGAGAATATTTTGGTACTTGTTTTTAGCAAACAATTGTATTCTATCACTTTTTGGCTTTGCAATTCAGAACTGACATGGAAAGCAGTGAAATCTATTGATTCTAGGTTGTCTGATATGTTAAGCATGAGGAATACTTCCTTTTTATGCATGCTGTTACTGAGCATCACTCATGTCATAGCTGTTATTAAAGTTTCTAGCCTCAGATTACCCTGGCACTTTGCCATCTCTGTTTAATAGCTACTTTGGCCTGAGACTAGGTGTTGGGAACATGATTGCAGGATAGGCTGGAAACAGAAGTCTAGCTGGTTGCTAGCAGAAATACTTGGAAAACATTGTTGCTGTAAATGCAGCGATAGGTGTATTGAACCACTTTGGTGTATGTGATGGAGAGCTTTTTTTGATGTAACTGTGAATGTTTGTAAGGTTAAAAACTTCAGAAACCCTTCACAGAAGTTCCTCAACTTCAGCCACTGTTACTTGATCATTTATCTCCTCTTGAATCAGCTTTTC